>JAJTUV010000326.1:3107500-3510550 GCA_021653895.1 Mastomys natalensis | reverse complement strand
AAGTATCCATACATCTAACAGAAATGTTTCAGTAAAAGCTGAGGACAGAACTCTACCTCAAAAAAAAAAAAATAGTGGTAATATTACTAGTTCAGGGAGGTTTTCAACCTGATATTATCTTATAGGAACACCACATGCAACAGTGATGGGAGATAGTTTTGATAGCCATAGCTCTAAGGGTGCAAGTGAGTAGAATCTAGATATCAAGGTAACTAACTATGCTGTAGTACACATGATAGTCCACATGCATAAAGCAAATTTTAACTTTCCCAAATCATTCATAGCAGCGTCAAGGTTGAGATATTCTGGTTTACAAAAATTATTTATGTCACATGTTTTTCAGTAGATTTCTATAAAATCAATAGCAATAAAACTAGTCAATATCTAACTGATTTGAACTCAAAATCATCCAAATATTGATAAAAGAGCAGGCATTAAACTAAAAACTCTTTATTCATGAATTCAATTCAGTTCATAACATTCTAGCCTCTCTGCCATGTCTGATGTAGTGGGAGAGGTATACTTTTGAGTTACTAGTTTGATCATTGAAAAAAACAATATTTGGGATCCTTGAGATCTGTGGAGTCTACTTCTATTTAGAGTTATCGTTCTGATTTGATTCATGATGGAAAGAGTAAAAGCCACTTCAAAAGAGTCCAAGGTGGAAAGTTACCAACATAAGACTCTTCAGTGTGCCCTTAAGTAATGTCAAGAGCAGAGAAAACGTTCAGGTCTCAGCAGCAAATCAATCCATTTGTTCCTGCAGTAGTGGCTTTAGTCTCTGCTGGAGCCTAACGCTCCTCTTGACCCCTCTAAATTGTACAAGTGTGAAATGCCACATAATCTATGACTTTTTAACCCTCTCCCTGGCACATCTCAGTCCATGGAGGAGCCTTTAGTCAATGATCATTTTGTGCTTCACCACCCCACCCTCCATCACAGGAGTATCATTGTTCTTTTTTTTTTTTTTTTTTTTTTTTTCGAGACAGGGTTTCTCTGTATAGCCTTGGCTGTCCTGGAACTCACTCTGTAGACCAGGCTGGCCTCGAACTCAGGAATCTGGCTGTCTCTGCCTCCCAAGTGCTGGGATTAAAGGCTTGTGCCACCACTGCACAGCTGAGTATCATTGTTCTAAACTGGACCACCCACTGCCTCTCATGCATACTTCCTGTGTTACAATGATAAAAGAAGATAACAAACCACCTTGAGACTCTCTAAGAATCCAGACCTCTAGCTGAATTACTATCCCTTTCTTGGTTCCTCTTTATTTTTTTTAATCACTAGTGTGTGTGTGTGTGTGTTGGTGTTATTGGAGGTCTGATATTTATGTAGGATCCATTTTCTCCTTTCACCTTTTAACAAGTCCCAAGAATCAGCCTCACGTTCTCAGGTTTCTTCAGTCAGCCTCATTTCCCACCATGTCATCTTGCCAAGCCACCATCTCTTGTCTTAATCACTAAATATTGCGATTAATGTCAATTTTCTTTTTTTCTTTTTTTATTGGATATTTTATTTACATTTCAGATGTTCTCTCCTTACCCCATTTCTCCCCTCCCTCCCAGGAACCTCCTATCCCACCCCCTCCTCCTACTTCTATGAGGGTGTGCCACCACCTACCCCCACCTCACCTCCCCACCTTCGAATTCCCCCACACACTATGTTCAGCCTTCATGGGACCAAGGATCTCTTCTCACACCTATGCCTGACAGGACTATCCTCCTTACATACACAGCTGGAGCCATGGATCCCTTCCTAAGTGCTCCCAGGCTGGTGGTTTAGAACCTGGGGGGTTCTGGTTGGTTGGAATTGTTGTTCTCCTCGTGGGGTCGCAAACCCTTTCAACTCCTTCAGTCTTCACTCTGACTTCTCCATTGGGAACCCCATGATCAGTTTAATGGTTAGCTGTGAGCATCTGCCTTTGAATATGTCAGACTCTTGCAGACCTCTAAGGAGACAGCTATGTTAGGCTCCTCTCAGCATGTACCTCTTGGCATCCACATCAGCATCAAAGACTAATTTCATGTTTATGCATATGCAAGACAGATATTTTGTATATTTTGATCTTTTTGTTGTTTGTTATTTTTCTTTCATGAATTTAAGGCAACCTACAAAAAGGGGGTTATTATGTTCTCACACTTATGCACATTGCTCTAATTTATTAATTAGTGCTTTGCTGCTCTCTCCGATTAACCCTGATGTGACCTTGGCCAGTTTCCTTTATTATCTCACTTTTTGCCCAATGTTATATTACCATCTCCTGACAACCGTTGAGATATCTGCCAACCCTTCAATGATCTCTTATCAAATTTTCCGACTGACTCAATCTTACTTTTGAAAGAGGTGAAATGATTATGTACTTCTTTTATGTCATTCACCAGCATTGTTACACTGGATAAGTTACTAATTTTCTATGTTCTTTGATTTTCTCATTTCTACAGTGAAAAATGATACTAGCATTATCTTATAGTGCTTCTATGACATAAACCACTTAAAGCACTTCACAAAGTCCTACACACAATTAATTATATTATCAGCAAACCAGAATGATAAATTCCATCACATATTGAAACTGACCTTTTAACTAACATATTAAGTTTTTAATGTAACTCTCTTAATAGTTCAGAAAGAGAAAACATGTTAACTATAAGGAAAATAGTTTAATTTCAGGTTTCTACTGTTATTCTGTTGTATAAATTTATTCTGTAAGAACATGTTTTGCTCATATATCTCTTGATAAACTATTTCTTTCTTAAATTCCAGTTTTCTTTAAACTTAAAGTTTTAAATTATGATTATTAGTTTTTATTGATTGTTGCTGCTTTTCCATATTCCTTTTTTTTAGTGTGTGTTTGTGTAGGGAGGAAGGGGATTGCAGGGTAGCAGTTATGTGTATCTAAGTGCAGGTACCACTCAGGCTACAAGAGGGAATCTTGCCTAGTTCCACTCCAAAAGTAGTATTGCTCTTATTCACCTAACTCTCTCGAGCCCCTTTTGCATATGACTTGATCTATGGAACTGACATTAGAAAATTATATTAAATTCATAAATGTTTTCCATCCTGTCTCTTGAGATCAAGTGAATATCAGTTATTTATAGTTTATTATGGTAAGAGCATCCTCTGCACCCTTACTCCACTAGGCTTTTCACCAGGGACTCTCAGCAATAGAGAAAAAAGAACATGGACCAAAATCTCTGAAAGAGTGAATTGAAATTAATCTTTTCTCTCTAAAGCTGTGTTTTGTGGAACTTTGTCACAGTCAGATAAGCTGGCCACATTAATATATACCTAGAAATGAGATTGTCGCTTTATATGAAATTCTACTTTCCACTATTTTAAAGCAAACTCACTTACTCTTCTCAGCAGTTGTTGCACAAGTTTCTAGCCCTATCTTAAAAGCCTAGAAAGAAAAGTTCAAAGCCGGCAAGTCTGGTGCAAAGGGTGCAGGTCTCGTGGAAAGGATGCTGGCCTCATACAATTCACTCCTTCATCCCTTCATCCCTTGCTAGGCTGAGGATGCATCTATCTGTGCAACCTGTTTAAAGGACAGGTTTGTTGGAAATGGGATTCTGGGTTAACTGTTTTTCTTTGTTTGGTTTGATTCTGGTCCTGTACCAATTGTATACACCATTCTAATTTCTCTCTGTTTCAATAATGTTTGGCCTAAAAACTGCAGGATAATCTTGAGAACAATACATATAACAGGGATATGTATATTAAATTATTTTCTCAGTTATTTTGTCACAGCAATAAAATATTGACCAAATAGATATTTACTCGTGAATTTGATTTTGATTTATATATCTCTACTTTTACATTTAAGTTTTTCATTCCCTTCCCTTGATTGTAAAGTTGAAAGTTATGAAAACCCATTCATTCTTTATTAAACTAAATTAATAGTGTAGCCCATCATAATAGGCTTTAGTACTTGAGTTACTTTAAGAAATTCCTTATAGCTTTTGGCTGGGGCAGACACCTAGCTGGTCTGCTTCTGTGGAGATACCGTATCCTGTGCCATCCTAGAGGAGCCACTGCACTCAGAGAAGCTGGTAAGAATGCTCTCCCACTACCCTATGCCCTAGAGTTTCAGCTGGGAGCCAGAGGCTCTCAGGATCCATCAGCCACCCAAACCCCATGCCTCCAGAATACCAATTCCCTTCTGTCCCTCTCCTGGTCCCTTTGGCTGGGGCAGACACCTAGCTGGTCTGCTCCTGTGGAGACACCCTATCCTGAGCCATCCTAGAGGAATCACTACACTCAGAGCAGGAGACACCTAGCTGGTTTGCTCCTGTGGAGACACCTTACCCTGAGCCATCCTAGAGGAACCACTGCACTCAGAGTAGCAGGATTTCAGGATCCCAGAGTCAGCCTGAGTCCTAGGAGTTCTTCTACCCAGGAGCATAGTATCACAAGATCTCAGAGACATCTGGACTCTAAGGAGTAATTCTCACACAAGCAAGATAACTGGAAAGGCAGACTCCAGTCAGACACAGTGAGTTCAGGTAACACTAGAGCTAACCAGATGGCAAAAGGCAAGTGCAAGAGCATAAGCAACAGAAACCAAAGTTACTTGGCATCATCAAAACCCAGTTCTCCCACCATAACAAGCCCTGAACACCCCATCACACTGGAAAAGCAAGATTCAGATTTAAAATCACTTCTCATGATAATGATAATAGAGAATTTTAAGAAGGACATAAGTAAGTTCCTTAAAGAAGTACAGGAGAACACAGGTAAACAGGTAGAAGCCTTAAAGAAGAAACACAAAAATCCCTTGAAGAACTGCAAGAAAACACAATGAAAGAATTAAACCAAACCATCCAGGCTCTAAAAATGGAAATAGAAACAATAAAGAAATCTCAAAGCGAGACTACCCTGGAGATAGAAAAACCTAGGAAAAAGATCAGGAGTCATAGACACAAGCATCACCAACAGAATACAAGAGCTAGAAGGGAGAATCTAATGTGTGGAAGATACAATGGAAAACATTGACACAACTGTCAAAGAAAATGCAAAAATGCAAAAAGCTCTTAACCCAAAATATCCAGGAAATCCAGGACACAATGAGAGGACCAAACCTAAGGATAATAGGTAGAGATGATAATGAAGATTCCCAACTTAAAGTGCCAGTAAATATCTTCAACAAAATTATATAGGAAAACTTCCGTAACCTAAAGAACAAGATGCCCATAAACATACAAGAAACCTACAGAACTCCAAATAGACTAGCAGAAAATAAATACCTCCCATCACATAATAATCAAAACATCAAATGCACAAAACAAAGAAAGAATATTAAAAGCAGTAAGGAAAAAGGTCAAATAACATATAAAGGCAGACCTATAAGAATTATACCAGACTTCTTACCAGAGACTATAAAAGCCAGAAGATTCTGGACTGACATCATACAGACCAGAAGAGAATAAAAATGCCAGCCCAGACTACTATACCCAGCAAAACTCTCAATCACTATAGATGGAAAAACCAAGATATTTCATGACAAATCCAAATTTGCACAAATCCAGCACTTAAAAGGATAATTGATGGAAAATGCCAACACAAGAAAACAAACTACAACCTAGAAAAAGCAAGGAAGTAATTTTCCAATAATACCAAAAGAAGATAGCTACACAAACATAGTACTACCTCTAATACAAAAATAACAGGAAGCCACAATCATTTTTCTTTAATATCTCTTAACATCAATGGACTCAATTCTCCAATAAAAAGAAGCAAACTATCAGACTGGATACACAAACAGGACCCAGAATTTTGCTGTATACAGGAAATGCACCTCAGTGACAAAGACAGACACTACCTCAGAGTAAAAGAATGGAAAACAATTTTCCAAGCAAACGGTCCCAAGAAACAAGCTGGAGTAGCCATTCTAATATCAAATAAAATCAACTTTCAACCAAAAGTAAGCAAGAAAGATAAGGAAGGACACTTCATACTCATCAAAGGAAAAATCTATCAAGATGAACTCTCAATACTGAACATCTATGCTCCAAATGCAAGGCACCCACATACATAAAAGAAACTTTACTAAAGCTCAAAACACACATTGCATCTCACACAATAATAGTGGGGGATTTTAACACTCTACTCTCAGCAATGGACAGATCATGGAAACAGAAACTAAATAGAGACTCATTGAAATTAATAGAAGTTATGAACCAAATGAATTTAACAGATATCTATAGAACATTTCATCCTAAAACAAAAGAATATACCTTTTATTCAGCACCTCTTGGTACCTTCTCCAAAATAGACCATAGAATTGGTCACAAAACAGGCCTGAACAGATACAAAATGATTGAAATAATCCCTTGCATCCTATCATATCACCACGAAATAAGGCTTGTCTTTAATAATGACAAAACCAATTTAAAACCCACATATACATGGAAACTGAACAATGTTCTACTCAATGACTTGGTCAAGGAAGAAATACAGAAAGAAATTAAAGACTTTTTAGAATTTAATGAAAATGAGGACACATACAAAAATTTGTGGGACACCATGAAAGCAGTGCTATTAGGAAAACTCATAGCTCTAAGTGCCTACACAAAGAAACTGGATACAACATACACTAACAACTTGACAGCACACCTAAAAGCTCTAGAACAAAAAGAAGCAAATGCACCCAAGAGGAGTAGACGGCAGGAAATAATCAAACTCAGGGCTGATATCAACCAAATAGAAACAGAAAGAACTATACAAAATATCAACAAAACCAGGTGTTGGTTCTTTGAGAAAATCAACAACATAGATAAACCCATAACCAGATTAACCAGAGGGCACAGATTAATAAAATCAGAATTGAAAAGGGAGACATAACAACAGAAACTGAGGAAATTAAAAAAAAAATCATCAGATCCTACTACAAAGGCCTATATTCAACAAAAACTAGACAATCTGGATGAAATGAACAATTTCCTAGACAGATACCTGGTACCAAAGTTAAATCAGAAGCAAATAATCCATCTAAACAGTCCCATAACCCCTATGGAAATAGCAGCAGTCATTAAAAGATTGGGAAAAGATCTTTACCAATCCCACATCTGATAGAGGACTCCTCCATTGATGACGGGATTGCAAGATGGTGCAACCACTGTGGAAATCAGTCTGGCGGTTCCTCAGAAAATTGGACATATCACTACCTGAGGACCCAGCTATACCACTCCTGGGCATATACCCAGAAGATGCTCTAACATATAGCAAGGACACATGTTCCACTATGTTCATAGTAGCCTGATTTATAATAGCCAGAAGCTGGAAAGAACCCAGATTCCCTTCAACAGTGGAATGGATACAAAAAAATGTGGTACATTTACACAATGGAGCTTTACTCAGCTACTAAAAACAATGAATTCAAGAAATTCTTAGGTAAATTGATGGAACTAGAAATTATCATACTGAGTAGGGTAACCCAATCACAAAAGAACACACATGGTATTCACTCACTGATTATTGGATATTATCCCAGAGGCTTGAAATACCCAAGATTCAACTCACTGACCATATAAAGCTTATGGTGAATGAAGACCAAGTGGGAGCGCTTCAGTCCTTCTTAGAAGGAGTAACAAAATACTCAAGGGAGCAAATATGGAGACAAAGTGTAGGATAGAAACTGAAGGAGGGGCCGTCTGGAGACCATTCCACCTGGATATCTATCCCATGTCCACTCACCAAAGGTAGATGCTGATGTGGATGTCAGGAAATGCATTGCTGACAGGAGCCTGATATGGGTGTGTCCTTAGAGGTCTGCCAGAGTCTGACATATTCAGAGGCAGATGCTCATAGCTAACCATTGAACTGATCAAGGGGTTCCCAATGGAGGATTTAGAGTAAAGACTGAAGGAACTGAAAGGGTTTGTGGCCCCATGATGAAAGCAACAATACCAACCAACCAGAGCTCCCAGGGTCTAAACCACCAGTCTGGGAACTTTTAGGAAGGGATCCATGGCTCCAGCTGTATGTGTAAGGGAGGATGGCCTTGTTGGGCATAGGTGGGAGAGGAGATCCTTGATCTCATGAAGGTTGGAAGCCGTGGGGGGGGGGGATTCGTGGGTGGGAAGGTGGGGGTGGGTAGTTAGGAGCACATCTGCAGAGAAGCGGGAGAAAGGGGGATGAGATGGGGGTTCCTGGGTGGGGGAAATGGGGTAAGGGTATAACATCTGAAATGTAAATAACATATCCAATAAAAAAAAGAAAAAGAAATTCCTTATAAAACATCCTAGTAAAAGTCTCCATCTTTGTAAATATGTCATTGATTAAGTAATACTTATACTTACATTTCAAGTAATCCCACACATTTTAGGTATTATATATTTAATTTTTGGACAGTTTAAGGTAGAGCAATTTCCTCCTAGTTCAAACTTTCTACCCAGGAAAGAAAGGGGAAGTTAATGAGACTCAGGAAGTAAACAAACTTGAGATGTCTAGGAAATTCATAAGATTCAAAAAGGCTCCTCCTTCTCCCCTGCCTAAGCACAATTGCTCTTTTAACCATTATAGTTAAATGACAAGAGTCTTTGTAGGAGTGGAGAATGCATGTTTGTTGCAGGGGACCCACACTCAAACATTAAGCAGAGCTCAGGGTACTCCACAGAGAGGGAGGAGGACTGTAGGATCCAAAGGATCCAAGACACCAGGAGAACATGATCCACAGAATCAATTATGTAAGGCTTAAGGGGACTCACAGAGACTGAAGCAGAAATCACGGTTCCTGCATGGACCTGTGCTGTGTTCTCTGCATTCATGTTCTGGGTGTTTAGCTTTGGGTTTTGTGCGACTCCTAACTGTGGGAGTTGGGGTGTCTTTGACTCTTTTGCCTCTATTTGGAACCCTTTCCGTCTTCTGGTTGCCGTGTCCAGCCTTGATATGGGGGTTTGTGTGTAGTCTTAATACTTCTTGTTATGACATATTAAGTTGATATCACTGGTATTAGGTTGAGATCACTGGCAGGCCTGCTCTTTTCTGAATGGAAGCAGAGGAACAGTAGATTTGGGAGAGAGGGAAGGAGGGAGTGTAACTGGAAGAAGTGGAAGAAGGGAATACTGCAGTCAGGATATATTGTATGAGACAAAAATTAATTTTGAAATAACAAAGAAAGGAAGATCTAAGGGTTAAAAGGGGTTGTGCACACATATGAAGATCTGAATTTAAATCTATAGTACCCATATGAAAACCCAGGCAAGGCCCTATGTTTGATTCAGTCCCAGGTCTATTTGGAATCCAGAGGGGATCAGCAAGATCACTGGGATTTACTGACCACCAGCCAAGCTCCTGGTTCAGAGAGAGGCTATGTCTTACTAGAGCAAGGCAAAAATTGATGGAATAGTCACTGACCATCTTCCCCTGGCCTTCAATCTAAGGCACAGGCACAAACCTATACCTGTGTGTTTAGCATTACACACACACACACACACACAACACATGCACACAAACACACACATACACTAAAATACATACAAGCATACACACATACACAAATGCACACACATACACATAATACTCATTATTTTTATCACTTACACATCTGTAACAACACTTATCTAATGGAAAGAGATATCTGTTACTCCAGGAATAAATGAATGAACACACATATATATTATATACACACATACACATACACAAACACACACACACACACACACACAGAGAGAGAGAGAGAGAGAGAGAGAGAGAGAGAGAGAGAGAGAACAGATAATAGAGGCACAGAAAAACCATTTATAAGGAATTCTATTCCCCTAAAAATCCAAACCTTTTAAGGCATCAAGAAGACTGATGAGCACATTTCAGTGAGTGCTATGCAGACATATTTCTATTGTGTTCTAGAAAACCAAAGTATCATTTATATTTATTTCAAAGCAATTTTCACAAAAGGGGGAGAAAAATTACCATTTTGACAGAAAGTATTTGTCTAAAAGAATATTATAGACCTCTGCACAAGGTAAGACAAATATAAATAGTTTGACAACAACCAAAATTTATGTTGAGAATATAGAAAATTTTCTCCAAAAAAAAAAAAAAAATACCAAAGCTGTTTGGTAGTTTTACATCAAATGCATAGTTACCGTGTACTATTAGATATATGACGCTCTTGTCATGATGTAGCTACTTACTTTGTGTTATGTGGTACTAAACTTACTGCCTCACACACACAGCATGAAACATTCTGCCACTCAGCACTGTGTCTCATCCTGTGCTAATTTTGGTTAAGCAGGACATTGAACAAAGCACATTGAGTGTACAGTACAGTGTTTGCTTGTTTACCCAGCATGCATAAGGACATGCATTTGGTGCACAGCATCAAGTTAAATTAAAGAACACAGAATAAATATTTTACAAACACTTAAGCAATATACACTTTACTGTAAGTGATTAAGTCCTCTAAGATAATCTGCATAATAATGATCGCCATCAAATATGTTTTGTTTTCGTCTATGTCTCCTTCTTATGATCTTTACTGCAACCTGAAATCATAGAATATTATCTTAATTCATGCTAATTTCTCAACCTATGATGGTTAACCCTTTGTAAATTGAAATTACTGTAAATTAACCAACAACTCTACTGAGCACCATAGTTTAGCAACAGTGCAGTGGACATGTCCCTTGCACAGCACCAGGGCCATGTGATTGTCTGCTGTCTGCAGCTGTCTGCTGCCTTGAATAACAAAAGAACTTTGCACTGAATAGCCCAGGTCCAGAAAAACCTCAAAATTCAAAACTCAAGCTGTGATTATTACTGAAAGTGCACTTCCTCTGAACCATCACAACGTATAAATCACAAATTTGGATAAAAGCCATGGGCTATTTAACGACATTTGATTTATATTTCAATTTTCAAATAATACCCCTTTCAAATTTTTTTTGAATTTTCAATTTTAAATAAAACATTTAATTTTCAAATATTCCATCTGTATTTTAGGTTTGATTATATTATGTGAGTGCCTGTGTGTATGTGCACAAGCGTGTGCCCTGGGTAATTTCGTAGGCCAGAAGACAGCGTGTGGGAGTTAGTCCTCACCTTTTGCCTTTGGTGTGTTCTAGGGACTGAATGTCATCAGGTGTAGTAGAGAAGTTCCTTTACCCACTGAGTGAAATCTCTAGTTCAGATTTTGAAGACTGGTTGTTGTTGTTGTTGTTTTGAAACCGGTTTCTCTGTATGCCAAACGGCCTTTCACTCTTGTCCTCCTTCTGTCTGGGGTTACATGAGTGGGGCATGATGCTGCACTCCTTGGTCCTTTCAAAGAAGTGTGTGCTATTTTTGTTTTAGGTTCCAGCAAGAGCAAAGTGGGTTAGACTAAGTAGTCAGGAGAGGACCAGTTCATTCCCAATTCAATCTCTGGCTGAATCTCTCATCTAACCTTGGCAAATTCACAGATTCTCCTTCAGTGGAAAGAGTGTTTTAAATAACAGAGTAAAATGCCACTAACAAAAAGAAACATTACAAACACTATCCAGAAACAAACCTAAAATTGAAGTTCTCTCAGGGAGCAGTATCCCTTCAGCTAAAACTGCTGTACAATTCATGAATTTTCACATAGAAATATAAATTGAGAAGTTCTAAAAAATCCCTATGAAATCCGCTCAAAGAACAGGCACATACAAGGATGGATGGAGTCTTTATATCATCTAAAGTTAAAAGGAAGAAATCGAAATACATCACAAAAAATATGTGTCCAGGTAAGTTTACAGACAAGAGCAGTTTAATCATCCATTCTTCCTCAGATGTTTATGTGACTTCTGTGAAAAAGGACATTTTTCTTACAAAATTAAATTCCTTGCACTGTGAGTAGTACTGGATAGTCATACCCTGATGTGTCATAGAGGACAGGAAGAGACTAAGCCCAATACAAAAGGAAGAGAAAAAAGAAAGAAGCAAAGAAAGTAAAAGAAAAGGAAATATTGGTGATCAAACACTTAGTTGTTCATAGAAGTGATTTAAAACAAAACAAAAACCCAGTCACCATCTAAGCAGTATGATGATTCCTGACAGTGCACAATAGAACTGCAGAAAATTGTTTACCTTGAAACAAAACAAAAAGAGATCATTTGCTCCAAAGCAAACTGCAGTGCACAGCATTCCGAGGTGAATCTTAAATAACTGTGTAAGCATTAAATAAAATTTCCTTTGCACAATTGGTAGAAAAAAAATATTATACAAAGAGCTCTACATTTGGCCTACTAGGTCTAGGCAGGTATTAAAGGCAAGAGAGCTCTGAAGGGAAAGAGAAATTAAAAGAGCAGAGACCAGCAATATTTGACAAGTGCTGAATTCTTTAATCCACCTCCTGTAAGATCCCATTTAGATTTGCACATGGGACATAAACAGCCTTGAAAATGGTTTTCAAAAATCATTAGGTCCTGAGAATTTCTGTACAAAATCATTAGGCTTACAGAATTTATATACAAAATCATTAGGTCTACAGAACTTATGTACATTTGTACAAATGGCCCCCCAAAAGTCCATATGTACCTATCCCATTTCACCTCTTTTGATCTGTCTAGCCAAACTCATCATCTATAGTTCTCCACAATGAAGAAACATGTGTATATAGTCTATATCATGTATAGAAAAAGCAAAAAAGAATTTACTAGTACAGTGTATGTGTGATATTATCAAACTGCAGCATTATGAGCTTGTATGTAAATATATACATTTGCATACAAGTACATAGACAATGTCAGAATTTGTATTTAATTTAATATAAAATATTACACATGAAATGCACTTACATTTCTGCATAGGGAGTGCAGAATGAGACTGCAGGAAGGGAAGTGATTAGTAGGAGAGATCATGAGACACTGAGTACTAAAGGCAGGGACTAAGAAGATCTGAACATGGTCAAAGTATATTCTATATTTGAAGGAAATTGTCAATTAATCCAAGTACTATATACAATGATTATTTACCAAGGAAAAGGTGCCTGATCTTTTCTACTACCAAATAAGTCATAGACATAGCTATATTTGCTTATGTTTTATATCTGTATATTACTGTTTACATAGTGAGTGTCTGTGAGTATATGCACATACAAACACACATGTATTATATGGGGGAAATGAAGCAAAAGAAACAGGAGAACAGGAGATAGAAAAAGAACAGAGGGAAGAAAGGAAAAAGGAAGAGATGGATGGGGGAGGGAAAGAGTAAAGACTTGTGTGTGTGTGTCTGTGTGTGTGTGTGCATATATGCAGGTGTGTTGTGTGTGTGTCTGTGTGTTTGGTGTGTGTGTGTGTATGGTTGTGTTTATAAAATGTTGACTTGCTGCTATATATGTTGATTTGTTTGTTTCCTGGAAGATTACACATTGTAAATAAATGTTTGATTAAGAAGGTCTCTTCCAAATGACAACTTAAAAGGAATTGAGGATGAATATAATTAAACAACATTGTAAAATAGCTATACTACTTTGTCTAATTATTTTTCCTCCCCCACTTCACTGGGAATAAACAGCATGCAGTGCTGTGAGAAGAAAGCATGCTGGACAGTAATAAGTTACATAAAAATTGCTATGTTCAGTTCCATTCATGGCAAAACCGTTTATGATTTAATCATGTAAATGGAAAGGTAATAAAGTCCACAGTCAAATCTCAATAAAAAGAAGAGGAGAAACAACAGAAGATAGAAGGTTCTTGTAATATACATATCTTTATGTACTTTATGAAGCTATTTTTTATGTACAGAATACTTAGAGATATTCAGATTTTGGGGTGTTTTTGTTTGTTTTCCTTTTTATTTACTGTTTTTTCATATACTGTTGTGGGACTGCATAAGGGTATCCTGGTTCTTGGCTGGGCATGGGCCTAGAACCCCGAGACTCCAAGGAGAAATGGGAGGAATTCGGCCAAGTCCGCAGAACCCAGGGTCCTGAAAAGCAGTCTAATCTCCATGGACCTACATTGTTCAGTCACGTAGGCCATTACAGCCCCTCCCAAAGTGCACAGGTAGAGGGTGTAACTACAGGCCTGAGGCCCTAGAGATTTACATGCTAATGAAGGTCAGAGAGCAGAGCCAATTAAGCATTCTTCCCAGACCCTTCCCACTTCTCCCTCCCTATTTAACTCAGGTGTGCCCTGAGTTTTGGGGGGTACATCCAGATCCGTCCACCATATGCCATGACAATAAACCCTTTTGGAACCGAGGACTTTCTCGTATCATTGGGGCCTGTCATCGCAGAAACTTCTAGCCTCTGGAACCTTAGACTTTCTCCTGCATGTGGGACCCGCTGAGTGGAAGCCTCTGGGACTCCTCCACTGCAGCACCCCTTTTTCCCACATACTATATTATATTATACCTGCAGTTTCCACCTCCCATCACTGTCCTCTATCTCACCTTTTCTCCAACCCACCCACCTCCCTCCTCTTAGAAAAGAGCAGCCCTTCAGGAATATCAACCAAGTATGGCATAGCAACCTATAATAACACTAGGCACATATTTTCACTTCAAGGCTGCATGAGGTAACCCATTTGGAAGAAAAAGATGCCAATGGAAATCAAAAGAGTCAGAGACAGCTTCTGCTCCCACTGTTAGGAATTCCACAAGAACACGGAGCTACACAACCATAATATATATGCAGAGGATCTAGGTCAGACCCACAAGGCTCCCTGATCTTTTGAGCCTACTTCTATTTCCTGTCAGTTGATTTGTGGGCCCTGTTCTTGTGGTGTCCCTGATGTCTATGGCTTCTTCAATCTGTCCTCTTGTCCTCCACAGGTCTTCCATGCTATGCCTAATATTTGGCTAAGGGACTCTGCATCTGCTCCCATCCGTTGCTAGATGAAGTCTTTCTGGTCTCCCTCATGAAGATTGAACTAAGCTCTGGTTCCAAGCACATCATGCAGACACATCATGACTGTAGGTCAGAGGTTTTGTGGCTGGGTTGATGTCCCAAGCCATCCTCCACTTCATGTCTTGCCTGGTTACAGAAGATGGCCAGTTCAGGCTCTGTGAGACATTTAGAATATCAAAATACTATGCTTAAGCTGACATTGATACTGGTATTCAATTGTTGAGTGAAGACAAGTATTTTATTCAATATTTACTGATGATAATTTACAAATTACTGTGCTTGCATGCATGTAGAGTTTCTGACTAGGAGGACAACTCAGCCCACAATCCTTCATGTGACTTTTACTGGCTTCTGCTCTGCATACCTCATTAATATGAAATCACTTAGATCCCACAACAATTTTTGTGTAATAGTTACTGTATTTAAACATTCTTTAAAACTATGAAATTATGTCCATGCTATTGTAGTCACTGTTGTATTTCTGGGAAAAGACACCATGGTTATGACAAGTGTTATAAAAGAAAGCATATAATTTAATTTAACTTATTAATTAATGGGGCTTACTTACAGTTTCAGAAGTTTAGTCCATTATCATTATGGAGGGTACATGGTGGTATCAAGGCAATCCCAGTGCTGGAGAGTTAGCTCCCATTTCCATATCTAGATTTGCAGGCGCTGGGAGAGACAGACTGGACCTGGATTGGTCTTTTGAAACCTCAAATCCACCAAATCCCCATGAGAAATGTCCTCTAACAGTGCCACACCCTCTAATGCTTCTGGAGTATTGCTATTTCCTGAACAATAAGTAGTCAAATATATATGTGCCCATGGGGCAATTCTTATTCCACTACACAATATTGATGCATATTTTACTTATGAATATTTTGCATGCTTTTTATATAAAATTAACATTAGATGTTATATCATTTTTATTAAGGTCCAAAAAGAGCCTCTGAACTCACATTGCAGGTGCTTACAGTATATAAACTGAAAAAAATATAATGCATGTATAGGCACCTGAAGCCATCTATCAGAATGACACACAGTGACAGAAGGAGATGATTAAATACATTAATAATTTCATGTGCATTGGAATTTTTATTATCTTTAGTAAATTAATGAGCTCTTTTTTCTCACTGTGAATCAGTCTAGATGTGTTTGAAATCAACCCAGCTCTGTCTAAAATGTGCAGTTTAATAAGTCTTCATGTATGTGATATTCATGAAACCAGCACTATAATCAAGATAATAAGAATATTCATTATACATAAAGGTTTCCAAGTGTTCATTCATACATGTGCCTTATCTCTTCCATGTCCACTAACGGGTGACCAACTACTGATTGTTCTCCAGTACAACTTCTCAGTCTTATGAATGCCTGGGTGTTTGACAGACATGTTACCTATCTCATTACGGCTTTTAAGTGTATTCATTTAGAGAAAAGTAATGTTGATTTTCACTTAACACATTTCTGTACCACTTATAAATGTAAAGTATATGGCTCTCCTTGATTTTGAGGTAGTTTTATTTTTTAGTTTTCATATGCCTAAAGATCTGCAATACTTACAATCTGTATACAAATCCTTCATTGAATGATTTATTACTATAGACGTTTGTATTATTTCTGTGTCTAATCATTGACAGTTAATACAATATCACATTTTATATATTTATCTCTTGCTCTGTAACCTTAGTGGGATTACTTATCTGTTGCTAAATTATTTTTTAGAGATTCTATATAAATTCCTAAACTAAATATTATTTTTCAATTAAAAATTTATGTTGATTTCTTTCATATATGTAGTTATTTATTTATTTTTCTTCCTTTATTGCTGTGGTTAGAAACTTTAGTACAACCTTGATTATTTTAGTAAAAAAAAATTAAAGATATTTTAATTTTTATCTTCACAAAAAGTGAGTGTTTTATTGTTTGGTGGATGGCTAGCTATAGATATTTCTATATTTCTGCATTAACCCACTTTTTATCAGTGCGAGAAACTTTCCTTTTATTCTCATTTACCCAACCCATTATATTCACATGGTTTTCTTTAACTAGATCTTGTATTCATAAAATGCTCTGTTGCCTTTCATGACATTATTGAATCATTTTTTTTTGTAATGTAACTTTGATTACTGTAAATTACATTAATTTGTTTTCAAATTAGAAGACAACTTTGCATAGCTGTTATATACTCTAATTGGCTTAATATAATTTTGGACATTATTAAATTTTACTAGCTAAAGTCTTGTGAGATTTTTTGCTTCTGTCTTCATTATAAAGACTTGAGTCTGTAATCCTCTTCCTGAAAGGTCTCCATATGTTATTATATGTCAGAGTATTATAAATCTTTAAAAGTTAATAACTCTGATGTTCCTCCTCTGAGGCCTTAAAAATATGATATAACATATACTGGTTTATTGAACTTTACCAATGAAGTCATCTAAACAAAGATTTCATTTTTTTCTTTTTATGTTTAACAAGAATGATAGTCTATAAATACAATGCTTCAAAACTACAGGACTATTCCGATTACTAAATCTTTCTGACTGAATAATGAGTTCTTTTATCTTTGAAGGTCTAAAATTTCTGTGTTGTTTGACAAGAATTTCTTACTTTTTCAGTGTTCATTTTTTTCAGTATTTGTAGTCTGCTCTGTGTTTTGTCCATGTTGTTTTGAGTACTGATGGTCTTGATTTTGTATTTTTTCTAGTCCTCCATCAGAGTGGCTAAAAAGTGATCAATACAACTAGAACTAGGCTTTTCATTTCTTTAAAATTTCCCTTACATCTATTTACATGTATACAGTTATTTTGAATGTTATTATGCAATATCATCTGTTCCTTCTATTTTTGGGTTACTTTGTTTTTATTTTTCTTGTGTGAAATGTATGCCATAAGGTTATTGATAACTGACATGATTTTACAGAAACAGTATTTCAAATTATGTTTCTTTTTCTTTTCTTTTTTTTTTTTTTTTTTTTTTGTAAAGTGTGTGTATATATGCATTTGACCACAAGTGGCATCAAAGTGTGTGTGTGTGCATTTACTACAAGAGCCATCAAAGGATAGGTGAAAAGAATGTGTTGGATTACTTTGAGTTGGTGTTACAAGCATTTGTGAGCTAGTCAACATGGTGTTAGGAACAGATTGGATTGACTGCAAAGCATGTGTGCTTCAAATGCTGTCATCAACAAGCACTCATTTTACTTCAAGAGCTGTTTCCTGAAAGACAAATGTTAACATGTTGTATTTAAATTTGATTTTTCTAAAATAAGTTTCAGTGGTTTTGAGGGGAGTTCTTGATATTGTGTTATTGAATCTCTATCTTTTTTTTTAAAAATTTCTGTGTTTACTTCTAATTTAATCTTATTGTGATAAAAATTCTTTTGGATAAATTGGTATTAGAAAATTGATTTACACTCATTTATGACACTAAATACCTTAATAAATGTGTTTTGAGATATCTGTAGAAAGAGATGCACATTCTTGTTGTTCATAAACATTTTATAAGATCTATCAGGAAAAGTTGATTCAGAAAGTTACAAAAATCTAATATCTTCTTGAATAATTATTTTTCTTTTTCTGGCATGATCTGCTGAAGATATACAAATCTATCAGTTCATTTAAGAATTGAGTTTTGCTTTTTAAACCTTAAGTTCTTTCATGTAGTTAATGAAAATATGCTGCTCAAATTTATTTATTAAATTGCTTTCTTTTGGCTCTTGACAAGTCATTATGAACTCTCTCTTCCACTTGCTTCCTTTCACTCTTTCTCAGGGTGGCCTTGAACGTGTGATCTTT
Source organism: Mastomys natalensis (assembly GCA_021653895.1). Taxonomy (NCBI): domain Eukaryota; kingdom Metazoa; phylum Chordata; class Mammalia; order Rodentia; family Muridae; genus Mastomys; species Mastomys natalensis. Next base: position 3,491,947 of record JAJTUV010000326.1, on the reverse strand, counting down.
TTGGTTCAGCCTCTCAAGTAGCAGGTATTTCAGACATGTTAGGTGTACATCACAATGCCTACCTTTATTATTTATTTGTACAAGTACATTGTTAGACAAGGTACCCAACAATCTTCGAGATTTATTATATTTTCTACAAAAATAAGTATATTTAAATATATATATATATATATATATACATATAATTATATACACACACACACACACATATATATATATATATATATATATATATATATATATGCATAAATATACATATGTGTGTGTGTGTTAGTATTATTCAGGGTTCTCCAGAGAACCAGAGATGATAAAATGAGTATGTATGGAAAGGGAATTTATTAGAGTAGTTTACAGGCTCTTGTCCAATTGCTCTTGCAATGGCCATCTACCAACACAAAGTCCAAGAATCGAGTTGTTCAGTCCATAAGGCCAGATGTCTTAGCTGGTCTTCACCCTATGCTGAAATCTAGAAGAAGTGGGCTTTCAAGGCTAGTGAGATAATTAATGTACCAGTTAGAGTCAAGCCAGCTTGTAAAAAGAAAGAGCTTCCTCCTTCAAAGTCCATCATAAAGGCTGCCATCAGAAGGTGTAGCCCAGATTAATGGTGGACCTTTGAACTCATGTTCAGGATAAAAGTAGGTCTTGTCACTTCAAACGATTTTATTAAGAAAAATATCTCTCACAGGAGTACCCAGCTGCTTGTGGTTTAGTTAATTCCAAATGTAGTCAAATTGATAACCATGAATGGCCATCATACATTGATCACTCTTTTTATATTTTAATTGATTTTATTTTTATTATATGTTGCACACAGATATGAGTGTTTAGATCCTATGCAATGCAATAGTCTCTGAATTTTAAATGAACATTTACAACATTCATGATAATAAAATTTTAATGAGATTGAGTTAAAATCTATCATTTTAAAACTTTTCATATGAAATAAGTATTTTGATACATTAACTTTTAAATCAACTTACTATCACACATTTGATGCATGCTTTTTTAAGCAATATAACAAAGAACAAGGCAGTACCAATGAAAGTATAGGCTTCCTGTGTGTGTTCAGACTGAGCAGACAACACTGCATGGGATAAAAGTAAAACTAGTAAACCTCACACTGTGTTTTCTGTATTCTGAAATCTCATCAAAGTATTCATGCTACTCCCATTGGGCAGGAAATTTCATTACAATAAGAACAATTTTTCCCCATAATATTGACTTTCTACACTTTATGCAATCAATATATCTGTCCATATTAACTGTCATAAGGAAACTACTACAAATTTTGATAGCCTTCAGCAAAGTAAAATATACTCTTTTTAGCAGGTCTTCTTTACAAAATTTTTAAAAAGCATTTGTCACTTAGAGAGCATTTACATGTACAGAAATTGGGCTATTTTATTAGACTATTCATGGAAAGGCCATGAATTCTCAACATCTCTTCTACAACAACAACAAAAAAAAACTAAAAAAATCAAAAACATATATAATAAATTTTGATGTCACAAAAATTGTCCCATTTAAAGCATCTTTTGAATTTGTTTTTCTCTTGTTTTGCCTTTTTGTGCATCCCTTTGCTAGCATGAAAATACTTTCTTTTCTATTAATTAAGAGTGTCTCAAAGTTTCAGGGGAAAGGGGTCAAGACGAAAGGTATCTAATTTCTCAGTAACTGAGCACTAAAACTGACAGCTAAGAGGGTTGAAGGAAAGCTTGGGGACAGTGAGGACAACATGATCCCTCTTGACTCTCCCTGGGGCTGTGGCAATTTACTGACATGATTCCAGGGGAGACACCCCCACTGCTCCTAGCGCTTGTCAGTGCTAAAATCACAATTTATTTTCCTGCATTTCTTCCTTCTAACGATTCTATTTAAAGTGTATAGATTTCCACATGGCTAAATGTCGTTCCTGGTAGCGATTTCTACATATTAGAAGGGAACACATATTCTTTCATCTTCATGTGGTATACACATTCCTTACTTCATATTAGGTTTAAATATTAAGAAACATTTTTACTAACCACTTAATGCTACATGGTCTTAATATAAACAGCTAATTATGCTAATATATCCATAATATATCCATAAACCCATGAGGCCAACACTAAAATAATTTAATACACATATCATCACTTGCTACAAAATATTTTCCTGTGACCAATCCTTTCTACTTTTCTGATAGTAAGGAAATTTTACATAAAATACAACTTCTTTAAATGTTTTACATTTTTATTAGCATATATTGATTACACATAAAAAATTTTAATGAAATATTTACTCCTGTTACTCTCTTATTTCCTTATTTCTCTCCCAGTGAATCATTTCCTTATCCCCTCTAGTACTCCAGTACAAAGTAACGCATCTATAGCAAGGAAGCCCTATCACTCAGCACATCTCTAGAACTCATGCATTTAGAATAACCTCAACTTTGTGTGTGTGTGTGCATATGTGTATGCATGTGTGTGTTTGTGTGTGTGTGCATGTGGTAGCATGTGTGTGTTTTGTGTGTGTGTGTCATTGTTATGCATGTGTGTGTTTTGTGTGGTGCATGTGGTATGCATGTGGGTGTTGTGTTGTTGTGTGTGTGGTGCATGTGTGATACTTTGTGTGTGTTTGTGTGTGTGTGCATGTGTGTATGCATGTGTGTGTGTTTGTGTGTGTGTGTGCATGTGTATATGCATGTGTGTGTGTTTGTGTGTGTGTGATACAAAGTCTTAAGTGCTAACAAGACCTAGAATCACTAGGAAGACTCTCTAGGAATGATTTGGATTGGGGCTTCTTATGGCATGCCCATGAGAGGAACTGTAATTGATTAATTAAGGTGAAAGCGCCATTATGACTATGGATAAGCCATTACCTGCAGATGGGTCTGGAAAATGTAAGATGATTAGAAAACATGTTCTTGAGTATTATTGTGATACATCGAGATATTTCAAGCTCCTGGCTTTCATAATAATTGACTGTAACCTGAAACTGTGGTTAAAAATACCCTTTCTCCAAAAATTTACTTTTTGTTGGAGTATTTTGCCACAGTAACAGAAATAAAACTAGGTCATTTATTTATGACATTTTATCTCTTCTATTTTCTACATCCCCTTTCCTTTCTTCTGGTGAATTATGCATTTTTGTGTTTTTATTTATACACCATTTTTGAGTCATACCAATAATTATTTATGTTGATTGATTGCTGTGAGATTTATTGTATACACTTGTAAGTCACTTTATTGTATATTGAAGTCATGTTCCCTCTTATTCTCCTAGTCTTTTCACATCATTTTACTGTTAATTGTAAATCTCGATAAGGAGAGCATTCAGTGATATCTTTGGGAAGTGTGTGTGTGTGTGTGTGTGTGTGTAACTTCTGTAGTTGACTGTGTAGTTACAATTCATTGTGTTGTCTTTATTTCCATTGACTGTCATTTTCCTTATGTTTTAAATACTTACTTTAATGTTCCTTGAAGTCTGCTTGTGATAAATTATTTCAGCATTCTGTTTCTAAAGAAGTCTTCAATCCAGCTTTGAAAGGTATCTTTGATGGAAAAAAGTAGCCTAAGTAGACTTTTTTCAACTCTTCAAAGACAGTTCGTCATATCTTTCTTGCATAGGATCCAAAAGAAATCAGCTGTCATTCTTATCTCCAGCCTAATGTGATATTTTCTCTATCTTTTTCAAACATTCCCACTATAGCCTTAGTTTTAAGCAATATGAGTCTGTTCTGCAGTGTGTAATTTTCTTCATGTTTTCTTTCTTTGGAGTTTCTCCTATATATGAAGACCAACTTTATAACACTGTTGGGTTATATGGATTGTTCCATCCTAAGATAGTCTTCTTCTGTCTCCTTGTTTTCCTCCTTCTCCATGCCCAATATGTTTATTTGTTTTGCTTCATTAAGTACATTGATGATTTTGTTGATGTTGTTTCTGTCTTTGTATGCATGTTATTTCATTGTGAGTTAATTCTGCCACTGTCTTCAAGATACCAGCCCTACTTCTGAAACAAACAATCTGCCACTGATCTTCCATAGTGGCAGATTTTCATCTCAGATTTGGATCTCTTATCTCTAGATATTTGATTTGGGAGAGTTTTACATGTTACTACAGAACATATATAATATATATTCTATAGTTATAATATGTGAAATACATATATGCTAATTTAAATGCTATTCATTTGTTCATGCCACGTACAAAGAGTTAACAATTGTAGTGTACTATGTTTTGGTAGGTTTAAATTGTGGCTTACTTATTTCTCAAAATGTTTGAAATTTTTCAGAATTTTAGAATGCAATTAATTTGAAAGAAATTTGATTTTCTCATTCAACCAGGTAAGAAAGAAAAGTATTTGCCTAGTATTATCCACTCCCTGAAGAAAGCCTTTCTCAGTAATCAATGGCAAATGTATTGTGTTTTCACCCTGCTTATGCGAATAGGTATTCTTCTCTGTATACTTTACTTTCTTCCACCTGAATCATTTCCATCAAATGCACTTCCTAATAGGGAAAAGCTAGTCAGCACTCAGATACAAAAGCATCCAAAGAATCTGAAAATCCTTTGGACTTCTCTTATCCTGCTTTCTCTCCTCTCAGACAGTCCTTTTTTTTTTTAATTTTATTTATTTAGTTATTTGAATCACATCATAATTTACTTATTTACACAGAGATTATAAACACAAAAAGGCAGGATGTGAGGAAGGGTTTGGCACCGGAGCATAGGTGTTCAGGGGGAGTAGAGATACCTTTCAGAACAGGGTATCAGCTGGGTGTAGGTTCAGGGGACAGGTCACTATGGTTCTGCCTATGATTCACTTGTCCTTATTTAAGTTGGTACTGTCCACCGAGGCTGTCTATTTATAAGACCTATGACTACTAGGTCTGGTAAATTTCCACAGAAGCTGCCTGTTTACAATAGCTTATAGCCTTATGTTTTCAGTGTTTTTCCACAGAGACCCAAGACTTTGTGTTAGCATGTATGCATGTCAGACCTATTGCTGACTTTAGGCCTATGGCTGATTTTAGGCCTTTAGTGTATATGCAGGCTGCTCCTGACATCTCCTTCCTTCTCTAAGTATAGAAGGGTCTTGGCAATTCTACTCTTGCGAAGGCGGGATAGAGGCCTGACCTCCAATAATTGAAGGGGACCTTGTAATGGCTCCGGTACTCCTGTCGTTGTCAGACAGTCCTTTAAAGTCTCTTTTCCAAGTCCTCCAACAATTCCCAAGTTAATTTTTGCTTCATGCAGATGCACCACCTTGTCCATTTTTATCAGCAACTAGACTATATGGCTTGCATATCTTGTTAGTTATGTATGGTACATTAGGAATCAGTGCCCTTTTCTGTATACATAATGGTTGTATATTATAACTGTGTATAACTATTGATTTACTTACTATTCCCATTAGTTAGGTTTTTTAGGGAAGAGAATGAATCCAGTTATTAAATATAGTTCCATCTCTGCTGGAAACAAAAGTTACATAAAACTTTAAAAATATAATTCAACTACACTGCATATGTCATTTTTAAAACTTACTTTCAGTTTTATAAAATATATTTAAAGGTTGGGCAGATAGTTCAGTGAATAAGGACCTCAGTTTAGACACCTCAGTACCCAAATAAAACCCAGACATGTCAACATGTATCCATAACCCAAACACTATGGTGTTAAGAGCCTGAGATAGATACATGGAATTAACTGGTCAGCCTTACTAGCCAATATATGAGTGAATAAGACTGAGCAAGACTCATGTTGATGATCTCTACCCTCCAAATGCACTCATATGCACATGCATGAACATTTGCATACAAAAATGCATACAACACACACACACACACACACTACACACACAAATACACACAGAAGCATTAGTTAAAGATTAATCAGATTTCATGTAGTTACTTAGTTACTTAGAAGATTCATATAATAAATTATTTTTATTCATTCATAAAAGAGTGTGTACATTTTGTAGAGTTTAGTCTGGCAAAGTGTGCAGTATCTAGGAATTTTATAATGATACTTAAAAAGACATAGTTACATGATATAGAGAAATAACACAGAAACTGATCTGCAGGTATCCTCTCTGTTGACTAATATATATAATACCTCTCCACAAGAGTGAATCTGTGTCCGGTACTGTAAATATGGAAAATCAATAGAAAAGGAGGTTTTAGGACCTAGGGGAGTCTGTGCTGACTAACGTCGTTAGCTAAATTGATGAACTACTTTCTGAGTGTCTGTTTTTGTACTCATAGACAAATGGCTATTTTGGGCCATAATCAGAAAAGCATTTCTTTCCAGGTAAATAATCATGAATACAAAGACTCATGATTATGCAAGTTGTTAAGAATAAGTAATGGATGAGTTGTGAGCCCTAAGCAAGACATTTATACCATCCCTTCCAAAGTTTTGGAAACATGTGGTAGAATAAATTTAAAAATATAAAAACGGAAGATAGGAAAAAATGACTGTGAAATGCTATCTTCTAGCCAGGATATAGCAATCATAATCATGAACTCATAATAATTGTGGTACCTAAACTGGACTTGCACAAGTTGGGCCTGGCGCCAGTCAGCCATAAGGGAAGTTGAGCACAAGAACCACCCCCCATCCTAAACTCCCCTCAGGAAGAGGGGAAGTCAGTGTTCTCAGTCACGTAGGCACTAGTACTTCCATCAAGCTCTTACAGTTCAAAATCAATCATTGCACACATGGCCCTGGCTCAAGTAAAGTGTGCACAATACAAACCCACAAGTGAGGAATATGAGAAAGAGGAAGTGTTTGGGGCAGAGGTTTAGTAGTGATGACAGGGAGATAGGAGACTGTGAGGGAAAAAGAATAACCACAGCACATTTTAATTGTTTTATTTTATCTCTCACTTCTCCCTTGCTTTGTATCAAGCCAATGCTGTAACACGTGTCTTGTTTTATCTTTTCCTTAATTCCTGACATAAAAGGATTTCATGTGAGTATACTTTATAGTTTTGAGGAAAGATTAAAACTACTGTTCAGCAAGCATTGAGAAAATAAAATATAATTGATCCTAAAAGTCTCCGTGGTGTAATCTCTGAAAATACCTCACAGAAAGGTAATTCAGGGCAACTGCTCTGTTTCTCTTCTAAATATTCAGCTTGAGTATACCCACATATAAATGTTGCTAATATCTGAGAAAGTATGGAGTAGTTGTGGCCTGTTTTTCTTTGTCCTTGTACCCGGCACTAAGTAGCTTTATTAGCTGAATTTCTCCTTTAAAAAAAAATTCCTGAGATTAATGTATTCATTAAGTTTTAGCTATGTTTAATCAGAAAGGAAGAAAGGGAGAGAGAGAGAAATAAAAGGAGGGATCAAGGAGTGGTGGGGGGAAAGCAAAAGAGAAAGGAAGGAAATTGGCTCATTTCATGGTGTTTAAGCATACTGTAAGGAAGCCTCATTGTTGAATGCAGTATAAACATGTACCTTACAAGCGACACCTAGATGGAAATGATCTTTTCACTGCTTAATTTTTTTCCTGAAACTTACTAAATGAATTGTTATCCAAGTGCTAAATACAGAGCTTCTGCCCAAATTCCCTGTTGAGGGGAGTTTGTAACAGTCTTGGTAATGATCCCTTCTCCAAATGCCTTGTTTTAAGGTGTTTCAATTAGCTGACCTCTAAGGTTCTTTGTGATCTTGAGATTTTATATGGCTGTGAGATTGCTTCCTGTGTATATAAACCTCAGAGAAAATTTAGGGTGTTCTGTTGTTGTTGCTCCATTCAATTCATGGCCCAAGCTTTTAAATGCTGAGTTATGTACATTTGCTCCAAGCAGATTTATATGCAAATATTGCAAGAGATATGGCCAGCTTGTATGTATTGATTTGATGACTATTATTTATGTGAACTTTCTAAAATAATCATTACCATATTATCTAAAGAACTCATTGTGAAGGCCATTTAGACTCAGAATCATCTATCTATGGATATGTTTGTCCCCAGAGTCAAGGAAATGATTGTACTGGAAATATGTCTCCCCTTGAATTCACTTTCCAAATGTTAAAAAGGTGGCTTTTTGTCCTATTTATTTTTTTTTTGTCCTCGTCAGTATTGCAGCAACACTACAGTATCTGGGCACACTGCATTTATTTATGTCCTTCCTGGGTCCTCTTTCACTAACTTCATGTTTTTCTTCCTTTGTTATTTTGGGCCCTGTGGCATAGCTCAGTCAATCAATTACTGCAGTCAGGGCTGATGCTGTGGGATTCAAAGACCCACAAAGAGAAACAATGGCAAGAGCAAGCTGTCACCAGCCCAGCTGATCAATCCGCGATTGAATTGTTTTTAAAATGTATGTCATTCGAGAACATGGCTCAGAAATATATATTGGAGGTGCGAAAGGACGGGGGAGGTGTTAATTCAGAGCACTTCTGTTCTTAACACTGCAGAGCTGACCTTGCATTTAGAGGCAGAGGGTGGAGGGAAAGCTGAGTGCTGAGTGTCAGCACTATGAGTAAGTGCTGTTTATAGGAAATGTTTTAATACCCTCGCTAAAGCTGAACAATAGTCAGCCAGCGACAGAGAGCTGAGGATGCATGCCTTACCCAGGATTGATCCGTTTATCTTTCTATTCCTGAAAAATGATAGAAACCATTTGCTTGACAAACGAGCACCCTGCCTTTCTGTTCCTCTAATATGGAAAACTGTCCTTAGAGTTCTTCCAAGAAAGCTTTCACTGGAAACTTTTCATTTTTAACTTCGATGGTTTAAAATGGTGGTTTTTTTAAAAGGAGGTTTTAAAGGAAAACAGGAACTCTTTCTTAAACTTTTGTTTCATTTTATACTTCAATTCAATTAATAAATACACTCCTGGTAAAGGAACAACTGGTGTGCTGACAAAAATAAAATATACTTTGAAGTAACACAGACCTGGTTGAGATTCAGATAACTTCAGATGAACATACTAAGGACACAGCTTACAGAAAGTACATAATAACTCATAGTAATATCAAATATCTCTTTCATACTTTTTTAAAGAATTACTATTATTTTTTGTTTATGTACGTCACTGTCTCTGTGTCTGACTCTCTCTCTCTCTCTCTCTCTCTCTCTCTCTCTCTCTCTCTCTGTGTGTGTGTGTGTGTGTGTGTGTATGTGTGTGTGTGCGCTGTGTGTGTGTGTGTGCGCACGTGCACACATGCACTGGTATATATGTCCCATTTGTGGGTTTCTCTGGAGTCCAGAAGAAAGTTTTAGATCCCCCAAGGCTGGAGTTACATGTGGTTGCCAGCTACCCCACCTGGAGGCTGGTAACCAAACTTAAAAACTGCAAAGGCTCTTAAGTGTTAAGTGCCCATCATCAATATTTTGATTTTCCTATTTCTAGATTTCTACATGGAGTCAAAATTCCATCAGTGTAACACATTGTATATGCAGTAGAAAATTACTATTTTTAATGATACAGCATCAAACAAATGCTAGATGCTGTTACTTTCTGTATCACTCTATTACTGTAACAATTTATGGTTATCACCTTCCTCAGTTAAGAAAAATATTGACTGCATACAGTGTACATAAAGCACCTAAAAGATTTGTGCTGCATATGAACACAAATGAATCACTACAGTTGAACAATAGAAATGTAAATGTGATTGAAATGGTTGCCCTTCTCACCCAAAGGGAATAGGATCCTGATTTTCATGATTGTCATTCCCTTAGTTTATCTTTGTGACATTTAGTATATAACCCTATATTTGGTAATACTTTTAAATTTAGATATCGTATTAATACAAGTATCTCTATGTGTGTACATTAAAACCTCATGTCCTTTCCACTTTAGTGGCCTTCATGTCACTATGACGATATCTACATACATGCAATTTTACTTTCATTGCAGCACAGTTCTTCTTGCAGTATGACTGCAAATGAAATGTATCTGCTCCCTGTTGGTTTCATGGATACAGGGGGTTTGTCTGTTTCACCAATCAAAGAGGCCATGACCATTGTCAACCATATCTACTGATGCATGCTTTGATATATACTTGAGCTGGAGAATAGGTCACAGCACAGGTGCATCTTGCTTTGTCTTTTGCTGTTAACCACATGCTAAAATTATTATATAAATTTACATTCCTGTCAGCAGGATTTTCATTGCCTCACATTCTCACAAGGTGTTGTATGTCATTGTTGGCACTCTTATGATGAAATTACAGCTTATTGTGTTCAAGTTAGACATTTCTTGTTAAATACTTTCCATGTTTTTCAAGGGAAAACTTTCAAGTGTTTTCATCTTCTGAGCTCTGAGTAATCATGTTGCTTCCTCTTATAATACATATAAATTTTTCTTGCTTTATAATGTTTAAGAAAACATTCACTTTTGTGTATGTTGTGCAAAATGTTTTGTGGATTTCATTCTTCAAACAGATTCTTTCTAATCACAATTGCTAACTATTAAACTAACAATTGAATGCTAATTTCTATGGAATAATATTTTCTGATTATAAGAATGTATGACCCCTCCATTAACTTCTAATTGTAATATACAGTAGATCAAAATTAAACATATGTATTATGCCCAAACATACTATCTACAATACTATGATTCTTGATTTATGTGCAGATGGTATATAAAATGTGACAGAGCATTCAACACAGATCCAGAAATGGTCAATCTTCTTTAATTAATAATTTTGTTATTGAAAAGAGAATGTTGCAATGATCAACATAAGGATAATAGTTAATTTAAGATAGAGAATTTTTTTAAAGTTACACTTGAGGTTATATACATGTGTGAGTGTAGAAAAAATAAGAAAAGTAAAATAAAAACAGAAAGACTTTCAAAAATGAATCAAAGTTTCTAGAGAACCTTTCACAAATACAGTAATTTGAGGGCAAATTAGCAAAAAAAAAGTTGGACTTTGCTGTCATGCTGGCTAGGATTAGAGCAAGTGAAGTTCTTGGACACTGTCAGTAGGAGGCAAAAATGAGCCATTGTGGAAATATTTGAGCAAGCTCAGTGGACATCTACCCTGTGGCCAAACAGTTTAACTCCTAGACATTTATTTGAGATAATAAAAGTATGCATCTACCAAAGAAATTGTATAAATGTTCATAGCAGCTTTATGTGTATAAGAAGATAGTGAGGAAAACTCAGATACATATGCACACATATGATGACTGGTAATCATGATCTACACATACAAATTATATGCTAACATAACACAATTAATATTAATGCATCTACTTATGTAAATGAATTAATAAATCAATGTGTTGAGTGACAGAATCCAAACAAAAGGGAACTTGTGAAATATTATTTCATGTATAGAAACTTCTAGAAAATGCCAACTAAGTAAGCATTAAGATAGTTGTTACTTTGAAGTAAAGAGCCCTAAAAAGTAGAAAGGACAGGAGGCTTTAAGAGGATAAAGAAAATGTATTATAATGAGAATTCTAAGCTTTACATGAGACATTTTATTATGTGTATTTTAATGATTACCATTTATATTTTTCTAAGACTGTAAGAATACACTATCAATAAATGTTTAAAATACTTTCATGTTCAAGTTAAGGGTCACAGAAACACTCCCACTCCTTTGAGTTCTTTCAGCATTGTACACTGATTCACAGCAATGGTAAGAGAGAAAGGAAATGAAGTGAAAGATCCCCATGTGACTCAATGATCAGCAAAATACTTTATTATTTGGCAAGGAGTTGCCTTAGTTACTTTTCTATTACCATAACAAAACAATAATGAAGTCAACATACAGACAAAATCATTTATATGGGCTTGCAGTTTAAGAGTGTTAGAGTAGTGAAACCAGAGTAAAGGTATGGTGGTAGGAACATCTAAAAGATCATATCTTGATTAATAAGCAGGAGAAAAAAAGAGACAGAGGGAGAGAGAGAGACAGACAGACAGACAGACAGACACAGATACACAGACATAAAGTTCAGATTCAGTGGCAGAGGCAGAGAGACAGAGAATAGAAGCAGTGATACAGAGAGAGACATAGGAAGAAAAAGAGAGAGAAAGAGAGAAACAGAAACAGAGATACAAAGAGAGGCATAGAGAGAAACAGAGAAACAAACAATGACACAAAGGGAGACAGAGACAGAAACAGAAAGCACTAGAAATAGTGTGAGTCTTTTGAAACTTCAAAGTTTGTTCCAGTGACTTACTTGCTCCAACAAAACCAAACCTCCAAAACCTTCCCAAATAGTTTTAAGAACGAGCGACTAAATATTCAAACACGTGAACTTATGAGGGTCAGTCTCAACCAAACCACCACTGGCATCAATTAAATCCCAACTCAGAGAATGATAGAAACTTGACTATCAAATGTTGCCCAGTCATAGAGATATAGTAACCAGATTAATTGTATGTAGAACATTCAATATATTTGTATAATACAAAATGAAGACATTATTATTAAATACTTCTGCTCCTAAGGCAAAGTAAAGAAAAATATTCAGAGAAAATGGAACAGGAGAAACCATTTGCAATTCATTTATCTGACTGGCTCTGTATACTGAATATATAAAGATTTCCATTAATCAGTAATTAAAGAATAAGTATAATATGTAAATAATTCGAGAAAGTGTTTTACAAAGTATATCTTATGAATGGCTAAAAATGTGTGAAAATATATTTATCATTATTGGTTTTTAGGAAATTGTTTATGAAAGCTTCTGCAAAGATTTGAGCATTGGAATGGCTAAATGTTATTATCACCATAAAGTCAAATGCTATTGGACATGGACTATCTAGAAAAGACTACTTCTGTGAAAATTTCCTATGAAACAAGTGATAAACTTGCTAGGCAGCTCTTCATAAACAGTGATCATCAGATTCAGTCCCTGTCAGCCCTGATTCATGCACAAGAAAAAACTATTAATCAAATCTGAACAGATGAAATTTAATACAAGAACAATTAATGACAAAAGTTTAGTAATTGTAGCAGTAGAGAAAACTTTAAGGAACATAGGTAGAGGAGGAGGAAATGGCTCAGTTGCTTATGTTTCTTATGCAAACATGAAAAGCTTTGTTTGATGCCCTGAACTCATGTTTGTTTGTTTGTTTTATTGGTTGGTTGGTTGGGTTTTGGCTTTATTTGTGTATTGATGTTTTCCCATTTATTGAAAAGAGACTCTTATCTCATACCCTATACCCTGATAACAGTTTCCCCTTCCTCTACTCCACCCAGTTGCTCACCAAGTCCCTTGCCATCTGAATTCACTGCTTTTTCTAATTCTCCTTAGAAAAGAACAAGCTTCTAAGAGACAACAACAAAACTTAATAAAATAAAGATAAAACAAAGCCATCACACCAAAGTCAGACAAGTTAAACTAAAACAGGAAATAGAACCTGACAGCAGGCAGAAGACTCAGAGGCATACTTTTTCAAACACTCAGGAGTCCCATAAAAATACTAAACTGAATTTGATAATATGTATGCAAGGGACCTGATGCTGTGAAGACCCTGTGCTTGCTGCTATAGTCTCTGAGTTCATATGAGACTTGCTCAGTTGAATTAAAGGGCCTTTCTCTCCTGCCCTCTGTCCTCTCTGACTCTTACATCTTTCTGCCTCCTCTTCTATGGGGTTCCCTGAGCTCTGAAGGTAGATTTAATGGAGACATCCCATTTGAGCTGGTCTTTCTCTGTATAATGTCTGGCTGTGGGTCTCTGTAGTTTTTCATGCTTCCTGCAGGAGGAAGTTTTTCTGATGATGGGCGAGCAATGCATTGATCTATGAGTATAGAAGAATACCACTAGCTTTATCACTACTTTTATTTTTTTTAAGATAAGTAATATTAAGTTTAACCCTAGATTTCTGGGCTAGTATCTGGTTCTTATCACCAAAACAGTTTCTATATGGGTTCTAACTTACAAAGTGGGCTGTAACTCAAATAAGATATTGGTTGCTTATACCCATAAACTTGTGGCTCTACTGCCCCAGTATATTTTACAGGGAGAATAGCATTGTAGAGTAAAGTTTTTGTGGTTAAATTGGTATTTATGTTTCCCTTCTGGTAGTCTAAAAAGTACCTTCCTATATCAAAGACACTAGAACAATGGTTCCCAACCTTCCTAATGCTTAGAAACTTGAGTACAGATCTTCATGTTGTGGTGAACCTCAACCATAAAAAAATATTTCATTGCTACTTTATAACTGTAATTTTCCTATGGTTATGATTCATAAGGTAAATATCAGAAATGCAGAGTAACTGATATGCGACCCACAAGAGGAATTGTAGCTCCCAAGTTGAGAAACTCTGCACTAGAATCTCAGGATGACAGTTCTATGTACTGGCCAGCTCCTCCTCTCTATGTTGAATGAGTTGTATGGGTGTTCTCCTCAGCAATGGGGCCTTACTATTAGTTTGTAGAGAACATACTTTAGCCGTGGCAACAGCCTGGGTAGTTTGCAGATTTCCATGGGATCCCTTTGGCTAACAATCCAATTGAATGTAACCCAGTCACAGTATTGGAAGTTTTTTTGGTGACAAGATGATCAATTGTGACTCTATCTCTCTCATTATTTGGAAACATCATTAGGGTTGTTTAAATAATTTTAGGAACTTTCCACTGTGCAAGATTTTCATATCAACCCTAAAATGTACCTCAATTCTGGCTATCACCCCCTGCATCCACTCCCTCTTACTATTTCCTATTCACCTCTCCACCTGACTCTCCAATTTCTGCTCCCTGCCTGTCACCAGTCCACCCATACCATCTATTTCTCCTACCCGTGGATATCAAAGTGTCTCCCATAGTCACTTCCATGGTCTATGTGATCTATTTCTGTTATCATTTATTTAATGGCTAGTGTCCACACAAATAATTGAATACATAGTAGTTATCTTTCTGAGTCTGGGTTACCTCACTCAGGATAATTATTTTTCCAGTTTCATTCATTTAATTACAAATTTCATGACATTTTTTAAACAGATGAGTGATACTCCATTTTGTAATATGCAGAGTAGAAAGATTGTGAGGTAGATCAATTTCTATCTTTTTGAATTTCGTAGTGACTCTACAACTTTGTGCTTCCACCAGCAATGGAGGAATGTTCCCTTCGTTCCACATCCTCACCAGCATGAGCTGTCACTTGTCTTTTTATCTTAGCCACTCTGACAGGTTTAAGATAGAATATGAAGTTAGTTTTGATTTTGATTGCATTTTCTTGATGGTTAAATATGTTGAACATATCTTTAAGTCTTTCTTGGCTTTCTCGGTTCTTCTATTTAGAAATTTTTGGATGGAAAACACACACACACACACACACACACAGAGAGAGAGAGAGACAGAGACAGAGACAGAGACAGAGACAGAGAGACAGAAAGAGAGAAGAGAGAATACAGGAAAGCATGGGAAAATACCAGCCGTTGGAATCTCTTTGACTGAGATAGAAAATTGGAGGCATATTGGAATGCTGTATCTGTCTAATTTGCTGGAATTTCTCTTTGTAAAGTTTGTCTATGGTCTTTGTTTAATACAGCCATTCATAGAAGGAAGACATGTTGTGAGTCTCATACAAATCTCAGCTTTTGGCTACTTCTCTTGCCTTTAAGTAGGTCAGGCACCAAGGCTGAAAAGCTAGAAGCTGTAAGTGTCATACAAACCAGAAGTTGTAGATGTCCACATAGCAGAAACTCACAAAGAGTAGAAACCCCAAGCTGAGACCTTTTCTCCTGCAAAGAGTCTCTGACACCCTCTCTATACAAAACTTCACTCCTGAAGAAGTACAGAACCTACAAAATGCCTCTTTGTGATTGATACAGAAAAGACTGCAAAATAGTTACCACACATTCCAAGTTATTTAATTTATACAAAAAGTACAAGTTATGTTCATAAAAATATTTCCTGTAGGATAGTCAGTGCAGCTTTACTCATAAACAGAAAGGAAGACATTGAGCTAGATAGTGGGAATGGAGGAAGAAAGACACAAGCTATATTCCATGACCTAGGCTACATGAGAGACATGGAAACTATTCTTTGAGGCAAGATATCAGAGTAATGGCTTAGTCTATAGAAGGAATGTACATGACTAAGATGTAGAAGGGATGCTCTCGCTATTTAAATACAAGTATATACCTATGACCATTTGCAAAAACACATCAGTCTATAGTAAACTGTGTACGTTTCACTCTAAAATTTCATTCAGAAGGATTTCACAAGAGATGATTCATGCACTTTATTTAACGAAAAATTAAAAAACAAAATCCACTGGGACTGTGATGCAGCAGGAAAGTGCTTGCACACAGTGCACACATGATGCCCTGGGTTCAAGCCTCAGTATTCCTCTTCCAAAGTCTCAACTCCATCTTAATATGCATGCCTTGCATCTTAAAGCTGATCATAATGTAGCCAAAAGGGGCATGTCCAAAACCTATTCTCTAAGGCCACCTACACCCAAAGCACTTATCCACCTCTTTTGTGTGCGCACACACACAACAGTTTAAAAAATAAAATTAGTGAAATAAATATAAAATTCTCCTTATGTGTGCTAAAATGTATTAAAATTTTCTTATATAAAGAAATGCAGTATCCATCAATTTAGTGTTGCAGCTTCTTAAATTAAAGACAACTTGAGAGGGGATAAAATTTGAAATGTTAATAAGGAAAATATCCAATAAAAGAAAAGAATTTAGAATGATAGATCTTTTTATTAAAATACAAACCCATTACTGATATTATTTGCTAATTTTCTTGATACTTTTGTCACTAGATACAAAGTCCGTGAGAATAATACCTAAGTATCTCTTATTTCTGTTGAGAGATTTATGCTTTAGTAACCAAACAATAAAGAGAATATCAGTTCCTGATATATTTATCTTGTAATAGATAAAGCCAAGCACATACATCCTTATTTCATTTCCATGAGATGTTTGTTTGTTGTTTTTTTACTAGACACATTGAGATGATATATTAAAAGTTACTCATTTATTGTGACCTACATACCACACCAAGGGAAATAAAAATGTGTTTAATTTATTTGAAAGTCCTGTCAAAAAAGCAGGTTTTTAAAAAAGTACTTAGCTTATGGCTTTAAATAATTACATAGTCAATATATCAGAGATGGAGTCAGAACAATTTTTTTAACTAAATAATAATATGGCCATTAGAGTTGCAAGAATGTGTGCAGCATACATTCGTAGAAGACAATTCAGCACAACTCTTGAAGTCATTTGCTATATTCAGTTCAGTGTATTGAAGTGCAACTAGCTAGTGAATCCTTTTGCTTTGAAAATGAGAACTAAGGTGGATATCAGATATGTAAAATTCTCTACTAAAACTCTGATTTTGTGTTTAAAAATTGATTGGTGGAATTTAAAGTCTTAGGTGTCTTGTGTTCTTTGTCTTTGGATAAATGTGTGTCTACGATATGAATTACTGTGACATAGGGTGAGGATCTTAATATAGTTCTGACACAGATCAATGGCACCTTATGCAGGCCCTCTTACACCACAGAAGGCTGTGAGCAAGAAATGCACAGTCAAGGACATAAGCCCAGTGTCCCAATAGTAACCTCATGCTGTGGTTAGAATACAACAAGAGCAATTGTCTTCCAGGAAAATAAAAACAAATGCCTGGAGCTAGTACTTTCATGTCCCATTTGATTATTTCTTGCTTTCCACACCAGTGTCTTCCAACAATTATAGAAAAAATTTAAATTCACCATTTCTGCATCCTGTGAACAGAATGAGGATTGATTTAAGAATATCAGAAAAGGAGTTTTTCACAAAAGACTGAGGTCAGGATTCCATTTTTCATGTTCAGGATATGAAAGAACTGTCCAAAGAGCTATTTGGTAGAAAAGGGTATCTTCCTCCAGGTTTTATCTTGTTGTATGTTTTTTCTAGTGTTTTATATTTCTATTATTAATTAACAATTTTCATTTTTATTTTTATTAATATTAATTCTTCCAAAATAAAGGGATGTTTTAAAGAATATTTTACTAGTAAGACTTATATTGGTAGTTTGTAGTGAAATGTTTCCACAGAAAACTCTGTAAGTGATTCTGTGTGCTAATGTTCTTTGTAATATACTTCATATCATATTTCTGTATTAGGAAAATCCAAGAAGGTATTCTAAATTTGAAATTTTTTCTAATGTTGCACAGAAATAAAAAGGCAATTCCAGATATAATCAATTTACTTGCTAATAAAAGGCACTGAATATTTTTGGATTCACATAAGCCCATGATGAAACAATCTATATCACATTTATTTATCCACCTAATACAAATTCTAATATCATTATCTTGGTGTAAATTATCAACTAAGTATAGAATGCAGTAAGAACTATTATAAGGAAGGTCCTCATAAATACTACTATGAGGGTTATGTAGGTAAAACCTCATGGACCACGATCTTTGCATATTTAATCTTGCTATACTATAGGGAACATTCTTCAGGTTGATTTCACTCCAGTGACCAATCAAAAGATGTAACCATGAAAACAATATCTGAGCTGCTTTCCTTGACAGATATTTTTATTAATGTTCTCAATTCCATTTTTGTCACATTCATCTATTTCTGTACTCACAACTCACATCATTGAGTTGAATCTCTCTCAAGACAGCTACCTTATTTGTGTGTAAAGCCACTTGCACCCAAGCTTGAAGACCTAAGTTGGATTCCTGGACCATTCATGAGAGAAGAAGATATCCAAAATCAAATTTTAAAATTTTTATTACCATCATCTTTCTTCATTTCCCCAAATAATTTGTAAATATTAAGAATACCTATTGTGCCAGGCGGTGGTGGCACACGCCTTTAATCCCAGCATTTGGGAGGCAGAGGCAGGCGGATTTCTGAGTTTGAGGCCAGCCTGGTCTACAGAGTGAGTTCCAGGACAGCCCAGGCTACACAAAGAAACCCTGTCTCGAAAAATCAAAAAAAAAAAAAAAAAAAAAAAAAAACTATTGCACAGTTAAAATTTCAAATTACTTAAATTATGTTATCCTACTTCTAGCTAAAATTCTTTTAGGTTAAAGATGTGAAATTACTTCATACTGCTAATATTTTTGATTTTTGTTTAATGTTCTCATGTACTTAAGCATTACATTTTCTCTTGAAGAGTTTTTTAGAAAAAGTTGTAGGATTATTCTGGGAGAATAGATGAGATCTAATAGATATTTATCATTTTCATGATTTTTCTTCTTATACTTCTTTAGTCTACATTCCCTTAACACTATCTTTAATTATTGAATTCTTCTTTATTTTCTTTTGGGGAGAATATTCAGCTATAAAGAGAACTTCTATCTATTCCAATTACTTTATGGATAATATAAACACAAGTTTGAATCCGTATCAATTATAGAGTTTGATCAGTCCTGTAATTTCTCTTAGTTATAACCCTACATTAAAAACAGGATAATGAGCATTTTTATCACCTGTAAGTGATTCTTTATGTCTCTTTGATAAGCAAAGTCCTTTCTTTATCTGGACCAATCAGTGAACCTTAACAGCCACCTTGGATTGGTAAGCAATGGAAATAAGCACAATCAAATATCATATGATCATTTGTCTGGATTCTTCCATCAAAGTGAAGAGTCTGAGATTTACAAATCAGGTGCATTTTTTCATATTGTGCAGAAATACCTTTTGGGTGCATACTCTACATGATGTTTAAGCAATTGATTGTTGGTAGCCATTTAATGTGTATTTAATTTTCATCATTGCTCAGTAAAATTAATGTACATAATTTGTCACTTGTGTATTTCATCTTGATAATATCTAGAAATGTCACGGCCAGGATAAACAGTAAATGAAAACTCATCCTGAAAATAATAGTGAAGCAGTTTCCTGCAGTGGTATATAATTATACGTGGCTATTACCAATGTGCACAATCCAGGTACTTGCTATCTTGTCTCTATACTTGCTATTATAAGTCATTTAAATTTGACTCATTCTAATAGCTAGACAGCAGTACCTCATTTGCTTTTTATTTGCATTTTCCTGAAGCTAATGACACTTCATTGCATTCTGATATATAGCTATATACTATGATTATATATTTATATATATATATCTTATGCAGAACCTGTTAAAATCATTTATCCATATTTTTCGATGAGGCTTTTTTTCTTTATCCTTGAATTGTCAAAATCCTTAAAACATTCAGGGGTAAATCTGTCATATACAGGAAATGCTTTCTCTGTAAAATATTCTTATATTTCCATTTTAAAAGAAAGTATTTTAACATTGAAAAGTCTAAATTATTTTCTCTTATAATTTACACTTGTTTTATTGAAACTTCTAAAAAAAAAAAAAAAAAAAAAAACTGTTCTGCTATTCCAGGTAACCTAGATTTCTCTTTTACTATTTTCCTCAAGGAGTTTTCTATTTTAGGAATTCCACTTAGCTTTATGATCTGTTTTGAATTAACTTTTCTGCATGGTAAGATTGGAAGTTTCAGCTTTTCCCTATTGAATATCCTGATTCCTTTTTACCTCTTTCATTGCTTGGCCTCTTGTTTTGAAAAGTAATGGCTAATATATATGTAGATTTGTTTTTGAGCTCTTTGCTTTGTTTCACATATATGGCTATTCTTTTTCCAATAACATGCCATCCTTGAAATTAAAAAAAAATGGCTGAGTGACAATAATAAGGTTGTCAATTTCTATCAATTATATTGCTGAATATTTTATGGGTTTTGTCACTAACTTATAAAAATAGGTATCTAAAATATAGTATTTTCCTCCATATGAACACAGTGTTGTCTCTATGTATTTGTTTCTTAAAGCAATATTTTATGATTTTATCAGAAACTATAAAGATTCATTTCTAATAGTCTTTAAGTATTTCATATTTTTTATGCTATTATAAGTAATACTGTGAGAAAAGGAGTCTTTCAAATTACCTTGAGAATCAATGGTGGCTTGTATAACTCCAAGGACACAGTATATAGCTATACTCATTACCATAATGTAAAAAGACAAATAGCAAAAACAGTCAAAGTGAAAAACATTGGGGATAAAATCCAGAGAAATCAGACATGTGATTGTAAGGAACATATTATGATTCAGTCACTCAGGTTATGCAGGATGCCAGCAGGAGCAGGATTTTCCAAATATTTTTCAATGGAAAGTTGTCAGGCAGGAACTCTCTGGCAAGCGTACATCAGAATTCTAGAAAATCTCAGAATTCTAAAGTGTGTATTATCCAAAACCAATATTATAAACAGCTTTGGCTCTCCAAATTCAAGCTTTTCAGTGTCAAAGGCATCTCTGGAAGTCTGCATGCTGAGCTGACTCTTCTATACACATATTTTTGAAATGTTTTCATTGGATAATTGTTCAAAACTCATGTATCAGAATATAATGCATTGTAGTTAGTATTGATTTGTCTTGAAGCCACATTAGTTTTGAGACACTCTTGTTCTAAATATTTTAGAAATTTCTATCTGGACACCCATGTTGCACATAGAAATTTGTAATGATGTTTCTTACATTAATAACTCTACAGAAGTTTGTTTCTTTAGTGTACAGTGCTCCATTGGCTGGGACAAGAATACTGTGCATGAGAATTGGTGAAAGCAAACCCCACTGCTTCTTTCATTCCATCTCTTCTTAATGGGGGATTCTATCTTCACCGTTAAATTTGAGGTTTGTTACAAGATGTTTGTAACTGTACTTCTGGTTGAGGAAATTTATGTGACTTTTTGATCTGTCAAATGTCTTATACAATGAGTATTAGATTTTATCAAAAGATATCCTGTATTTATTGATATAGTGTATTCATATTTTTCATATGAATTTTTCATATTATATTCAGTGGCTATATTACAAGATAATGATTGGCTTTTTAAGGTTGACAGATCCTTTCTCAGTTTTGCTTATAATGTGTCACATATAGTTGTATTGCTTAACTATTTTATTAATATTTTGCTAAATATGTCTGTATGTATTCTTATTAAATATCAAAGACTAACTTGTAAATTAACCACAAAATAGCTTAACAATAATAATCAACATTTAAACCAAACTGCTGAAGCAATAAAAAGTAATAAGCGCTGTGTAAACATGAAAAAACAAACATATTACACTTAGTTACCTAAGACAAGAGCAGTATTTATCTTTGACAGTTTTTGCTTCGCTTAAATAAGGCACTTCTGAGTACTTGGTACCCTGTCCCCTCCAAAAAATGAAATTTTCATTTCTTGCCTGTGAACAGGTCACTGTTATTTTCTTTTCTAATCCTTTCAGAAGATCCC
The DNA here is from genome assembly GCA_021653895.1 of Mastomys natalensis. Classification (NCBI taxonomy): domain Eukaryota; kingdom Metazoa; phylum Chordata; class Mammalia; order Rodentia; family Muridae; genus Mastomys; species Mastomys natalensis. The sequence goes on along the minus strand of JAJTUV010000326.1, from coordinate 3,469,758 downwards.
TTTGCCAGCCTTTCTGAGTTTCTTTTGCAGTATGTATTGAAGGGGCTACAGATTCTAGATTTCATTTCTCTATACCATGCCCTCTAATATTATCTCCTGAAAACTCTAGCCTCTGATTCTCCAGGCAAAATGAGAACACCTCTTCTTAACGCAGAGTGCTCAGTGCAGTTTCTATGACCTACTTCTTCCTGACCAAAATATATTCAAGATAGCAAGCTCTGGCAAGAGGAGAACTCCAACAAAAAGACTCCACACTTGGTTCCCATCTTCTATGGACATTCCCTCAATGTCTTAACAGTAGTTGTTTTACCCAATATAAGTCAATACTCTGTACTCTTTTCTATGTTTCCACTAGAAAGAATTGACAAGTTAGTCTTTAGGTTTAGTGAACATAAATCCTAAGAAATTTTCCTTTTAACATGGTTTAATTTGCAGTATGTGAGTATTTATATTCCTATAATTAAACACTCTTTTGCTTTCCAATAGAAATATCAGTATAAGTGCAAAATGTACTACTTTTCTACTATACCTTGTCTCACTATACTACATAGCAATGATTCTCTTATTTCAGCTAAGTGAAATAACTGTTCTTTGCAACTTCTTGAAACATATGAAAATATGTCTCATTCAAGTAAAGGTATCCATGGTCTGTGAAGAAGGCGCCAATTTATCTTTTTTTGATTTGGGTCTCGTATCAAGATGGTTGTTCTGTCTGAATCCAATGAGAGGAAGATTATTATATTCATATTCCTCTGCACATATTAAATATATTTTTAAAGAAATATTTTCTAGTTATAAGACTCTCCTCTAAAGATAAAGGCTAGAGATATTGTTTAGATATCAACTTAAGAAAACTTAGGCAACTGATAAGTCCATTTACAAGACATAGCAATTTCTACTTGAGATGATTTCCCAATAAAGGAACAAAATATAGGGAGACTTAAAGCATAATGTTGGCACAAAATTTTAATGCTTTTATAGACGAGTTCACACACTTATGTGCATGCACACACCATCAATAAGCAAAAATGTAATAATATTTTTAGTGAGTAAAAATTACCCTAAACACAGAGATGCTGGTCAGTATCTCTGCTCCCCTTCCATGCCTTGCTTATGACACTTATGGATACATTGATGTAGTCCTAAAAAGAAATATGAATTTAAAAATGTTCCCTCATGGACTGAAGGAGCTGAGGGAGTTTGTAGCCCCATGGGGGAAGCAACAATGTCAACAGGCCAGACCCCCTGGAGCTCCTGGGGACTGGACCACCAACCAAGGAGTACACATGGAGGGACTCCTGGTTCTGGCTGCATATGTAACAGAAAATGACCTTGTTGGATGTCAGTGGGAGGCGCTCCATGATGTGCTCCACCATGTTCATAGTGACCTTATCTGTGATATCCAGAAGCTAGAAACAATCCAGATTTCCCTCAATTAAAGAATGGATCCGGAAAATATGGTTCATTTATACAATGGAATACTATTCAGCTATTAAAAATGAGGACATCATGAATTTCCAGGCAAATGGATGAAACTAGAAAATATCATCCTGAATGAGATAACTCAGACCCAAAAAGACATACATGGTGTGTAAGCACTGATTAATAAATATTAGCCAAAAGTACAGAATACTTAGGACACAATCCACAGAAGGGAGAAAGTGTAACAAGTAGAAAGACCCAAATGAGTATGTTTCAATTCCACTTAGAACAGGGAAGGAAATAATCACAGAAGGCAGAGGGAAGGAGGGACCTGGGTGGGAGACAGAAGGGGAAGGAAAAAATGTGAACAGGATCAGGTATGGGGTGGGCAGGAGTGAAGCCCAGAGGGGCAAGATAATGAATGGAGATAAGCAGCTTCTGGGAGGGGGAGTTTGGAGGGGGACTCTCTAGAAAGATCCAGGAGATGAGAGTCTCTAAGGACTCAGTGGAGGTGAACTTAGCCAAAATGCCCAACATTGGTGAGAGAAAACTTGAAGTGCCTACCTTGAGTAGATAGTCCGGACCTCAAGTGGAAGGACAGGGTTACTAACATTTCTGACCCAGGACTGTTCCTATCTAAAAGACTGCAGGGACAAACATGGAGAAGAGACTGAAGCAAAGACGATCCAATGCATGGAATCTATCTCAAGGGAGGACACCAAGTCCTAACACTGTTGCTGATGCTATGATGCGCTTATAAATGGGATCCTGGCATGGCTGTGCCCTGAGAGACCCTCCCAGCAACTGACTGAGACAGATGTGGATACTTAACCCAACCACTGAGCTGAAGTTGGGCACTCTTATGGTTTGTGGAGAGTTTTTGGGGCTGCTTGGTAGGAATCTGACACTGGCCAAGGACAAGGAAATGGACTTTAGGCAGGAATCTGACATTGGGCCATGACAAGGAAGTAAGTTCAGCAGGGATCTAATTTTAGGCTAAAACAGAGAAGTAATTTCAGTCAGGAATCTAACTCTCAAGCTAGAACAAAGAAGGAGGCCTCAGGTATGAATATGACTGTGGGCTAGGACAGGGAAGTAGGCTCAGATATTTTTGTCATCCTAATGAGCCCTTAGAAACAGTGATCAGGAGAGAGATCACAGGAGTGATCACAGGACTTTGCTTATTGCCTTGCTTGCTCCTCGACTATTTGCATTTATTGTATTGCTAGTTCCTCAACCCAGAACTGACCTAAATTCTTGCATGTAATTAAAGTGGTTTAAAACAAAATTGAGAAAAATTAAACCTGCCTCAGCCTTCAGTCTCAGAATTAGGTCATGCTACAGTGTTGTCTAATTGCCTTTTTTCTTTTTAATCCTCACCCTGTGTTGGAGAACCTGTTGACTGACTGAGCAATTAAGTTGGGCAAAATGGTTATGCTACAGATTCAGTGTTGTCTGACACTCCAAATTTGCATTTTCATTCTTCACTGAAATATAAAGTAAATCTTAAAATTTATATGGAAGCAAAAATGTCCTGAATTATCAAACCAATCTTTAATATAAACATTATAGGAGGCTTCATTATGCCTAACTTTGAGAAATATCAGAGTCACAGAAACAAAACTGTGGAAATGGGTAGAAACAGACATTTCATCAATGTACATCAATAAGATAGGGTAAAGAAATAAGCCTATAAAGCACAGCCACAAGACTACTGACAAAGATGCCAAAGATACCCATTGGAGAAAGAAAGGCTCTTCAACAAATGGTCCTAGGAAACTATATAATTCCACCATTATAAGAAAAAAATTAGATCTCTATCCCCTTCTCTGTACAAAAACAAAATAAAATAATCAAGATATTAATATAAGATTTAGCATTATAAAATGTAAGGTAAGAAGTAGGGGAAAAAAAACTCTCTAACCTCTCAGAAAAATAATATCAATATTTAACAAATGAAATCACAAAAAAACGGAAAAGTAGACCCTGTTAAAATTGATAGAATAGAGAAATAATATATGGAATAAAAAATATTTGAAAGAAATTAATTTATAAAATATTTAAAGAACTCAGAAATTAAATCGATAAAAATCCTATAAACCTGAGTGGAAGATTCTATACGAACCTTACAACATAAAACAGAAATGCATTGCTTTTGATAATGCATATTCCATGATGGATCTTGTCAGAACGACCTAAGACAGACTCAGTCTTGTTAATGAAATAAAAAAGGGAGAGAGGCAGAAAGCCTTTTGGCTGCTTGGCAAGAATCTGACATGGGCCAAGGACAAAGAAATGGGCTGTTGGCAGGAATATGACATTAGGGTATAACAAAGAAGTAATTTCAGGTATTAATCTAAATCTTAGGCTAGAACAAATAATCTCTGGCAGAACCTAAATATTAGCTAGGAAAAGAAGTAATTTCAGACAGGAATAGAAATTTAGGCTAGAACAAGGAAGTAGGCTTCAGACATGAAGATGACTTTGGCTAGGATAGAGAATTTAGGATAGGGAAGTACTTTGGTCATCCTGATAAGCCCTTAGAAACAGTGATCATGGGAGTGTTTCACATAATTGGGTTTAATGCTTTGCTTTTTCTTTGATTATTTGTATTTATTTTATTGCTTGTTCCTTGACTATTTGCATCTATTGTATTGCTAGACCCTCAACCTAGAACTGACCTTAATACATGCATTTAATCAAAATGGTATAAAACCAAAAAGGAGGAGGGGGGAAGGGATAGGGAAAAAAATAGACAAAAATAAATAAATAAATAAAAAAGACATGCCCTTGGCCATTAAATATCAAGATGTTTGTGTGTAGAAAGAAAGTATACCAAAGTCATATTGTTGAGTACCCAATAAACATCACTGGCAATTCCATATATTCCAACACACTTAATTTTGACCCCAATTCTATGCTGAGTTCTATGTGTGATATGTGTTTTATATCATATGTAGCAACAGGACTTATAAAAGTGTTTTCTTCTGGGCTCTGTAAACATAGCTGAACCATTGTACCTACTAAAAACACATGCACTTAGTTGCGTGTGCAGCAGGGAGATATGATCACACTTGGAGTACTGTGTTTGCCTAACTAGTGTCATACATTATAGTAAAAAATTATTATTACAAAGTGGCTGCTTGGTTGTTCATCACTCTCTAGCATCTACCTGGATAAAGTGTTAAACTTGAATAATACAAACCCAGATAGTTAGCCACTCATATTAGTTTCATGAAAACTCACTCTATAAACTATGAGTTTTATATAGTTAGTTTTTATATAGATAACCACATGGCTATCTATAGTTATTTTTTGATAAAAATTTCAATAACAATAATCTTCAAATGTAAACTTGTCACAAAAATGTAGGAATGAAAAATTGAACCTCTTTCCACTTAAGCAGATTATGGAAATTTTACAAAACTAACTGAAGATCATAAGGGAATCATGATACACTCTCATGATGAAACAGAGACAAATATATGTTTACTATATAGAGATCAGATAAAATTTCACACTGTATTTTATTAGTACATGTAATTTAAATTTGCCAATCAATAATATGTTTTCATGCAACTACCTGTACATAGAGCTGTATACACAGTACAGATATCAATTTGCTAAGATCATCATATTCATCAATTTGCTGGAAAATATATAAATCACAGGTCTACGTCCTTGCCTATAAGAACTGGTCCATGTGACTTCATAGAAGCAGAGACAGAAAAGCTTTTATTCTGGTCTCAAATGGATTAAGAGAAACACTCATCATAATATCTGTGAGAGATAACAAATCTGATACATCTCTGTAAATTTAGATATCTAATACTAAGACAACATCAAACTCCTAATTTTAACTACAGTAAGGTATGTATTAAGCATAATATTCCACTGGGAAAATGGATGTTAGAGCTACTGTAATTCCATATGCCTATAACATTATTAGGAATATCACTACTAGGATTCTAATTGTATTGCTTTAGTATCGTTCAGGTTTTGTGGCTCCGACATTGCATACTTTTCTTAGTTGATATGAAAAACACAAGGAAAGAAATAATGGGAAGAGGGAAAAAATTATACAAAGGAGGGAAATCACATGTACCGCATATAACCATCTTGCTCTTTGAAAACAGTCTCAGAACCACCATTAAACTCATCTCTGTGGTTAGTGGGAGGATGTTGCTTAGGTCTGCTCATTGTCTCTGATCTTAAGCTCAAAAACTGAAAAGTACATATAGATAAAAGATGTATTCACTGGTTTAAACGAGACAGGGTCCATTGGATGACAATGATTCCCATCTAAGTATCAATACTGGAAGTCTTGATGTCTTTTATAAAGGGGTTTGAGATTAAGTTCCAGGTATATTAACAAAAGGTGCTCTTTAATAATTAGCTAAAGTTCTTTCTATTGGCTGCTTTTCACATGAGAATAACCAAATGTCACTTCACGATAGAAGAATTCAGACTTCAGAAACAGAGTACATGAGGTATTTTTCCTAAAATATTTCAGAGATATGTCATTTTAAGATCTTAGCAAATAGGATGGCCTATATTTTTAATGTGGAGAAAGTAAATTCTTTTGCACTTGTGTATAAATATTAGATTTCTGTGTGAATGTTTCATATTTAGATTTAAGTTGAATGAATAAACTCAAAAATTAAAAAATACAGGGCACTCTACTACATCAACTAAGGATAATTCATATGATGCATTATTGAAAGTAATGTAAGTGTGTTAATATTTGAAGCAATTCTACATGTCTTCATTAAATTTTCATTGAAATCTGTGTAACATTTATGTTTTATAAATGCCACAGAAAGGTCTTATTTCTATTCAATTTGTACGTGAACTTTCTACAGCCAACAATTTTCTCTATCAACACTAGCTAGAAATAGTTTTGCCCATAAATATAATAAACTATTCCTTTTAAGTTGATATTTCGTTTTGTGACATAATTAACTGTAATTTATAATAAAAGCACACCACAATGTTATATACAAATACTGTTATAAATATATTCCCAAGGGATGAACAATGAAATTTCCTCCTTCAACCCATACTATCATAATATTAATGGTGTCAATATCAATTAAAGATTACATTCTACTTTGTAAAGTTCAAATTGTGAGGGAAAGTTAGGTTGATTTCATTCTTTCCTTCACAGCCCAGCTTTTTCCACAATGTTCTCTCTACATTGAATAAAGCTGACTTGTCAAACCCAGGGAATCATGGTATGTGTATTTTTATATTTATGTAAAATTTGCATAATATAAAGTTTGTGATATATATTTTAGGGACATATTAGACTTATAAAAAACATTTGAAGATACTTATGAAGATTCTGACATACTTGCCTTGACATTAGCATCATCTTACTTTACCATGATATGTCTGCTACAATTAAGGAACAACCTTGGCATATTATTATATGGTAAATACATAGTTTAGTAGGATTTCTTTAAACCCTGTGTGTCTTCATCTTTATTAGATTTTGTCTTGCACAAATTGCATTGTATATTTTGACTCCTGTGCACTGTAACACTGTCTTCACTGTTTTCTTTGCCTTGATGACTTCACTAATTTTGAGGAAGAAAACAATTTGTAGAACACATGTCTGCTGAAACCTGTCTAATCATTTCTTCATGATTAAAACAAATCTATAGATTTAACATAGAAAGCCACAAAGATTTTCATGGTACTTATTCTTTTGGTGTATCATGAGTGCCCACTGCCTACATTAAAATGTAGTATTGACCTTTATTGTCTGGAAGAAATAATGCTGGGCATATTTTTAAATTATATTTATTTCATATATATAAATGTTCATGCACTGTGTGTATGCATGCAAATGAACACAGGGAACCCCAAATCCCATGAATCATACATTGACATCAGAGAACAATTTTTAGGTGTATTAGATGTGGGTTTCCTCCTACCATCTTGTGGCATCTGATAAGTTATTTTTCCACTGCTAAAACAGACAATTTAATCCAGATTTGTTCATATTAAAGGCAGGTTTGATGATAAGTTGCACACAGGTGAGTTCACTGGCTCCAAGGACCAAGGGCAAGGAAGTAACCATGGGAATGAGGGATGGACTATAGCGAAGGAATAGAGAAAGGGGCATGCAGAGAGAGAGAAAGAGAGAATATGGTGTGAATGTGTTTATTATATAATTATATAGGGAGATACCTCTGGGAGAAGGGAAGCCAGCCCCTGAGCTCGAAATTTCGTGATTGGGGACAAAAGTGTGCCAGGTAGGAAGTGAGAGATGCTGGGTGAACCTGGAAGCCAGGTCTGCTTTGGTATGTAAAACATTCACCTCAGTCCCTTGTTCCAGGTCTGAAACCAAACAGCATTCCAGAGTTGAACTCAGTCCTATATACAAGTGCCTTCCTCTATCCTTGACCAATTTCATCTATTGGAAACATTTTTTAAGCACAGTAGAAATATACTTTATTTTTGCCACTTCTAAACTATATTCTTCAAAAATAAAACTTCAATCCTACCCTTTGAATCAATTTGCCATTTGTTTGTTTGTTTATCATATTATTTTAGCACTCATATCAGAAGCAGAAGTATTGATAGTAGGTACAATGGATGTTTCAAAATTTCTGGTGGAAAGTTTTCAAATATTTATAATTGAATTTCAATCCCACGTTTCCAAATATTCTTCACTATTCTTATTATTGATTGCAATTATTTTATAATTTATTTTATATATTTTAAATTTTATTTATTTTAAAATACATTGATATAATACAGTCAGTATTTATACTATTATTCAGTTAATAGGCTTTCTTACTGTCTTAGGTAATTTTAAATTATAAATGAGTTTTTGATATTCTCCAGATATTTGTTGTGCCCTAATGCTGTACTGATATTATTTTTGCATCCTAAATATGCAATTATACAGAATAATGTTGTAGTTACTGAGAACCTCTGGCCTTTCTTGTCTTCAGTAATGATGATCAAATCCAGGGTAATCTGTACACTAGGCAAGTGCTCTGCTGGGACTGAAAGATCTTTCCCTGGGTCTGAAGTTCCAGACACAGACCTGCTTGATATGTAAGCTGGGAATGAAAGCATGAGAGGAGGAGCTTGAGCTCCTAACTCTGGCCATCCCTCCTGACCCATTCTTTTTCTGTTTATTGTATCATTTTGATTTTTTTCCTCTTCCCCTTTAGTGAATTATTCAAGTACTATATGATTTGATTTTCCTGTTCTGTTTTATATTTTAAACATGAGTTGTTTTGCCAACTTTAATAATTACACCTTCAATGTTAAAAATGAAAAGCTTTCCTTGTGAGAATTAGTTATAAATGACTCTTTTGACAGCTTTGAAAACAAGCTAAAAGCCTAGAACACTGCAATCAGACTTGCCTGGAGGAACCCTTGGCGTTTTTTCCTAGTTTGTATGTATTTTACTGAAACAGAGTTTAAAACCCTTATAAATTGTGTCTCTGGAAGAAGCATCTGAAAAATATATTTCTGTTCCTTTGAGTGTAAGTTGTCTTTTAACTTTGACTAGTGCTTTGATAATTTTTTTGTTTGAATTATGACATTGCTAAACTGTTTTAATTTTGCTTCATGTTTACAATATTTATTGAGATTATAACTTGAACTCTCTTATTCATTTTGGAATCCTTTGACTAAAATAGCCTCACATACTTCTTGTGAATATCCCAGTTCCTTTTCTTTTGCAAAGCCAATAACATGCATAGTTTCTCTCTATGAAGTCTGTATATATTAAATTATATATATCATTTTTTAGTTAAGTGATTTAATTTGTTATTACAATTTTCTGATGAAAATCTCTAAACTGATATTCATTTTATTAAGCATAGTAATCCCGGTTCCTTTTAAGACAATCTAACCACTCTGCTGCCTCTGTCTGCTGCAAGCTTATTGCAACTCATTTTTTTGTATATAACTTGGATCTAGCCTGTTATGTAATTTTTGCCCTTTTATTCACTGACAGAAATTTTTGTGGAAAATTAAAGATAATCCAAAGTTAAAGCTGTGAATCATTTGTTTCAAGTTTTATAATATTTACACTATTTATTAAATATTTTCTTGAGGGAGCAACCAGAGATAGTAACTTCTGGGACTTTCCTTTGCTAGATCTGAAACACCAGTATTAGCATCTCTAATATCCTACATTTAAAAAAACCTCAGCTGTTTTATGTAGGAGGAGCTAAGGTGGGAGGAGTAAGGAGAGGAAGAGGAAAAAGAAGAGGAGGAGCAAGGTGAGGGGGAGAGAGCAGAGATGTAGGAGGATGTAGAATCATGCAGGTATACTGAGCAATCCTGGGTAACAATTTGTATTTAGGTTAGCTAATTGGGAAACACTTCTAATTGTATTGGCATATTGTTATTGACTATTACCAAACATATAAAGCCTTTGATTAATCTTTAAGCATTAGAGTTTCATTCATTCTGGGTACCACATGGATGGTGAGTTGGTCTGGGCTCAGCCCAACCATGTGGAGACAGTGTGGAAGATTCTCAGAGCCATCTTCCACGCTGGCGTCTCATGGGTGGAAGGGCTGGCGTCTGAGGTTGGCTGTTCCTAGCTGTGGCATGTGTGAGGCCTCTGGAAGTTTTATGCTGTGGAGGGCACATGGCCTCTGGTCATGAAATATGGTGACAGAGATAAGCAGAGCCGCTGCTGTTTAGATAGTCAGCCAAGAAAACGCCGTTTTAAACTACACTCTGATGTCATTCCCTTCCCCACGTCCTGTCTTCTTGTGTTTATAACCCCTGTGTGAATAACTAAAAATTACGATTTGATTTAAATAAATAAATAAATAAAAATAAAAAATATAAAATAAAAAAATAAAAATAAATAATTACCACAACAGTTTTCCACTCACTTTTTACTTGGTCCTTCATGATTAAGAATTTGTACTATCTTAAGATCCATCATGGCTTCCACTAAAATGAATTGTATTTGTCTAATGCAGAAAAGAGAACCCAACATTGTTTCTAGAAAGAAAGAAAGAAAAAGAAAAGAAAGAAAGAAAGAAAGAAAGAAAGAAAGAAAGAAAGAAAGAAAGAAAGAAAAGAAAACAGAAAATGTCATTGAAATAAGTCCTATTCTTGTAGACCACAACCTAGCCCAATTGTTATCAGAGCATCCTCATCCATCAGTGGAAGGGATCAGATGCAGGACCCCACAGAATCAACTAGGCAGAGTATATAGGGGTTCAAAGAGACTGAAACAACAATCAAGGCACCTGAATTGGTCTGCACTAAGTTCTCTGCATTTATGCTATGTTTGAGTAGCGTGGTGCTCTTGTGTGACTCCTAACAGAGGTAGTGGTGGGCCTGTCTGACACTTTTGCCTGCTCTTGGGAACCTTATTTTCCTGTGAGGTTGCCTTGCCCACCCTTCATATGAGGATTTGTGTCTACTCACTGTAACATTTTATGCAGTATTCAGTCCCAGGAAGGTCTGGTCTTTAGTGAAAGGAAATGAAAGTGAGGGAATCTGGGGGACAGGAGAGTTGATGGAGGGACTGGGAGGCATGGAGGGAGGGAGAATTGTTGTTAAGATGTAATGTATGAGAAAAGAATAAAGAAAAAAAAATAAAGAAAAACAAGATTATACCCTCACTGAAGAAGAAACTGGACTTGATTTACATTCATATGTACACAGGTACAGAATTAATACTCAAAAGAAAACAGCACAGCATCAAACACGACTAAATAAAAGAAAGGAAGGGAAACAAAAGGAAAAGAAACCAATCACTTTTTCAGGACCTCTGAGAAGTATAAAGCTAGCAGAGAGGTCACCTCTCTGTTGTCCTCATGTACTGTATACCCTGCTCTTGATGGGGTCACTTAGTCACTTAATCTTGAAGGGATGTCAATCAATTGTGAAGATCTCTGAACAAAACTCCAACTTCTCAAAAAGATCCACAGGACCATTATCGGCTGTTTCAAGTTTTTTTTTTTTTTTCTCTATTCTTGCTGAGTATCTCAACATCATGAAGTTTCTGTGCCGCCATTTTCTTTAATCTCTAAGGCCAACCTTTATGTTTTCCTTAAGTGCACCTAAAACTTTGTTCTTTGATCTTTGCGAGTAGATCTTTGTCCCAGTTTTTCCCTTGAGCCTTTGATAAATGTTTTATTAAATGTTCTTCAGGTCTCAATTCCTTTTTTATTGCAGGGGGTAACGGGCAGGGTGAGACAAGTTTTCTCTCTGTAGCCTTGGCTATCCTGGAACTCATTCTATAGGCCAAGCTAGCCTCAAACTCAGTGATCTTTGGGCATCTGCCTCCTGACTGCTGGGGTTTTGGGTATGTTCCACCACTGCCTGGCTAGGCTTGAATTCTTAAGAAATAGCTGTTAGCTTTGCACATCTACGTAAGTATAACTATTGTTGTCATCATTGTTCAGTTCCTATATGTAAAGTCATGTTTGTAAGATGTCCTATGTGTACCTTCTGAAATTTTGTAGAGACACAATATCACTACCAACTTCCTGTCCTTCTGGCCTCCAAAATTCTGAAGCCCTAGTAATTAAGCAACTGCCAACTAAGAAATACTGAGATAGGAAGAAATAGACTCTCTCAGGGAAGCACATACCTACTGGTCATCAAAAACCAAATGCCCAATGCTGAAAATATGTATATACAACTATATATTATAGAGAATAAGTAAGTTATGTTTATGTACTTAAACACACACATACACACCACAGATTAATTTGAAGGAAATCAAGGATGGGGTGTGATTGTGAGGATTTAGAGGAAATGATATAATTATATTATAACCTTGAAAACAATTTTTTAACTTTGAAAAATTTCATTCATAGGACTTTTCAATTTGGTTTGGGTGTGATGACACTCTTTCTTTTTAAACATCCGTAAACCGTATATCAGTTACTACTATGTTGCTGTGATAAGATTCTATGACCACAAGCAGTTTAGGAAAGACAGGGCTTATTGTGGTTTACAGTTAAAGAGGGAGAGTCTCTTATGGTCAGTAAAATATAGCAGAAGATAGAAAGCAAAATTTCCTTCTTCCTTGTCCTTTTATCTCCCTACCATGAAGAGTGCCATTCAAAGACCCCCTGAAAAATTGTAAATGCCATGAAATAGTGGTAGTAATATGAAAATAGATCTATTTAATAATTATCATTCCTGAAGATATGAAAATCATGCCCATTCCTTTAAAGCATTATAAATCCTGCTAGGACAAGTTCCCTGACCTCTAGTTTATTTAACGAGATGCTTTAGATTTTGCCGATGCATACATATTGACCTTAAAGTCTCAAACTCAATTAGTTTAAGATCTTTTTCCTCTATAGTTTGTCTGTCTTCAGATCCTCAAATATTTGTTTGCTTTAAAATTTAAGCTAGGTATCCCTTCTTACTATGAATCACTTCAAGACAAACATATACCTGATATTTGCAAGATCAACTACTGCCATCTTTCCATAACAGGCAGCAAAAGCAGGAATGAATTGAAGAGTCTTATTATCTATTTGTTAATTATGAATTAGCCTGTATTTTTTATACTGATTCATAGATTATAAAAGGTTTTGTCACAGTTCCACTGCTATGAAGAAAACAATATCTAAGATTATCAATTTAAAAGGACATATTCCACCATATATTTTTATTTTAATTATCTAATGAACATATAAAATCTTATGAGTTATAATAAATCCTTCTTTTGGTCTCCATTTCCTCATCTCTCTCTTAATGTTTATGCCTCCCAAATCCAGTAGTCTTCCTTCTCCATTTTGCATCATATATGACCTATTGCTGTCCCCATACCCTCCATAAAACTTGTTTCCCACTCGTGGGCCATATATCATTGTCTGTTTACTTGACATCTACTCATATATACTCCCAAATAAGTGTACACACACATACATACACATGCACACTATATATATGTATAATTATATTATTGTAAATCAATACATGTATAAATCATACCTATGTACAAATGCATATACATTCACATACACATCATATACACATACACATATACATACTACTTACAGGGTTCACATATGAGAGAAATACATAAGAGAGATGTAGGGAAACAGACAGAATCAGACAGACAGTCAGTCAGACAGAATAGTTAGTCTTTCTGACTGGCTCCCAGTCTTTGAGGTTTCTGAGGTTGGATTCTTGGCTCTGTTTCCTTTGTAACTATGCCTGTATACTCTGAGACATGAAATAGCATGACTAATCTTATCAGAGAGTCTGAGAAGCTGGGGAAGAATAAGAAAGGACTCAGAGACCCTATATGACCTTCAATGACATGTCCTCAACAAACAAAAGTTCCTTCTATTAGACTCCACCACTGAAAGCTCTGTCATCTCCTAACTGCACCACAGACTGAAAGTAAAGATCCTCATGGATAACTGGGAGATATAAAAATCAACACCATAACAAAGTGACACTTAGAATCAGATTATATCCTTTTATTCTATCACTGTTTGGATAGTAAATTCAAAATATCTGTCACATGATAGACTAGAAAAAAGAGTTCGTGGAAAATCTAATTATTTCCTTTCAAGAATATTTGGGCAAAATGCTTAACCTCCCAAACTCTATTTTCCATCTCATTTGGGAAACAGGGCATAGCACAACAAATATTTCCTCAGTATTTGCTAAACGCACCACTGACATTGCTGTGATACGTTAACAAAATGTTCTGTAGCTTTCAAGTAGAAAAAGCTGTTTCTGGCCCTGGAATTTTTACATTTTCCTATTATGTAGATTGACTGTTTTGATAGGCCAAGGTGATTGATGCTGGCTGTGTCTTACAAGATGCAAATGCATTTGATTGTCTGAAAATTGGGGGAGAAATGGGTACTAACAGTACCTGTCAATGGCTTTGTTGTTGTCCCCATAGTTTTAAACTCAGTTCAGTTTTGAAGTCTCTAATGATTTTCTAATGATCACTAAATAACAAAATTAAATTAACAAAAATACAGGGATAAAACTTATTTAAAAAGAGTAAAGTTGAATTCATGAAGTTATATATATTAATTTTAATGTCTCAGTTTGTACTTGAGTGTAATGAAATATTTCCTCTATAAACTATATCAAAGCATCTTGACTAAATCAGTAATAAGGTAAACATCTAAAAATAAGTCACATTAACACATGAGTAAAGACAGAATGAGTGAGGAGTTGAGTAGTTTCAATAGGCTCAAGAGCTGAGTGCAGAACAGTAACTGGTAGCAGAAACTTTAGACTCACTTTCTCTGAAGGATCCTAAGTTTCAGTATGTCTATGTCTGTGTCTGTGTCTGTGTCTGTGTCTGTCTGTGTCTGTGTCTATATTATGTCTATGTCTATGATGTATGTGTATATAAATTTCATATATATTTCAATATATATTTCAAAATGAATTTGTCTGTCAATCAACTCTATAATGGAAATGGTGAGGTTAGCCATAAGATGTTGAAAGACAAGATGACCTCACGTGGTGAAGATCTGTATTTTGTTAATATAGTTATAGAAACACCACATTCTGCAGGGTTTCTATACAACATCACTAAGCAAAGACAGGTGAGATATGTTCCACACCTACATTCCCACCACTTGAGAAAGGTAGGAAGGAAGATCATGAGCTCAAGTCCAACCTAGGTTGCATACTATGTTTGAGGCTAGCCTAGGATACATGAAATCTTGTCTCAAACAATCAAAATTAAGATAACAAAAAACTATCAGGTAAGATATGCAGTTGTTTAGCATTATGAAATTATACTTACTTAGAACATTCTGAGGTCATCTCTGTTTGAAAGAAACAATAGCAAGACATATATTTAACAGTAAGAATATTAAGAGCAATTTCTTATTATCTCACAATGTATATTTTCATAGTCACCATGGAAATATACATAAAATTACTTATATGGTCAGCTATTCATAGTGTCTCTATTCTCTTATCAAACTAACCTATCACCATTGCTAAGACTGTAGTTGCCTACACAAAGAAATATCTTTAAATATACAGCAGAACATATACTAAAAATCCTTTCCTACTTCTTAAAAACTGGTTAATAATATGGAATAATTATATTAATGTTTCTTTTTATACTAAGTTTTAGTAACAGACTTGTTTTTCAAAGATATTTTTCTTGGATGATTGTGACAGGGATTTTGTAGCTCAGAAGAGTTCCATGCTTATATAATAGTATATTATTAATGTGATCTGCTTTCTTTCCAGAACCATCTCCCCCCAAAATGAAACAAATGGCTATGTATTTATAAGGTGAAGAGAAATGGATGCTTTAAAAGCAAGATATAAAGACAAGAGTGACTCCTTAGCTGAGTAAGAGGATAGAGTACACAGAAGAATAATACTAATGCTTTCTAACAAGATTTTCCACACCAAAATTGTCAACTTTTGCTTCTTGCTGCCTAATTCAAGTCATGTATGACATTAATCCTCTTTTGTAATTAGCAATTGCCTAGAAACTGGAGTCTTCATGATAGACAAAGTGTAGCTTTTCATAAATACCAATGAGGAACACTAATGAATTCTTTTTTCTTTTTTTCATGAATCAAACTTTTTTTTAATTTTATTTATTTAATTATTTAAATCACATCGTAATTTACTTATTTACACAGAGGTTGTAAACACAAAAAGGCAGGATGTGGGGAAGGGAATGGCACCAGGGCATAGGTGTTCAGTGGGAGTACAGATACCTTTCAGAACAGGGTATCAGCTGGGTGTAGGTTCAGGGGACAGGTCACTATGGCTCTGCCTATGATTCACCTGTCCTTATCTAAGTTGGTACTGTCCACCGAGGCTGCCTATTTATAAGACCTATGACTACTAGGTCCGGTAAATTTCCACAGAAGCTGCCTGTTTACAATAGCTTATAGCCTTCTGTTTTCAGTGTTTTTCTACAGAGACCCAAGACTTTGTGTTAGCATGTATATATGTCCGGCCTATTGCTGACTTGAGGCCTATGGCTGATTTTAGGCCTTTAGTGTATATGCAGGGCTGCTCCTGACATCTCCTCCCTTCTCTAAGTATAGAAGGGCCTTGGCGATTCTATTCTTGCGAAGGCAAGAATAGAGACCTGACCTCCAATAATTGAAGGGGACCTTCAATTGATTGAAAGGGATCTTATGGATGCAAGAAGAAAAACTCTGTGTATAGTGGAGGAAATAGAAAGAGATTAGGTACTTCAAAATATTCTAAAACTATCAAAGAAGGATTCAGATAAAATCTGACATGCCCTCCTGTGGGAGGAGCTAAGGTGGAAGAAGTTAGGAGTGGAAGAGGAAAAGGAAGAGGAGGAGTTAAAAGAGGAAGAGCTAAAAGGAAGAGGAGGAGCTAGGAGACAGGAGAGGAGAACAAGAGATGTAGGAGCTATGGAGACAGATGTTCACGTGTCTGTAGCAGTTAAAGTTAGTTTGTATACCTAGGATGGGTATTGGGTTACACTTCAGATTGTATGAGTATCTTGTTACTGATCATTGCCAAATATATAAGCTTTGATTAATCTATAAGAATTAGAGTCTCATTCTCTTACTGGACCCACATGGATGGCAGAATGGTCTGGGCAATGCCCTGCCTTTCGGAGACAGTATGCAAGATTGGCAGAGCCATCTCTCACGCTGGCATCTAGTGGGTGGCAAGGCTGGTGTTTCTGGCAGCCGGTTCTAGCTGCAGCACACACGTGGCCTCCACTGAGAAACATGGTGGCTGGGCTAGGCAGAGCAGCTGCAGCTTAGATAGTTGGCCTGAGCCCGAGGTCATTTTTAATAATTACTACAACACGCTCCCACAGCAAGATTTGTGCTTGCCTCATGGTCCTTGTTTCCCTTACATTTCACAGAGTCACGAAACAGACAGGACAGAGCACTCTGATTATTTTCCCTTATTTACCTCAGTGCTTCCTATATTTGACTAAATATTTTAAAACAGTTGATTAAAGAACTTCATATACTCTTCTAGTTATGCACAAAATTCCAGTGTCCATGCTATACGTATTCTGTAATGTACTGTGATAATGTTCACTTTAACATTTATCTGAGTGGATAACTGTGAGGAATATGTTCTCTATGAATCCCTGGGCTACAAGTAGCTAAGGATATTCACGAATGCATCCCACTAGAAAAATGTAAGCTTATCTAGAGCATTATCAGAATATTTTTGTTAGTCTGACATTCCTGTAACTTGAGTTCCAGAGGTTAGAATTTGTCGATAACAATATTATGTTAAAAGTTGAACAAACTTGAAAGTATTTGAAGCATAATGATGGACTCTATGTCTTATTGTTTTGGCACATTTCATGCAGAAGTATCATTAAATCCAGTGCTACACATATGAGGCAAGAAGAAAATAATCCTACTATAATATTTTCTCATCAAAATGTCTTTGCCATCTAATAAGAAACAGACACTCTGCTTTAATGCATTGATTGTAAAATATTTAATATACTAGCACAACCTTTTACCTGCAATTCTCTTTCTGTACTTCAGTTACCTCCACTTAATCACCAATTGTTACAAGAGAAACCCAGAAATAAAGAATTCATAAGGTTTTTTTTTTTTTTTTTTTTTTTTTGGTTTTTCGAGACAGGGTTTCTCTGTGTAGCTTGGGCTGTCCTGGAACTCACTCTGTAGACCAGGCTGGCTCGAACTCAGAAATCCGCCTGCCTCTGCCTCCCAAGTGCTAGGATTAAAGCGTGCGCCACCACCGCCCGACTAAGAATTCATAAGTTTTAAATTCTGTGTCATCTGACTGGCAGTAATAGTATCTTTCCATCACTGTGAGAGGGCATGAGTTACCCTAGCACATTGAATCTATGTACATTGCCCACCCATTCATCTTGTAATAGCCATGTCTTTATGATAGTCGTCATATTGATGTCACCTGCTCATGTTTAGGTAGCATTTATGGTTTAATCTCATCACAAAGAAACGCACTGCATCATTTTTCATCATCCCAAGAAAAAAATGATCATAACACAATGTTATGTTGACAGAGACTCCATGCACATGACATTCACTACATTCTATCATGATAATGACTGTTAGTCTCAGTCTATGACTTCTTAAGTTAAAGTTTCTCATACAAGTGTGTGTTGCGCATAAGATATATTATAGTTAATATTTACACTATCCAGAAGGTTGCACATGGTCTAGGGCTGTTGTGAGATAGGGGTACTGCACTTGGTTTCAAAATATTCCCCTGGTCCAACTCCAACAATGCCTTTTACATCAATGTTTCCCACTTTCTTTCCATGAGGCCTTAAGAGTCCTGATATTCTTCTGAAACATTTTAGTGTTTTTAAAAAGCTGTTCCTAAAATTTATAAAGCCCCATGCAAAGGTGAAAGGCCACTTAAGCCTTCTACTGTGCCAATTAAGGTAATGAATGCAAGGGAAGTCTGCCTCCTGAAAAACATGGTTAAAATCTGATCTAATTAGAGTTTCCTAAAGATGTGTGAATTTTAACAAGCTACTGACATTTTCGCCTTAGGTTTTCTTTTGCTTTTTCTGTTTTCTCATAACAATGAGCTTATGACTATTTTACAAGGAAAAAAACTCTCAGTCATATCTAGGTGTCATGTGTGCTTTTATGAGAAATTTATCCTATACAAAATGATTTTTATTAGGCTAAAATCATAGAAACAGATGGATTAACTTCTGAATGGAGAGCAAAGTTGACTCCAAGAATGTTCTGTTTGATGCTAATAATCATCATAAATTAGCATGTGCTATAATTCATATTATAGCTGTAGCTTTTGTCTCACACAGTTGTATGAGTTTCAAATCCCTAGACTTGCATTATACAAGGAAATGAACATTTGAAGCGATCTTTTTGAACAATGTTTTTCTGTTTCATAGCTTACAGATAAGAACTCCCATCTGTTGTAAAAATAAAAAACTCTGTCAATAGAATCCACTTGATCAAAGCACTTGTAGGTTATTAAAAGAGGAAAAATCCACAAATTTGCCATTCTGGGTTATCATTTCCATACTTTGTAACTTTCAAATTGTGACAATGGTTTAATATTTAAAACAAGTTCGTGCTTTCAAAATGTTACAATGGTTACACATTTGAAAAACATTTCTGATATTCCCTGGAGGAAGCAGTGGAAACATTTGCATGATTTTCCTGTTCTTTGGAGATTTTCACTGTCCTATATCCAAATAAAGGAAATGGCACCCTGAGTTTGCCTGCACAGTTATTCATCATCTTTAGTAATTTAAATAACCTGGCTCTGAATGATTTACCACATAGAGTAAAAAGCTCTGCATAGTTCTTTTCCGTATTGCATTTAGCCCAGTGTCAGACAATCCTAACAATGCAGCACAATTGAAGTAAAATCCCTTTCAATGAGTGAATCTAGTGTATTATGTGATATGAGAGAAACACAGGAAAGACCTTTTAAGAAATATTCTTTCCCTTTCTCACACTTTATATCTTTTCTTCTGAGGCAGGGTCTAATTATTTTGCCAAAGTTATGCTCTAAATTGTAACCCTCCTGTATCTGACTTAATCTGATCCCCTGATAAACTCGCTCATTTCATATTAAAATGTAACGTCATAAATAACATTGACTTTGATTCTGTAGTACAAGTAATCATTTCACTTTCTACTTTCTTTAATGTCCTATACTTATGAGAGAGCCTGGTGTCTAAAAAAAAAGTGTAAGGGATGGGAGTGGCGATAAGTCTGGTATGGTATTTATTTATCATGCTTTAGGTTTCTGGCTCTATCCCTATCAACATAAAAGCACAAGAGCAAAGCAAGCAACAAGGCAACTGCCCCTATGACCCTGTATCATCTGTTTTCTCTTGGTAAAATCAGTGGCATTGAACCTGCTGTGAGTAAAATCCTTAGCCACGCAAAAGTCTCATCATTGGAGAAATAGGTTCAGGTTGCTTAAATGCTTAACTCGCATGATCTGCATAATTTCCCAGTCTATTCAGACTGGAAGTCCCCTTTCTAGTCTGTCCCCGTGGTTAGATTTTAAACCTCCATTGCCATTATTTTCTATCACGTTCACACACATGTTCCTCTGAGAAGCAGGCACTTTCTTCTTCTGCATATATATATATATATATATATATATATATATATATATATACACACACACATATACATATATATATTTTTTACCATTATCTTAATGTACATTTTTGCCTCCCACAAATCCATACAGGACTTATTTAGGGAATTGGCTTCCCCATACCACCCTCACCTTCACTCAGTTATTAATCCTCCAAGTGCAACAAGAGTAAGACCCAATACAAAATGAAAATACTGGGCCCTTTCAGAAAACAGGGAAACCTGCTCCCACAGGGATTACATTGTGAAGTAGTTTGGGTTTTTCTATGGTTGTTTGTTTTCTTTGCCCTTCTTCTATGCTTCATTGTGGATATTTTCTATAGCTACAGCTTTAGATCTCCTGGCCTTTGTTAGTGCAGTGTCTCTTTTAATGTTAATCCCAGGCATTTTCCAGATATTTTAGTTTTTATGATTCAGAGTTCAATTGTTTGAATCTTTTCAAATATCACTCTTATTATTTATAAATTTGTAAAATTTGTGGAAAACAGTTAAGTAAATATTTGTCCTGGTCAGCAGGGCATTAAACAGGGTCTGGGGAGGTCACCTGAAAGAGAGAAGGGGGAAACAGGAAGATGCAAAGAATGACGATTTGTCTTTAGTCTGATCAAATCGTAATTTTTACTTTTTTTACACAAGGGTTATATACACAAAATGGGAGGATGTGGGGAAGCATAGGTGTTGAGGGGGAGTACAGATATCTTCCAAAACAGAGTGTCAGCTAGGTGAAGGTTCAGGGCACAGATCAATATGACTCTGCCTATGATTCACTTGTTCTTATTTAAGTTGCACTATCTACCAAGGTTACCTATCTACAAGGTCTATGACTACTCAGGCTGGCAATTTTCCACCAAAGCTGCTTGTTTACAATAGCTTATAGCCATCTGTTTTAGTGTTTTTCCACAGAGACCTAAGACTTTGTGTTAATAGGCATGTGTGTCAGGCCTGTGGCTGATTTTAGGCCTTCAGTGTATAAGCAGGGCTGCTCCCAACAAATATTTGTAGTGCTTTATTTTAATAACCAAATCAATTCTTGATCAACTTGTATTAATTTTCATTATTGGTCTTCCCTACTTTTTATGTTTACTAAATTTCTTTGTTAGAAGTATCCTTGTGTGGATGTTACATTGTTACATAGTATTTATATTTTTCTTGTAAACATTCTGAGTCTTTGTTCCAAGTTGTTGTAGCTTGGCTTGGTTATATTTTTTACTCTTCTTTCTTGAAAGTGGTTTGTTGAAGAAAGAATCAGGGACCTAAGGCCTAAATGTTATGAGCCAAGAGCAGAACTCAATTTGGGGCTTCTTAGTAGTTACAACTAATGCAATACACTCCATGTCTCCACCAAATTCACTAGGCTCTTTAGCTTCTCTAGATTGTGGAAACAGGCACTATTCTCAGTCAGTCTTATGCAAGAGTAGGCCCGAGTTGCTATTGTATCAAACTCTTCCAGGTGATTATTTCCTGGCTCCCAAGCACTATACATTTGCATCAATGCTCAGCTAAACACTGGGAAGAAAGCTTTTGTAGTTCTCTGGGATTATTATTCTGAACTCCCTTTTCCTCTGCACTGTCTTGTCATGCATCTGTCTGGACTTCTCTCTCTACAGTCTCAGATTTGTAAACTTCCTCCTATGTAACATTCTAGAAATCCCAATGACATGGCTGGAGTACCAACAGGGCTCCTTTCATTTGTTTGACAATTTTTGGAACCACTGTTTCTTCAGTTTAATATCCTTGTCATCAATTGCTGTTTGTGAGTTTGCAAAGTCTGAAACAGCAATGTGAGCCTGTTTTGTTACTCCACACTGGCCAGAGTCAAAAAATGGCACTTAGCAATTCTCAAGTTTTAAATACAGAATATTTATTTATTATTAGTCTTTACTTCGTTTCTTCCTTCTCCTTTTCTCCTTTTCTCTCTTTCCTTGATCTTTGCCTTCTTCCCCTTTTCCTCTCATCCACTTTTCTCTCATTTTGTCATCTACCACTAATTGAATGCTTACATTATTTATAAAAAAATGTCAAACTTACTGCCATGAAGGATTTGACAAGGTACTTGCCTTCTCAAGAAGCTAAAATTATATTTTAAAAAACAATAATGATCTAACCAAAATTCAATAATGTGTGTGGTGGTATGAAGATGCTTGGCCCAGGGAATGGCACTATTAGGAGGTATGGCCTTGTTAGAGTAGGTATGACCTCATTGGAGGAAGTGTGTCACTGTGGGGGTAAGCTTTGAGACCCTTCTCCTAGCCATATGGGAGCCAGTTCTATATCTGACAAAGATATAGAACTCTCAATTCCTACAGCATCATGCCTGCCTGGATACTGCCATGCTTCCTGACTTGATGATAATGGACTGAACCTCTGAACATGTAAGCTAGCCCCAATTCTATGTTGGCTTTTTAAAGAGTTGCCTTGGTCATAGTGTCTCTTCAGAGCAATGGAAACCCTAAAAAGTAATTGTGAATTCTCTTTGAGGAATAAGTGGAAGTCATATTGGTGTAAAATTTACTTTTATAAATTGAAAAAAATAGAGTAGAAAGGATATGTCTACCATGTGACATTTTGAAACGAGCATATTTAGATTCTATCCCTGTTAAGTGTTTCAAGCAAGCTTGAAAGCAAATGCTTAATATCTGGACATAACCTACACAATACAGAAAGCAGTATGTGAAATCCCTCAGCAAATACAGGTATGCCAATATTATTTTAGTAGAAACAGCCTATTGTGCCATTTTCCTCTGAAATACCATTTAAGACTATTGAGTCTTAGAATTAAATGCAATTTCTCCCTTGTATTCTTAGGGCTATAGGACTGCTGAGTACACAATAAATTCTTCACATAGAAACACACTACAGAGATCCAGAGAGAAGAAAAAGTTTGGGATTTTTCCAAAATATTAGATAGATAGATAGATAGATAGATAGATAGATAGAATAATCAGAACCCAGAAATTGTGGTTACATTAATTTCTCACACTGTCTTACACTCTTCAGGTATAATCAGTATTAATTAGTTATTCACCTGCATAGCAGTTTTCCAAGTTGAAAAAGACAGAAGTAATAATAAAGGAGTAAGGCAAAATTACTGTCTCACGGAGCTTGCCATTATAAGATTCTGGAATACCAGAGAGTGACAGGCACTGCTTCTAAAAGCAATACATATGAGAGTGTGGCAAAGAATGATGGTGAGCCACAAGGATGATGCTAATAGCCAGCATGACGTTATCATCATAGTCTTTCTAATTAAATATCTAAAGCTTCTACATTATGAGTGGTTGTCTACTAAATTCTGTAAAAATGCCTAATTGGCATCCAAAAAGACTGTGGCAATTTGTTTAAAAAGACTGCTCATCTGTTTCTGTAGGTACACTCTTAGGTTGATCCTGGCAGATACATTGCACAAGAACTGATTTAAAAATTATACATACATAACACATACACAAACATACGCAGAGACACACATACACACACATGCACATGGTTTGTGTTCATCTTATGGCTTCTTTGAAAACTAAATATTAAGCTGAGTAAAATAATATTTAGAGAGATAATGATAGTGTCATAAATGTTCTCATTAAAATAATTTCAGTCAGTATATATATCCATTATGATTTCAGTAACTGATAAAGGTGCTTCCCAAGTATTGCACATGCTATGTATCATAGAGTAAGCATTATTCTGGTTGTGAATTTTGATGAAGCCTATCCATTTTATTTAACCTGTAATCAGACTGGGGTGGAGATAAATTCAGTAATAGTACTTTCAATTATGATATTTCTGCACGGTTTCTTTTGAGAATGCAGGGTTTGACCTCAGGAGATCCAGTGTTTGTTTTCTTCCTGCTGATTTCTTGACTGACTTTACCAAGTCACATCACCACCTACTTGAGTTTCCTCATCTGAAAACCAGAGATAAGAAGAGTTTCCTGCTGTTACTATTAGGATCAAAGGGTGCATAGTTCTAAGCTTTGATAACAAAGGAATAAGCCAGGGCAAGACAACATCACAAAGTCGGAACTTTAGTAGATCAGGCCTGCAGAGCACTTGCCCTCTGTTGTCAAAGCAATTTATCCCCAAAGCCACAACTGTTTTCTCAAAGCTTGACTTTTTTCAGATGTCGGACTAAAGTCATCTATTCTGTTCTCTTGTTGCTGTTAAATTTGCTCCCATTGTCCTAAGCTCTAAAGTCGGGAATAGAGGCATAAAGCTAAAGGAGATCCATAATACCAGTTACAAAAACAATTGTGTATGTGTTCCCCCACCCCAGTACTTTCTCTGTCCCAGCAATCAGTATCTATGTCAGTCTTTATATTCAGTTGGGTAATTTATTTACCGCTCATCAACATTTTAGTGTTTGGGAAATGGACAGTCAACTTGCATGGTTTCTCAATTTAGATGGGTTAGCTTTATGTGGTGGTAATGGTGGTAACATGGAACAGAAACAACTTAATTAGTATTATGTGCTGATGCTCTCACATACAAGGAAATTGACAAAGAGGTCATTAGATATACATTGCTATTAGGCGTGCAATAACAAACCATATTCCTGTTCTCCCTTTCCCATCCTATTGATAGTACTGCTAATGCCGTCCTGTCTCTGTCTTCAGTATGTACCTCTTGCCATGTATGAAATTATGCAGATAACTCTATGTACTATTCACGTTGTACATTGTTATGGTCACTTAATTTGTACCTTTGGTTACTATCACATCTTGTTTTTTCCCAAGTTTCTGAAACAACCATTTTGGACTGTAACAGACTTCACACCTTCCTTTGATTGCAAGCACTTTAAGGGCCAACCTTCTGTCCTCAGAGAAGCAGAAATGCAAAGATAGTAACCTATGTTCTATTTGTTTTTCAGAAAGTTAACAGAAAGTCCTAACTGTAATATAAATATAAGATGTAATTAAATAATGCACGTTTCAACTTGAAAATGTGTGATCAGGCTTATACATAGAAAACTCAACGAAATAAGCAGATAGACTTGAAAGCAGAATATGACTTCTGTAAGGATACCAAATGCAAATGGAAGCAGATAAAAGACACAGGAAACACCAACACTGCTGTTGATAGTATGAATTTCTGAAATAGCAAATACATATAATAAAATCTTCTGTTGACGCAATGAAGATTGTATCCCTGGAAAAATACATTGTATGTATTAAAATTATACAAAGTATTTTATTTATGTGCTAATGGAATGGATGTTAGACAAGGCAAACTCCCAAAAAAGTTCTTATAAATCACACAAATATTTATCAGCTTTTTGTTCTTTGGACTGACAATCACCCACTTCTGTGAAGGCCTTCTACTGATTATCTGAAATAGCATAAAATAATTGTAAGGCCACAGATGTTGATATATTCCTCCAAGATACCACCTAGAAAGCAACAAGCACACACTGATAAAAAGTTTTAGGGGAGATAGTGTATGGTGATTACAAACTTTCCCATTCATTGATTCTTAAAATAAAAACTCTAGCACTAGCTACCACTATTCCTGCGTAACATGTTATACGCAGCGTTGTTGTACGCAGCATTGTTGTAAGTAGCATTGTTGTAGCATTAAATGTTTATTGAATGGCATAGTGTTTTATTGTCATGCATTTGCAAATTGTTTTCAAATGTGAAATATTGCTATCTTTTCAGGAAGCTTTTTTTAAAAAATCATCTCACCAATATAAAAATTGGAATCAGTATTAGAATTTCGGATTCATTGGAAAGTTGAATGTTTCCTGCTCCACCACATACTGAAAACGTAAAATCAGGAGAACGGAGACTGATCAGAATAATGCAGTCACATGTCTAGGATTTTGCACTTCTACTTCATATTTTAAAAAATTGTATTTACTTTTATCTTTATTTGATCTTGTAGAGTGTTAGGGTCTCACAGTTGTCTCTGTCTGGCCTAGGAGCCCTTTGTAAAATAAAATGGCCTTGAAGTCAGAAATTGTCCTGCCTCTGCCTCCAAGTGTTCATTTTAACATTTCCAAAGGAGAGAACACAATTGGCTATTACTATGGTTTTAACTGTAATGTGCCCCACAAGCAAGAATCAAAAGAATGGTTTGATGGACATGTGGTTCACTTCTATATTTTCTCATACAATTGTTTTCAAGATTTTCCTCACTTTAATATTGTTGTTTATACTTCTTGAAGGCTAAGAATTACTCCTTGTATTCTCTAAACAAAAACTTCATGGATACATTTCTAGAAATACTTGTTCCAAGTCTGAATCTCATCATTTAACTTTTTTTTTTTTTTTTTTTTTTTTTTTTTTTTTTTTTGGTTTTTCGAGACAGGGTTTCTCTATAGCCCTGGCTGTCCTGGAACTCACTCTGTAGACCAGACTGGCCTCGAACTCAGAAATCTGCCTGCCTCTGCCTCCCAAGTGCTGGGATTAAAGGTGTGTGCCACCACCACCCGACTGTTTGTTGTGTTGTTGTTGTTTTGTTTGTTTTTTGTTTTGATAATTTAACTTTTTAAAAATAATCATATGCATTTAAGGTATACAGTGTCAATTACATGTTAGTTAAGTCTCGAACCCTGAAACAAATGGGAAAAAATAAAAAGGTTAAGATGTCTACTTAAGGTATCAAAGTGAAACTAGCTTCCAGGTTCTCCCAGCATTCTATAACCCTTATCTGTTACAGGGTCCTCTACCCTCTACCTTAAACTTCTCCAATCCAGGAACTAGGCTGCCCTTCCCCAGATTCAGATTTTGGTTACCTCTCCTCTTTGACCCTCCTGGCTGTGGCACTTGGTTCCTATCTTTTCCCTCTCCCCTCTTTTCACCATTCCTCACAGACCTCAGGGTCATGTCCACTCCACACTCTCCCAAATGTCTCGGCCTCTGTCTCTGCTCTCCTATTTATCTGCAATAAACATTTTAGTCCACCATAACAAGGAGCATTCATGTCCTCTCCTTGTATTTACTTTTTTTTTTCCTTTATCATCCATATTTGTGATTTCATGTGATTATTTCCCTTCTGTTCTCAGCTTATTTTCCTTAGAGTAATGTTCTCTAGCTAAAACATGTACCTTTAATTGTAGCATCTCTTTAATTTTAGGGCTGGAAAAAAATCTTTTATATCTACAATATTTTGAATCCATGTATATCTCAATAGAAATTTAGGCTACTTTTATATTCTATGGCTACCATCAGCATAAAAAATGTACAGAGTTACAAAGTGTGAATTTTGTTTACATTGTATGTAGATATGAAAATCAAACTTTTGGATTGCAATCTAGTTGTATTTTTATTTGTAAAAGTTAGTAATATTTTCATAAAAGTTATGCCTAATTATTTAAACAGTAACTGCATAAAAGTGTTTGCTGGTCTCCTCATCTTCTCAAGTACTTTTTCCTTTCCATCATCTTGGCAGGTATGGTACAATAGTTCATTATGCTTTCAATTCTTATTTTCCTGATGGTTAATGATTTTCACTATTTTTCTACCTAATCTCTATTTTAATAGAGAATAGAGAAATCGATTTGTTTTCTACTAGAGGCATACTTCACTGGTTTAGCAGGTTTATATTTTCCTCCTTTTAGATGTTTTCTACACTGCTAAATATATCTGTCTGATCTGGCATTCTGCATTCTCTTTAGATCAGATCACTTTACATATTAATCAATCATTTTAAGTTTCTCTTGAATTTCCAATCTATGTTTTCCTTTAAGTCCTTTGCTTTTAAGTTATCTTCCTTATTTTAAGAGAGAGATGGTAAATTCCATTAATTTTGTTTAAAGATGAGTAAATAGGCATAAAAAGGTTACATTAAACGTGTGTTAATGCTTCTTTTTTTTTACATACCTCAAAGATTTTCACAAAAGATGAACAGAAGGCTATGTCCAGTAATGACTGAATAAAATAACTTTTATATCTGGGACTTTTCTGTCATGATCTGTGGTTGAGAGGAAATAAATTACCGGGCACTTGAGCTGTATTTGATGGTAGGTAGTTCTATTGTAATCAGTGTTCCATATTTCCATAGCGTGTCTATGCTTTCGGGTCTGAGATATCTAGTCAAACTTCTCTCTGCTCTCTGTATAGGTCTTCCATCACATTTCACTCATACTGAATGTCCCAGGTCAAAGGTTAATATTTTTTAAACCCACTCAAAACCCAACTTAACACATTGAAGTAAACTTACTCTAAAACGAAATAGCTCTGGAGCATAATTTCATTCATTCCTAATTGTACCATTTCAATGAAATGGAATATGAGAAAATACAGTCTAATAATTTTTCATTATTAAAATGATAAGCTGTACATGAATATGTAGATGAATGGATAGATAGATAAATGATGGATGAGTGACATATGACTCTTTACAAGTACTGGTACATCTAAAATATTACAGGTTCTGCTATTGAAAGGCAATAGTTGTACAATGACTGGCTCAAACTCATAAAGTTTTTCTTTTTCTTTTTTTTATTGGCTATTTTATTTATTTACAATACAGATGACATCCCCTTTCCCCATTTCCCCTCCCTAGAACCCCTATCCTATACCCCCTCTTCCTTTATATTTTATTCCATTTTGATTATATGCATGTATTAAGGTCAGTTCTAGGTTGAGGGTCTACCAATATAATAGATGTAAATAGACGAGGAACAAGCAATACAATAAGCACAAATAGTCAAAGGAAAAGCAAGGCATTAAACCCAATTATGTAAACATTCCCATGATCACTGTTTCTAAAGGCTTGTCAGGATATCTGAGCCTACTTCCCTATCCTAGCCCAATGTCATTTACATGTCTGAGGCCTACTTCCTTGCTCTAACCTAAAATTCCGTTTCTTGTCTGAAATTGCTTCTTTGTTCTAGTCTAATATTTAGATTCCTGCCTGAGATAACTTCTTTGTTGTAGCCTACAATTTAGTTTCCTACATGAAATTATTTCTTTGTTCTAGTCTCTTGTCAGATTCCTGCTTGGAGCCTGCTTACTTGTCCTTGGCCAATGTCATATTCCTGCAAAGCAGCCATTTTCTTGTCCTTGGTCCATGTCAGCTTCTTGCCAAGCAGCCCCAAAGGCTCTCCACCTCTCCCCTTTTTTATTTCATTAACAAGACTGAGCCTGTCTTAAGTTGTTCTGCCAACTGACTTCCTTACCCATTATGGAATATGCATTATCAAAAGCAATGCACTTATTTCTTAGGTTGGTAAGGCTCTGTGCAGAATCTTACCTGTCCTTGGCTTGCCAATCTGTTAATTTAATAACTCTGCCTGGGGGTTCATTTTCAGGTTCAAGTCATGTACTTTGGCTGCCAATATGTTGATTTTGTTAAAGATAAGCTTTAATCCGACGGGCAAGAATAAAACTATTCCCAGGACAAGAAGGGCTAGTCTGATCAAGCTATATATGCCATTCCTGAGGTTTTAATCAAAATGGAAATACTGACCTCAGGCCATGGAAAATTTTATCAGCATTATCTGCAGCATCAAAGGTTGACAGAGCAACATTCTTTAAATTCATAATCTTACTATGCAAAGTTAACATACCCAGAGAGGTATTATGATTATGCCAAATATCCTACAGGTGTCTTTAATCTTTTTTCTAATTATAATGACAATCATTGTGAATTTCAAAAGTAACACTACTCCAATGATATTTTTTCATGACACTTGGGATGGCTGCTAACTCTTGAACCCTGAAACTCCTTCAGATAATTTGAATGGGTTATAGAGCATCATCCATTGTTCCAGATACCTATATAAATCCTTTTGTATACTCAAAACATTAGTAACATTTTTTTGCTAGAAGGTTAACAAAAATAGTTGTCTTAACTCCTTTTGTCAATGCTATTGCAGAAGCAGAGGTGCTAGTAATTAATGAAATTACAGCTGTTATACCAGCAATAATCAAGCCCACTACCCTCTTGCTTCTGCTTAAAGCCTAACTCACTTCTTCCAGCACTTTCAAGCTTTTTTCAGAGAATCAAGGTTTTCTAATACTCAGGGCAGTGAGATGAAAGCTGGTTGATAGACCGCTGTAACAGACATGCCAGGTTTCAACACACCAACATAATTGGAGATTATACAGTCAATGCAACTTACAATAAATAAGTCTGTAGAAGAGACAAAACCAAATTTTGCTTGACAATTACAAGAGCCTTAAACCATGCACTAACCCTTGTTTGAAGTTCAGATCCTGTCCCAACTTTATCTCTTGCTATCGTAACATCATAGTGAGCTACAGCTAACTTCCAAATATGTCTCTGACAAAGTCCAAATACAGTCTTCCAAAAGTAAACTGTTATTTTCCATATTGGGTTGATTTCTAGACCTGTACATGATTGAGTCCAACTATCTGGTCACCTTTAGGAAGGATACAGGAGACATGATTTCTCTTTTTGATTCTCTATCCCACAAAGTCTAAGAACTTGAGGTGATGCAGCTTGTCCCATCTGAGATATAGTCAAGCCAAAGGTGGGTCAGGAACATATGTCCAATACAGCTCCCCAGTCCCCTTCACGGCACTCTGCAAGCTCACAAGTCGCATCATTGTTTGTCTCAGGAACAGTATGTCTCGTAAATCTTTTTTAAAGTTCAATGGGCCTCTTCCACAATACTTTGTCCTTGAGAATTGTATGAAATCCCTGTAATAAATTGTTGACAAAAAGATTCAACTGCTCAACTACAATTCTCAGACCCATTATTTGAGGCTTTTTTTTTTTGATATTTTATTTATTAATCTTTCAATGTTATCTCCTTTGCCATTCCCCCACAAAACCCCTTATCCCATTCCCTCCTCCTATTTCTATGAGGATGTGCTCCCACCTTCCTCCCATTCCTGCCTCCCTGCTCTTGAATTCCCCAATACTAGGGCACCCAAACTTTCAAGGATCAAGGCCTTCCATTTCTACTGATGCCTGACAAGGCCACCCTCAATTACCTATGTAGGTGGAGTCATGAGTCCCTCCCTTTGTGTTCTCAGGCTGGAGGTTTAAACCATGGGAGCTCTGGTTGAGTATTTTGTTACTCCTGAGAAGGACCAAAGCACCCACACTTTGGTTTTCCTTCTTCTTCTTGAGTTTCATGTGGTCATGAATTATATTTTAGGTATTGTGAGCTTTTTGGGCTAATATACACTTATTAGTGAGTGCACACCATGTGTGTTCTTTTGTGATTGGGTTACCTCATAGAATGATATTTTCCAGTTCCATCCATTTGCCTAAGAATTTCATGAACTTATTGTTTTTAATGACTGAGTAGTACTCCATTATATAAATGTAACACATTTTCTGTATCCATTCTTCTGTTGAAGGACATCTGGGTTCTTTCCAAGCTTCTGGCTATTATAAATAAGGCTGCTATGAACATAGTGGAGCATGTGTCCCTGTTGTATGTTGAAACATCTTTTGGTTATATGCCCAGGAGTGGTATAGCTGGGTCTTCAGGTACACTATGTTCAATTTCCTGAGGTACTGCCAGACTGCTTTCCATAGTGGTTGTACCAGCTTACATTCCCACCAACAATGGAGGAATGTTCCTCTTTATCCCCATCTTTGCCAACATTTACTGTCACCTGTGTTTTTGATCTTAGACATTCTGACTGGTGTGAGGTGGAATCTCAGGTTGTTTTGATTTGCATTTCCCTGATGACAAAGGATACTGAACATTTCTTTAGGTGCTTCTTGACCATTCGAGTTTCCTCAGTTGAGAATTCTTTGTTTAGCTCTAAACACCATTTTTAATAGGGTTATTTGATTGTCTAGAGTCTAGTTTCTTCAGTTCTTTGTATACCTTGGATATTAGCCCTTTATCAGATGTAGGATTGTAAAGAATTTTTCCCAATCTGTTGGTTGCCACTTTGTCCTATTGGTGGTGTCCTTTTCTTTACAGCTTTGCAGTTTTATGTGGTTCTATTTGTCTATTCTTGATCTTAGAGTATAAGCCATTGGTGTTCTGTTGAGGAACTTTTTCCCTGTGCCCATGTGTTCAAGGCATTTCCCCATTTTCACTATCTGTTAGTTGCAGGGTAGCTGGTTTTATGTGGAGGTTCATGATCCACTTCGACTTGAGCTTTGTACAAGGAGATAACTATGGATCAATTTGCATTCTTCTACATGCTGACCTCCAGTTGAACTATTACCATTTGTTGTAAATGCTGTCTTTTTTCCACTGGATGGTTTTAGCTTCTTTGTCAAAGATCAAGTGAGCTTTAGTATGGGGTTTATTTCTTGTCTTCTATTCTATTCCATTGATCCTCCTACCTGTCTCTGTTCCAATACCATACAGTTTTTATCACTACAACTTAAAGTCAGGGATGGTGATTCCCACAGAAATTCTTTTATTGTTAAATTTTCGCTATCCTGGGGTTTTTTTCTTATTTCAAATGAATTTTAGGATTTTTGTTTCTATCTCTGTGAAGAAATGTGTGAATTTTGATGGGGATTGAATTAAATCTCTAGATTGCTCTCAGTAAATAGCCATTTTTACTATATTAATCCTTCCAATCCATGAGCATAGGAGATTTTTCCATTTTCTGAGATCTGCTTTGATTTATTTCTTCAGGGACTTGATGTTCTTTTCATACAGGTCTTTTAATTGCTTGGTTAGAGTCACACCAAGGTATTTTATGTTATTTGTGACTATTTTGAAGGGTGTCGTTACCATAATTTCTTTCTCAGCCAGTTTATCTTTTGAGTAGAGGAAGTCTACTAATTTGTTTCAGGTAATTTTATATCGAGCCACTCTGCTGAAGTTGTTTATCAAGTTTAGGAGTCCTCCGGTGGAAGTTTTGGGATAACTAAAGTATACTATCATATCATCTGCAAATAGTGACATTTTGACTTCTTCCTTTCCAATTTCTATCCCTTTGACCTCCGTTTGTTTCCTAATAGCTCTGGCTAGGACTTCCAGTACTATATTGAATAAGTAGGGTGAATGTGGGCACCTTATCTAGTTCCTGATTTTAGTGGGATTGTTTCAAGTTTCTCTCCATTTCATTTGATGTTGGCTTCTGGTTTGCTGTATATTACTTTTACTATGTTTATGTATGGCCTTGGATTTCTGATCTTTCCAAGACTTTTATCATGAAGGGTGTTGAATTTGTTAAATACTTCTCAGCATCTAGTGATATGATCATGTGGCTTTTTTCTTTGAGTTTGTTTATATAGTAGATTACATTAGTGGATTTCTGAATATTGAACCAATCCTGCATTCCTGGAATAAAGCCTACTTGATCATGAAGGATAATTGTTTTGATGTGTTCTTGGATTTGCTTTGCAAGAATTTTATAATTTTTGAATGGATATTCATAAGGGGATTGGTCTGAAGTTCTCTTTCTTTGTTGGTTTTTGTGTGGTTAGGTATAAGCATAATTTTGGCTTCATAGAATGAATTGGGTAGTGTTCCTTCTGTTTCTATTTTGTGGAACAGTTTATAAAGAATTGGTGTTAAGTCTTCTTTGAAGGTCTGATAGAACTCTACACTAATCCCCTGTGGTCCCGGACTTTTTTGGTGGGAGACTTAAAGACTGCTTCTATTTCATTAGCAGTTATAGGACTGTTTAGATGGTTTATGTGCTCCTGATTTACCATTATTAACTGGTATTTGTCTAGAAAATTGTCCATGTCATCCAGATTTTCCAATTTTGTTGAATCTGATGATTTTTAGATTCCTCGATTTCTGTTGCTGTGTCACCCTTTTCAGTTCTGATTTTATTAATTTGAAATTGTCTCTCTGCCCTCTGATTAGTCTTCCTAAGGGTTTTTCTATCTTGTTGATTTTCTCAAAGAACTATCTCCTGGTTTTATTGATTCTTTGTATAGTTCTTTTTGTTTCTACTTGGTTGATTTCAGCCCTGAGTTTGATTATTTCCTGCCATCTACTCCTCTTGGGTATATTTGCTTCTCTTTGTTCTAGAGCTTTCAGATGTGTTGTCAAGCTGCTAGTGTATGCTCTCTCTCTTGTTTCTTTTTTAAGCACTTAGAGCTTAGCATTGCTTTCATTGTGTCCCATAAGTTTTGGTATGATATGTCTTCATTTTCATTAAATTCTACAAAGTCTTTAATTATTTCTTTATTTCTTCCTTGACCCTATTATCATTGAGTAGAGTGTTGTTCAGTTTCCTCATGCATGTGGGATTTCCATTGTTTTTTGTCATTCTTGAAGACCAGTCGTAGTCCATGGTAATCTGATATGATGCATGGGATTATTTCAATTTTTTGTATCTGTTGAGGCCTGTTTTCTGACCAATTATATGATCTTTTTTGGAGAAGGTACCATGAGGTGCTGAGAAAAAGGTATATTCTTTTGTTTTAGAGTGAAATGTTCTATAGATACCTGTTAAATCCATTTGGTTCATAACTTCTGTTAGTTTCACTGTATCTCTGTTTAGTTTCGTTACTATGATCTGTCCATTGCTGAGAGTAGGTTGTTGAAGTCTTCCACTATTGTTGTATAAGGTGCAATGTATGCTTTGAGCTTTAGTAAGGTTTCTTTTATGAGAGTGGGTGTTCTTGCATTTGGTGCATAGATGTTCAGAATTGAGAGTTCATGTTGGTGGACTTTTCCTTTGATGAGCATGAAATGTCCTTCCTTATTTTTTTGATAGTTTTTAAGTTGAAATTCGATTTTATTCATATAGAATGGCTACTCCAGCTTGTTAGTTAGGATCATTTGCTTGAAAAATTGTTTTCCATACTTTAACTCTAGGGTAGTGTCTGTCTTTGTCACTGAGGTAGGTTTCTTGTATGCAGCAAAATGCTGAGTCCTGTTTATGTATCCAGTCCATTAATCTATGTCTTTTTATTGGAGAATTGAGTCCATTGATGTTAAGAGATATTAAGAAGAGGGGATTGTTACTTCCTGTTATTTTTTTTTTATTAGCGGTGGCATTGTTTATGTGGCTATCTTCTTTTGGATTTATTGGAAGAGGATTAGTTTCTTACTCTTTCTAGGGTATAATTTCCCTCCTTGTATTGGAGCTTTCCACTATTATCCTTTGTAGTTCTGGGTTTGTGGAAAGATATTGTGTAAATTTGGTTTTGTCATGGAATATCTTCATTTCTCCATCTATGGTAGTTGAATGTTTTGCTGGGTATAGTAGCCTGGGCTGGCATTTGTGTTCTCTTAGTGTCTCTATGACATTTGTCCAGAATCTTCTGGCTTTTATAGTATCTGGTGAGAAGTCTGGTGTAATTCTGAAAGGTCTGCCTTTATATGTTATTTCGCCTTTTTCTCTTACTGCTTTTAATATTCTTTCTTTGTTTTGTGCATTTGATGTTTTGATTATTATGTGATGGGAAGTATTTCTTTTCTGGTCTAGTCTATTTGGTGTTCTGTAGGCTTCTTGTATGTTTATGGGAATCTTGTCCTTTCAGTTAGGGAAGTTTTCCTCTATGATTTTGTTGCAGATTTTTATTGGACCTTTAAGTTGGAATCTTCACTCTCTTCTATACCTATTATCCTTAGGTTTGGTCTTCTCATTGAATCTTGGATTTCCTGGATGTTTTGTATTAAGAATTTTTGCATTTTGTGTTTTCTTTGACAGTTGTGTCAATATTTTCTAAGTTATCTTCTGCATCTGAGATTCTCCCTTCTATCTCTTGTATTCTGTTGGTGATGCTTGCATATATGATTCCTGATTTCTTTCCTAGGTTTTCAATCTCCAAGGTAGTCTCCCTTTGTGATTTCTGTATTGTTTCTATTTCCATTTTTATGTCCTGGATGGTTTTGTTCCATTCCTTCATCTGTTTGGTTGTGTTTTCTCATAATTCTTAAGTGATTTTTGTGTTTCCTCTTTAAGAGCTTCTACTTGTTTACCTGTGTTCTCCTCAATTTCTTTGAGAGTGTTTTTTATGTCCTTCTTAAAGTCCTCTATCATCATCATTAGAAGTGATTTTAAATCTGAATCTTGCTTTCATGGTGATATTGGGAATTCAGGACTTTCTGATGTGGGAGAACTAGGTTCTGATGATGCCAAATACTCTGGGTTGTTGATGCTTATGTTCTTGCACTTGCCTTTTGCCATCTGGATCTCCTTAGTGCTACCTGTGCTGTCTTTGACTGGAGCCTGTCTTTCCTATTATCTTGGTTGTGTCAGAACTGTTTGTGGTGGGTGTTGCTCCTGGGGTTAGAGCTGAGGCCCAAGATCTGCTCAGTGCTTGGGCATAGACTGGAAGGAACCCAATGAATTCCTAGGTCCCAGAGGGTCCCAGTTACTCCCTTTTTGGGGTGGGTGTTGCTGTCTTCTTCTTAAGATGCTTCTGGGGTTAGATGTCCTGGGATCCCTGCTTCCTCTGGGTTTTGTGAGATTGGGTGCAGAGCTGCCACCCCAGATCTGCTCAGTGCTTAGGTGCAGACAGGAAGGAATCAGTGCTCAGGGTCAGGAGTGAATTCCTGTGTCCCAGTAGATCCCAGTTTCTCCCTGTTTGGGGTTGTGTTGCTGTCTCCTTAACTTAGATACTGCTTGGGTTAGAGCTCCTAGGTGCCCCACTTCTTCTGGGTTTTGTGAGATTGGGTGCAGTGCTGCCACCCAGGATCTGCTCAGTGTTTGGGTACAGATTGGAGAGAACCAGTTTTTATTTTTCATGTAAGTATTTAACTGGAAGCACAGAGAACATTTCTTAGTAACAATGAGACAAAATCATTGCTGTGATGATTGGAGTAAAGAACATCAAATTAGGCTTTAGCCTAATACCACATATTGATAATTTAAGTTAACAAAGCAGACTTAGTCATTAATGTTTTAAAAATGTTAAGACTAGCAGTGTAGCATCATTTTTAAGGAACATCAATTTGTCATATCTGATATTACTTTGGTATTCATTTAAGCATAACACATACACATATAGACACACATACACACCACCACCACCACAACAACAACAATAACATTGGATATCTAAATTATATATAATATATCTTAACATGGTCTTCACTCCTCACTATTTCCCTCAATACACTTTTAATCCATGCCAATAGCAAAAGAACAATAGGTACTTTTCCTAGCTCAGTAGCCAGTTTCAAGTTGTTTACTGGAATTCTCCCCACTCAAATTCCAGACATGATGATTAGAGATGAATTAAAGTTTTCTATTCATTCCTGTAATAACATTGAGAAAGATTATGAATATTTCATGAAAAAGCTACCAATCAGATTGGGGTATTTGATAATTGAGCTACTATGAGTGGTCACTGCACCAGTATCTGTGGTATTGTTTCTGATAAAATGTTTTTTTTTTTTATGAAATATGTAATGTGCAATTTTAATAAGGAATTGAGTGGTACTGGGAAATTATTTCAGGACCTCCATTTGAGTAGATATTCCAAAGAAGTTTTAATAAAGACTTATATAGATATTTTTCCAAAATCATTGGTGTTATTTCCAAACCAATGATATCTTAAGACATCTGAAGACTATAGATGCTTTTGGCTACTTTGTCATTATCTCTGAATGTCAAAGAACTGTGTGTTTCTTGGGTAGATTAGCAACATATTAAACTGTCTTCCAAGTTCCTTTAGGTTGCCATAGACCATTCCTTCTTATCTCCAGTTCATGTTCTACATTAGAAGGCCACCGTTAATTTCAGTAAAGGACAATGGCTTTTCTGGACCAAGGTATTATAGCCAAGTGTCCAGGAAATATCTAAACTAATTTCTCATGAAAATCTCTTAATTTTCTGCTTCTGCTACTTCAGGGGACTCCCAGAGCTAGTATTATTAGATATCTGCTGCACTCCACTTTATGGCTTCATAACCACATATTCGTTTTTCTTAATTATCATGTATCTTATTTATCTCTAGACCATAGTTCAGTGGTAGAAATATTAAAAGCAATACATGTGCAAACCTGAAATTTCAAGCACTTTATGTAAACAACAATGAGTCATGCCAAAGAAATTCTGCAAGCAATCTCCCTAATTCTGTCTGGTAGTAAGAGTATCAAATTCTTTTGTCCCAGTACATCTCAAACACAAAATGATTTGTAACATGTGTGACAAAGAACTGTTGTACACTCATGGCATTTGTCTGTGCTTGCTCATGTATAATTCAATGAAGCTATCTAGTTTCAATGTCTGTTAAGCTGAGTCTTCAACAATGAAACTGCATCTGTGTGTGACTGTGTATTTGTGTATAAACATGTTCCTACATATATTTCAAATATATTTGTAAAAGATCTAATATATCTAGACTTTATTTATCTCATTATATTTAATATTAAAAATTCAATTCAATTTTTTAAATTTTAAAAACCACTATTGATATCAATTAAAAAGGTATTTTAGTTTTGCGAAGTACAAAATATGAAAGCCCTTATTTGTTCTTAATCTTTTTTTTATATTCTTTGAAAATTTTTATACATATATATTTTATGATTTGATCAGATCTACCCCTTATTTCCCCTCCTATTCTTTTCTCACTCCTTCTTTACAAGTTTTGGACATGAGGGTCATAGTATTTTAATGCTATTGGCCCTTTACTGTCTTTTTTAGAAACTGATTTACGAAAACTAAATGGTCTCTATTGTGTTTTGTCAACAGAAATTCTTCAACACATAATCAGAACAGGAGTTTTTGACTAAAATGATGCAGTTGCCTAACTGAAGAATTTGGCTGGATTTTGTTGTAAAAAAATTGGATTGCTTGTATTACCCCGAATATTTTACAGGAACTAGTATGGAATGACAGACAAGAAAATTTTAAAACAGAAACAAGTCATATTTTTGAAAATTAAAAAATTTGGGTCAAGACTTAGTTACTTAAATTCTATTTCACATTCTAGATTACTCTCTTGTGTGCTATTCAACCTAGGTAGAAGTAGTTTGTTGAATATTTTACTTATATTATGAAGTGCCAAGTCCTAATATGTTCCATTGTAAGTTTATATCTTAGAGGGAAATCTGAAACCAGTAAACTGAGGTAACTATCACTATCTATTGTAACTATGAAATGTGTATCTGCATCTTGCTTTACTTATATTATTCAGTCAAGACTTATCATTTCTCATCAGACAAAACATGGCATTGACTGGACATAGCTATGAGCTTTTTGTTTTAACCTAACTTCTGTGTTCCCAAAATAACAACTCTGAGACTTGATTATTTATGAATACTTTCCTAGGTTATAAGCTTTGGTTCATTCCCCAACTATTATTCAACTTACCTAACCTGTTTATTCTAACCTATGATTCATTAGCTCTTCTCAGTTCCATGTGTCCAACTTCCTTAGAGTTCATGGTTAATCTCTCACATCTGATCAATTCCCAGAGTTCCAATTTTTCTCACCATCTATTTCCTGCCTCAGCTAACAGATCATCAACTTTTAATTGACAAGTAGTGCATCCACACAGTATATAAGATATTCTTTCTACATTTGTAATTTTGTATCTAATAAGTCCTATTTTTAAAGCTGCCACTAGTATTCAACTGAAGTATGGATAAGAAGTCTGAAATTATATCCATTTTTTTTTTATTTGAAGACTAGGATTTTACTATGTATCTAAGACTGGATTTGAACACATCATGCTTAAGTCTCTGCCTAATGAGTGCTGAAATTTCAGGCATCCACTATGCCCAACTTAATTTCAATTTCTGATTTACTGCACTCAACTACTTTGTTTGTGGTTCACAACGTTGTGTCAGTTATCAGTTATATAATTGATCTGATAAATCAAAGACTTTTGACCTGAATATAATCTTGTAAATGCTCACAATGCTCATTTTTGTGCTACAGTCAGTCTGCCATCAATTATAGATTTAAATAACCAATGAGGAGGAGAAAGGAAGATTGATTCTCCCTTCCTCATCTTTTCTTAGTTGCCTGTAGTTATCTGTCTAGGGTTGGGAACCCTTGATATTTGCCTGTAGACACATGAGAATGTTTATTGGGTTGTCATCATTTGGGCCATGTTTAGGCAGCCATATTTTGGTACAATGGAATTAACATTACTTTCATTTAAAGAGACACAATTTCACAGTCTACTTCCTATCAATCTGGCTATTCCATTTCTAGCTTGACTTCCTCAATGTTCCCTGAGTCTTAGCTGCAGAAACTGTGTTGCCCTTTTTCTAAGCGTATACATTAAGTTAATGGAATTAAAATATACCCACCATGGATAGCAGGGCTACGTTTAAAGCCTGTAAATTGCAATGTAATTCCTGGAGCAGGGGGCATTCTATGCCTTTTTTCATCCCAAATAACTGTGTAGCATTGAATGTACTCTGTAGCCCAGTTTAACTCCTAAATAAACAGACAGAGACCTGTTTGTTTTTTTTTTTTTGTTTTGTTTTTGTTTTTTTTTAACAATTGTAAGCAATAATATCTAGCAGATTCTGATCTATTCTAGCCTGACTAGGCTGCTTCTACCTAGCCAAATGTCCCAATTCTTGTCATGTGGCTTTGCTCTGAGTCTCCCTGGTCCATGTATGTACCCATAGCTGCTTTCTCATCCTGATCTCATGGCAAATTCTCCTGGTCTTTCCACATGGTTTGTCCATATTGTTTTCTTCTCCTTGTGGTCCTTCCCTACTCTCTGGTTTCCACTGGGATCTCCTGACTGGAACTGAAAGTTCCATCATATTTCTTTTGCTCAGCTAATTGACTTGTCAGCTCTTTTAATAACCAAGCAGAGGTGATGAAAAACATTATTTTTTATTGAGAACAGAAATAGTTGACCCTTCCATTGTCTGAACTGTAATTAAATGTCTTAGCATATAAATCATCATCTGAATACACAGCACATAAAATCGTCTTCCAACAAATGCCTTCACCCTGGCTCCTACAGGTACCCAGCATTTATCTACAGCAAGACCCTCTCATACATGCCTCCTGCTTTTATTTATAAAATCCACTTACTGATTTTCCAACTTTTCTGAGCACTTATGACATTCAGGAGAATATTTTACCTTTAAAATTGCTATTCATGTAGACCATGAAAACAGAATAAACAACTTGAGAAAAGGAAGAAATTTACAAAACAAAATCAAAAATTTAAAATACTAAATAATTGTAAAAGAGCTGATAATAAGGTAAGTTGGTAAGAGAGACTTACCAGAATGGTGAATTTTTTTTTTTCTCTGTTAGTCAGATTTATTAGCTACCACTTTTGGAAAGCCAACAAGAATGC
Organism: Mastomys natalensis; assembly: GCA_021653895.1. Taxonomy (NCBI): domain Eukaryota; kingdom Metazoa; phylum Chordata; class Mammalia; order Rodentia; family Muridae; genus Mastomys; species Mastomys natalensis. The sequence goes on along the minus strand of JAJTUV010000326.1, from coordinate 3,428,183 downwards.
AGGTATTTGCAGCCCAGGCTGGCCTCTGCCTCCCTCTGCCTTTTCAGCATGATATATTGATGTGTGCCATCAAAAATATAAATAGAAAGAAGGGCTGTTCAAAGGTAAAAACACTGATCAATGAGGAATTTGCCCAATTTCTACTGATTTTCATGTTGATTAGCTGCCTGGGCAGAAAGGCTCAGCTGGAAGACAAAGCAAAATGTTTCATTTTTGAAAACTAGAATATCGAATATGACTCTTGAGAAAAACATAGGGACCATGCTGAGTACTGGTGTGGTGGAGTCACATTTAGAGTTCAGTTGACTTTGTCTTAAGATCAGAGAAGATCTCTTTAGGTCTTGCCACAATTAAGAAACAAAAGCATGGAAAATAGGTGTGCCAAGCCACAAGCCAGCAGCATCTCCACCAACAATTCCTCCAACACTGAAGTTGCCTAAGGCAAGAAACTGGACAGTGAAGGATGATCTTATATGGCTATGAAGGAAGTATGGTGTCAGTTTATGATGAAGAAAGTAAATAGTCTGAAAAAGACTTTAACTATGAATCAGGGACACAGATTTAAATTGAGAATGTCAACCCATCACCAAAGTCCCTAACTGTATAAGCCCTATCCATCCTACTTGCCTAAGTACATGATGAAGAAAGTATATTAGTGTCTGGCAAAATGCTTACTAAGAAAAATCTGAAAGATGGACGTGTTTATCATAACTCACAGTCGGAACTGTCAGCCAATCTTGGCAGAGAAAACAGGATTACAGGTATGTTAAACAAGAGCTCACTGTCTGTCTGTCATCCAAAAACAGACAGACAAATGATAGTGTTCTGTTTTCTGTTTCCTTTTTATTTACTCTGAAACGTCACTCTAAAAGAATGTGTTACCCACTTTCAGGATGGGTCTTCCCTCTTCAATTCAACCTTTATGGACACACCCTCCTAGGCACAATCAGAGATGTGTTTAGATTTGAATTTTAAATCTAGGCAAGTTAGGAATAAAGATTAATTGTAACAAGGTATATCTTCTTGAGCATAAGTTAATGACATCTGAACCCTCTAAGATTCTTCGAGAGATAAAGTGTCATAAAGTTGCATAAGAAAGGAAGAGAGAGGAAGAGAGAAGGAAGGAGACACACTACACACACACACACACAGAGAGAGAGAGAGAGAGAGAGAGAGAGAGAGAGAGAGAACACAATGCTAGCCATGATCTACTCAGTGGTGCATAGATTTTCTATAAGTCTTAAAAGATTACTTAGCTCCTAAACAAAGTCAATTGTTTTATTTGCTGATCATTGTTTTCTTAGTAATTTGATCTTTTCCTACTTTTTGACAATACTGATAAGAAATATGCCACATACTTTGAACTACATCCCTACAATAGTAATTCTTTCATTTTTAGTGGGATCACATCCAGGACCCTAAGATAGCCAATACTATGATGTTCAATTCCTCTATGTAAAATGAGGAAGTATTTTTATGAAAAAATGAGAGCATCGCTTACATCTCTACTCTATTTACAATGCCAGCCACAATAAACATTATATATAAACTGCAGTTTAGTGTATTTTTTAGGTAAGGCAAAAAGGAAAATGAAAGGTTATATATATGTTCAACACACATGAAACTTCGAATATTTTAGTCCCTATTTAGCTGGACCATTGGTTATGGTATGTGGAGGAACAACTGAAATAAATTTGCAGGTCACCAAACAAGATAAGTTCCTTTAGAAGACACATTCTATATTTATAACTGTCTCCTACTCACTTGTTCTGTCTTCAACCTTTATAAACATATTTAGAATTAGTTAAATGACATGCTTTCTTCCTGCACAAGAAAAATAAGTATTCTTTTTCCTGATCAGTCCCAGCCTGGTGTCTACATTCCAGAATCACCACTACATTCTAGCTAATACTATATGTGGCTAAAATGTTTACATTTATAGCAAAAATTTGAAATATTTTTCATTTTTAAATAAATTAATATAATACCCCAATAATGTTAGGACATTCTTATTTTCTTTTAAATGACACAAAACATGATACTCTTTTCCTAAGGTCCCACTCCTGTCATGGGAACAGATCTGACATCTGCACTCAGATGATTTTAAAATCTAGAATTGTCACACTCTTCCATTCAACTCTTAGCTTAAGAATCTTTTTTGTTGTTTAAAGAGATTTTCATAAAGAAATGTTTCACATTGCAAAGGCTATGTAAACTGTTTTGTGTCAAGAGTTAGATATTATAAAAAATGTGTGTGCTTATGAGTGTGGCTGTGCACAAGCGTGCTCACATGCGTGTGTGTGTGTGTGTGTGTGTGTGTGTGTGTGTGTGTATCCCTACCCACACCAACCTTTACATTCATGCATTTGGGAAAAGCAGTGTCCTTGTATGTAAAATTTCAAGCAATATTCAAGTTCAAGAGTTCTTTGAAGAACTCTTCTTTATATTTTCCATGAGATTTGAATCCTCCAGGGTCAAAGTATAAAGAGAAATAGTGGTTACACAGTGGCAACTTTCATGAGTGACTATACTCTCTCATTATACAAAGAGATAAAAGTCTTAACTTCAGACTGCAACAAAGCTAAGACATAATACAGAAAAGAAAAATAATAAGTTGCTTTGTGCCAAGCTGCAAGTTGTAGCTAATTCTTTTTGTTGCTTTTTAACTTAATTTATTGATAATACAATTTTATATCAGGTATGGGAGAATAGCAATAAAAATCAAGCTGGCGACATGTGGCTTCATATCTAGTTTGTAAGATTCATGCATTTTTCCATGCTTTATGCATTGCTAACTCCAGCTCCACAGAAACGAAACGTCACAAGCAAGGTTTGTTTTATTACTTAATTTGTGGCCTGTCTTTGTATTGGACAGAGAATCAATGTCCTTCTATGAGTCTCCATGTATTATTTTTTGCATCCCTTTCATGAAAAATCCTGTCTCTGATAAGTATTTTTTGGTAATCTTATAGGGAAGTTTTTTCGCTAGGACAAGAAGACATAGGTATGAAGCAATTAAATGTAGCATGTCGGTACTCTGTAACCTACAAAGAGAACAAAGCGAAACTGTACTCTCACTTCCACAGAAGAAGAAATACACATAAAGTTAAGCAAAACAATACAAAATGAAATGAGAAAGTCCATTTGTTATAATGATAGGATAATTTAAGTTCTGGAAACTACTATACTAAGTCACATATACCCATCTTTATCTTTAGAAGTATTTTTACTTTCAATCCTTAATGACAAGAAACTGACATCTGATATTTGTAGCATTGTAGAATGTACAAATTCACTAGATATGGTAGGTAGAAGTATTATACTAGTGACTAATATGTAGGGACCATTTCTACTATCATTTAAAGAATACAGAATAAACTGTTCAAGTCAATTCTTACTCCTTGGACATACTAATGGGTTGCCTTGAAACAAGCAAAACAAAAGAGCACCCCCCACCCCTACACACACACACAAAGAGCCAGGATAGCTAAAAAAAAAAGTTCTGAATAATGAAAGAACTGCTATAGGTAATACTATCACAGACTTCACATTGAACTACAAAGTTATACCAATAAAAATAACATGGTATTGGCACAAAACAATCACATTGATCAATGGAATCTAAGAAAAGACCCACAAATAAGTCTACATACTTATAAACCCTTAATATTTTTGAATAAAGAGTCCAGGAATGTTCAGTGGAAAACAAGACAGCCTCTTCAGCAAATGATGCTGATCAAACTGGATGGCTACTGGAGATCAATCCAAATAGAGTCCTCCTTTCCATACTGTACAAAACTCACCTCCAAACAGATCAAAGAGCTCAATTTATAAAAAAAGAAAATTACAGAGAACCTGAAAGAAGAGAAAGTGGGCAATAGCCTCGAACTCACTGACACAGAAAAGAACTTTCTGAACAGAACATCATTAGCACAGGTACTGACATAAATAATTAATAAATGGGATCTGATAAAGCCATGAAGCATGTACATGGGGAAAAAAAACACCATTATTTGGACAAAGCTGTAACCTGAAAAGTCAAAAAATAGTTTTTACCAGCTCAACATGTGATAGGGGGTTAATGTCAAAAGTATATATAAAGAAACCAAGAAACTCTATATCAAGAAAAGAATATCACAGTTAAATCCGTCCCCTCAGAGGTAAGGGTACCCAATGGAAAAGGACACAAGAGTGCAAGAACTAGAGGAGATAGAGAAGACCTAGAAAACAAGGCCTATTATCAACAGAAGTTGTGATCATATGAATTCACAAAGACTAGGGCAGCATGCACAAAGCCTGCATGGGAAGTCATGGAATTATGACTTTCAGATTCATGTGATTTTGTTTTGTTTTGTTTTGTTTTGTTTTGTTGTTTTGTTTTGTATTGTTCTGTTTTTTCAGATTCCTGAATGGGTGGATAAGTGGCTCTCTATTCTTGTTTCTCCTGTTTTTTTTCTTTTATTCATTTGTCTTATCAAACTTTGATGTGATAGTTTTATTTTATTTTATTAAATTTTATTTCATTATATTTTTTAAAAGGTGAATGAATGAATGAGATGAATGAATGAATGAAAAACACTAACACCAGAGTAAAAGTTAACAGCTGAATTATCACTGTTATACCTATTGGCAGATGGAAAACCAGATTTCTCCGACAGAATGGCACTGTGTTTATCAACCACTCTAGGTCAGGTTTCATGTTCAGAAATAGTTGACTAATATATAAGGATCACCAGAGTTTTGTGCACGTCTGTAGTTTTAGTGGGTTACAGACTGGTAAGTTTTTTGTTGTTCTTGTTGCTTCTTGTTCATCTTGATGTTCTGGTCATGGTTCGATTTTGTTTCCTTTGTTTTGTTGGGCTTTATTATTGTATTGAGTATTGTTCATTTTTTGAGAAAAAAATTAATGTTATATGCGTAGAGACAGGAAGATCTGGGTGAACTCATAAGAGGGAAAGAATATCATCAAATATAGTTAAATTTAAAAATTGTCTTACCCAATAAAATATAATAATAAAATAAAATGGATTTTTTTTAGATTTTTTCATTATCAATTTCTTTAAATATAAATATTCTTATAAAATGTGAATTAAAATAGATAACTTGAAACCAAAATAAAGTAAAAAGTATAAGCCCCGATTTATAACACCTTGCAAGTTTATACATATTGCCACAAGCACAGCATCAACTCTTCAGCTCTTATATTTCTTTATATGATAAAAATTAGTAACAAGCACTATACAACTACAAAATGGTAATTTATAAAATATTAATTAAAATAAAATCATAGAAAAATGATTCTTTAAGAAAACATAACTACGGGAATTAATTGTATTCAAATTGAAGGATTTGTTTCTGGGAAAGTGTATTAAAAACTGAAATATCTAGAGCATGTAACAATTTTAGTTTATTCATGTAAAAGACTCAAATATAATCTTTCTATATTTTTTTGAAGCTATCAATTTTCATAGTAAATCAATTACCTAATTATAAAATTTTGGCTTTTGTGTCAAATTTGTTGCTTGGTGAACTTTCATTATTCAAACTTAAGTAGCCTTATTTCAAGCTTATTTGACATTTTGAGCCTCAAAATCTCTCGATTCAATGAGTTACAGAATAGTGTCCTTTTAATTTATACCATAAGGCAATAAGGGACAGCCAAGGAGAATTTGACAAGTTGCTCTGGTTAGTTGAGCAAAGGTCAAGATGTAAGAGACAAGGCAGAGGTTTAGATTATTAAGATAAAAGTAAGTGCCCTGATGTTACCATGGATGCAGCAGAGAAGAAAACAAATGGATGTCAACCAAGTAAATGATACAAATCAAGCAGTAGGATTGAATGGCTTGCCAAGGTGAATTCCAGATTCTAAGGTCAGACTAGTTGTCCTTGTAAGTATGCTCATTGTGAACAAATCTGATTAAATGGGACTCTGATTTCATGTTTAATGTGATGATGATGCGGATGTAATACAAACTCAGCCTAAGAGTGCATTATCACAACGTCTTTTTTTCAGGATGTTTTATACATAATGATTTTTGAAGTAAAAAAACATAATGATTTTGAAGTAACACCAAAAATTACCCAAGGGTAATCTTTCGATTTCATTTGAAAATTCTTTATCTTCAGCATATATGATTTAAAACAAAACAAACAAACAAAAAGACCAAATAGTTTTATGTCCTAGTACAAACAACAATGAATAGGGATGCATTAAACTGGGAATAACATGAACATTATGTTAAAATGAACAACAAGAAATCAACCACTCAAGTGTCAGTTTTTTAGCAATCTTGAAGAAAAAAAAAACTAATGAGAGATTTATTGTTTTCTATATCTCCCTTTCTCCCATCCCACTGCCCATGTCCTTCACATCTCCTCTCAGGTTCATAACCTTTTCTCTTGTATACTGTTTTATATATGCATACATACACACATACATGCATACATACAACACACACACACCACATATAATACACATATACACAACCTAATGTAACCATTTAGTGTTGCAAATATGTACATATGTTTAGGGTTGACCACTTGAAATTAGACAACATATAAGGGAACACATCCCTGGAGAGAAGTATTTTTCATTCTCTCAACATCCCTTTATTGTCTATAGCTTTTTGTCTGTGAGTGTTCCTTGAGATACTTCTCCCATCAACTTTGGCATGTTGACTGGTGTGCTGGTTAAAAGTGACAGATAAACTCTATTCATACATTCCATGCATGAACAAATGTTGAAATTATTACATGCGAAATTTTTTAAGCAAATACTTTGCAGTTTTTGAATGATCAAGAGACATGTGTCAATGAGATTTGCATACTTTTAGAATAGCATTACCTTAGAGGAAAAAGACCTCTTTACTCCAAAAAAAGCAACAGGAAAAAATACAGGTACAGTTAATTCACAATCTAAATGTGTCAATAGGGAAAAATAGTGTAAAAACAATTGTGAAGCAATCTTTATCAACCTGACAATCATAAACTAAAACCAACCTGTGCTTTAATGTTCACTACCCCAAGTACTACTTTGAACATTTTAAATAAGATTATTGGCAATATGGGTTCCTGTTTATGTGTGCATGTGTGTGTACGTGTGCATGTGTGCATATGAGTGTGTGGGGGTGTGTATCATACACAGGTATGTGCATGTAAAAAATGAAAAATTATATGTAAAAGAGAGATAGGTTAATGAAAGTAGTAAATGCCCTGGAAAATAGTGCGATGTCAACCAACACTTTGTTAAGATTTTCAAGGAAATACAATAAATTGATTAAAGCCTTGTAACCCTACTAAAAATGGCTCTGCAGTGGGGATTCAGACCTCTCAGACTAAGAAGTATCTAGGCCCACGACTTTGACTAGGTTCTTTGTATGTATGCATAGGCTAGCATAGCATAGGCATAGGCATAGGCATAGGCATAGGCATAGGCATAGCGGCATAGGCATAGGCATAGGCATAGGCATAGGCATAGGCATAATAGCATTTGGGGGATTGCTCCTATGTTAAACACCAAAAGTCAACATTGAGAGTCATTCTTCAGGATGCTGTCAACTTTGTTTCTTTGAGACAGGGTCTTCCACTGGCCTGAGGCTTACAATGTCTCCTGAATTGGCTGACCTGGTAGCCACATTCTCAGACTTTCTGAGAAAGGCTTATATGGCTACAATTATTTGAGATCCTTCTGTTGCTCTGTGGTTCTTTGAGGTTCAGATTTCTGTGTGCGGAAGTGAGAGTCATCATGTCCATTAACCCATCAAACTTCAATTTGTTCCTGATACTGTTTAATTTGCTGACTCACATCATTGTTTTAAATTTTCATTTTCCCCCTCAGTGGTCGTTATTAAGAGGATACTTTTCTTGTTCTGCAGCCTAGGATGAGAGGGTCACTGACCTTTGATCTCCTTGTCTCCACTTTCCCAGTGCTGAGTATCCAGTTGTGTGCTACTTCACTCTCTGTTTTTGTGGGTCTCGAGAAAAAAACCCATGACTTCAAGCATAGTTAGCAAGCACTCAACTATCTGAGCTATATCCCCTTTACAAGTCTGTTTAGCCTTAGACTCTTCATAAGTACTAGCTATGACGAATTTGAAAACATTTGGATGGTAGAAAATTATGTTGCATCAATATAATAAAATAGATGAGAAAAGAGGTTAGAATTCAGGATAACTTTTTTTTTTTCACAAATGAGTCAATGCTTTGGAAAGTACTATGCTTATATTTAGTGTCTGAGGGATGTGTGCAAAATCAAAATTTTCGATGCCTTCAGAATACTATCCTTATGAACTCTATGAAGAGATGTCGATCCATTTCCACATATGTGGCGTTTTAGGCACTATGGTAGTTCCTTTTTTATTTGTTCATTTTTTAACGTCTATGAAACTCTTCATGCATGAGAGTTAACTCTTAGGAGAACAGATAATTCAAAGAAAATGCTGTTCTTAAGTTAGAAAGTTAGAAACCCAGCATGGCAAACTGTGAAATAGATTATGTTATACGGGCTTATTTCAGTGGATAGAAAACTAGAAATAATGGGGTTGGATGTTTCCTTGACCAATTTAAAGATGAAGCTGACCTTTGAGAGACAAATATAAAAGTTATATGTGGCAGAGAGTAACACTTGACAAGTGTTTATTTCTGGAGGCAGCAGTTTGTCATGGGACATTTGAAATAAAAACAACATGTTATGTCTATTAGGATGAAAAACATTGGTGACTAAAGGTATAGTCAGGTGATGATCATTTCTGAGTATTAAGAAAAGTAAGTTGGATGCCGGGCGGTGGTGGCGCACGCCTTTAATCCCAGCACTTGGGAGGCAGAGGCAGGCGCTGAGTTCGAGGCCAGCCTGGTCTACGAGTGAGTTCCAGGACAGCCCGGACTACACAGAGAAACCCTGTCTCGAAAAAAAAAAAAAAAAAAAAAAAAAAAGAAAAGTAGATTGTATTTAGTCTTGTGAAAGTTAGAAGAGCTTTGAAGGAGTTAAACTAGAGGAATCAAAGGACAAGGCTCAGGTGTTATAAAGAATGAGTCTGAATGCCAAGTGTTATACCTCCCTCTCTCATTTAGAAGAGGCAAATGTGTAATCTCACAGTCCTGGATAATTACCCAATGGCATTTAGAGTCACCTTTTCCTGAAGTATATTTTTCTAGATAAAGAAATTGCAGTCCAAAGTATTCTGTTCTCTCAGTCAAATGCCCAATTTGTGGGCAGAATTTACAGACCTATGATGACATTTTTTTTCTTCAATGAGATAGAGTTTCATATATCCTGAACAAGTCTAAAATTTGATATGTAGCAAAATAGGATGGCCTTAAACTTCTGATTTTCCTGTGTGCTAATAAATGCAGGGATTACAGGCAGCATAGGGTTTATGTGATATGTGTGAATCAAACCAAGGTGTCTGTGCATTATAGGCAAATACTCTACCAGTTGAGCAACACCAAATTACCAATGAAATCTGAAGCACCTCCTGGCTGTGACTAGAAGAATTCAATGCTTGCTGAAATCTAGTTTCTCACTATTGAAAATGAGACAGTATATAAAATATAATTTAACTTCCAGTTGTAGTAAATTAAATTTCATTGAGAGGAAGGTAATTACAAAATGAAAAAAAAAGTCTAAAAAGCATCTGAGAAATATATCGGGCATGGGAAGTGGCTATCATTAAAAAAAAAAAAATGATGAGAGGTCTATTAGGAATTTCCCATTGCTCAGCTCTAAGAAGGGAATGTAGTTCATTTGAGTCTGGTTTATGTTAACTCCGAGTGGCAGTGCAGATTTTAATAGAATTCAGCTGTGGCATTACCATGCAGCGAGCAGTTGGAAAGGCCAATGGGATAGAAAAGTATTTTAGTCACAAGAGTATCTAGAAATCCCAATGAGGCAAATGCTCCCCCTCCTGCTACCCCATATTCCTTTTCTTTTAACAAGTACAGCCCCAACAAATGAGTTTCATAATGAATCTATCAATCCTTGCTCCTGTGTTATTCATCTCAGCTTTTTTGAACACATTAATCATAGTGATTTAATTCTTTGTTAACTGCAAATCATGCATCACCTAACAATACTTCATTAATGACATACCACATTTATGATGGTGGTCTCAAAATTCTAGTGAGACCACAGCCATCTTACTTGAATAACTGAGGGTTGTAATGTTTACACAATTAGGCAATCATTAACCATGTGCATTTCAGAACATGTCCAAATTATTAGACACACTGTAATTGTGTTACTTTCTGGGGACATGTGGTCTGCTTCTAGTGTGTTGGACCTCCTGTTATGAATTGTCTTTCTTTCTTTCTTTCTTTCTTTCTTTCTTTCTTTCTTTCTTTCTTTCTTCTTTCTTTCTTTCTTTCCTTCCTTCCTTCCTTCCTTCCTTCCTTCTTCTTTCTTTCTTTCTTTCTTTCTTTCTTTCTTTCTTTCTTTCTCTCTCTCCTTTTCTCTCTCCCTCTCTTTGTGTGTGTATCTGTGTATATGTATGTATGCATATATCAATGTGTGTGTGTGCGCTCTTCCTATGATAAAGCTGTACATATACAATTATATGAAGTTCACAGCACATGATTTTCTTTCTATAAGAATGCCTTAGGAGAACATGATCATATTTAGATTTTCTCAGTAATACAGTGAAACTTACAATTCTGTATCTAAAAAGGATCACCTCTCTTGCTTAATTTTAATTTTATAAGCAGGATGAAAGAAAAGAGATGAGAATCAGAAAGCTAGAGAAGAAAGAAGAAAAAGGGAGTTTAGAAGCAAAGAGAGAAAGAGGAAAAAGAGACAGTCATAGCGGGCTTTTAAAGTTAATAAAACTAAAAAGGGCAAATGGAATTCTTAGAACAAGATCTTCAGTACAGCTGAAATAAAATGAAAATTTACATGCAAATTTGTGCTGATATAACCTTGAGTTCAATTATCATGATGTGAAAAGATGGTTTCACAGAATTCTTAAGGAAAATTAATCTTTTAATTTCATCTCTCTTTTAATAAGAAAAAAGTCTTGATGTGTGTATGTAAAATAGGAAGCACACATTCTCTACCTATAACTCTCTGCCTGAGAAGTTTATGTAGGATCTACTACCCAGTCACTTAAATAGTCATTGTTGGCAATTTTACTACTTCTAAAATAACAGCCAAACTGGTTAAAAAGTTGTCCAATTCCATGTGTATTGACCCCATTCAAATATGACACCTAGCACATTAAGCTACAGTTTCTTTATTAAGTTCTCCTGCTTCTTGTCAAACCTTTTATTCTGCTTCCCCTTCACTTACTACATCACTTGCCTCTTCAAGTGACTCTGTGTAACCCTTAGCAGATGTGTCAAAACAGAAGCACTGAAGAGCAACTGCACAGGGCTTCCAAGAGGACTCATCTGACATAGCTAATCAGGAGTCATCGCACCACAGACTGAATAACGATTTAAACCAGTCACTGAGAAGAGAAGAAATATTGTGCTAAAAAGCCATCTAAAAATTATAGTCTCAGGCTGGTAATTGGTAAGACAAGGTTGAAAATTTTTTTTCCAGATCAAGCTTTATAACATGTAGCTTACAAGTTTTTATTGTAACTATTGTTGGTACACATGAAAGCCTTCTGTAGGAATCAAATAAATGGACCTGTCATAGCTGTAATTTAGCTATATGTCTAGGCAATTGAAAGAATATAGCGGTAACCATGCCCACAGCAATGTGATGAAAAAAATTATCTGTAGAAACATGGAAATGTGTCTGGGAGCTCATTTTCTTATATGTCTCCCCAAATCCATGTAATACAAACATAGTATCAAAATGATAAAGGAAGGAAGTAGAAGAGTCTATTTCCAGAGCCTTCTCTGCATGTCCAGTTCTGCAGACATGTCCTGGGACCCAATTCCACTGAGTCATTTGTCAGTGTCAGAAGAGCCCATGCTGATACCCTTCTTATCTAATTCTCATAAACATTTATTCTATTATTAAGAAACATTATCACATTTTTATAATAATGGTGACTCTCATATTTTCAATAACAAAATAAACTTTAAATGGGAAAATTCAAATATTTAGAGATATTATTTTTGGTGTGCTTAATACTTCTTGGTATTTGCTTGTTATTTTGACTTTAAATTCAGAAGGTCAGCCCTCCCTGGGAAACTTCTAATTTCTCCTGGGAAGAATGCTTGAAATGTGGATGTTTGTCACAAAAAGGAAGGGAGAGATCTGGGTTTGTTGATCTGAGACATCCTACTTACTTCAAGTGAGATAATTAAGACAGCGTAATATTAATTGTACAGCTATGGAGAGCATATATTTATCTTTAGACAAGATGTATTTTTAAAGTTAAAGGCTAATCCAAAATTTTTCTAAATATGACCATTATCAACATTTTAGCCAAGTTAAATAAATGTGTTCAAATAGTTCTGTCAAATAAACATTGATTACAACTCTGCATTTAATAGCATTAATAAGATTCATAAAATATATACACAATAGAAACAAAATAATAACTACTTATAATTCTGATAATATTTCAATGGGCTTTGAAACTTTTTCTTATAATTCTGACTAGAAAATGCTTCTAACAATCCACACAAAATGCACAGTATTCCACATAAACTGTGGTGATTCCACGATTTCGACTTGCTTTTGGCCCATGGACCTCAAGCTGTATCTTCTGGGTGAGTTTCCATTTAGATGACTTCATCTGGTCATTCTTTCTTGCTGATAATTTCTGGAAAACAAGGTACTGATTTATGGTCTGAATAGTCACAATATCTCTCATTTCTCTACCACATGATTTTCCTTTTTTAATCTTGTTTTCATACTATATATTCTAACCACAACTTTTTTCTCCCTATACTTTTCCCATATCATTCCCGCCATCCCACCCACCCAACTCCATACCTTTTCTTTGTCTCTTTAGAAAAGAAAAAACAAACAAACAAACAAACAAACAAAACAAAACAAACAAACCAATCAGGCAAACAAGTAAAAAAGCAAGGTACAAGAACAGCAACCACAAACAAATGGTGAGACAAACTTTAATCTCTACTCAGGAAGCAGAGGCAGATGGATATCTGTGAGTTCAAAGCCAGCCTAGTCTACATTTCAAGTGTCAGGACAGGCGAACTGGATAATAGAGAGACTCCGTATCAAAAAAACAAAAAACAAAAAACAAAAAAAAAACAAGGGGAAAAAAAACACAAAAATCTCTTTTTCTGTCTCTCTGTCACTCTTGGTCTCTGTGTTTCTCTGTCTTTCTCTGTCTCTGTCTCGCTCTCTTTCTCAAACACACAAGACACACACACACACACAAAATGACATATAAATAAGCTGCTACAGATACTGGTTTTGTTTGACAATAACTTCAATTTCAATATTATTGTTATTTTTTAATCAAATCATGAAAAACATTGAGATAAAAAAAACCTCAACACTACTCAGGAATAATATTAGAATAATTCTTCTGCCCAAACAACTGACAATTCCAATGAAGGTAAAAGTTTATTGAAATAGAGAAATTTCTTGGGATAAATGAATGAGGATTCAGATTTAAATTGTGTTTTTTAATTGGGCTCCACTGATCAGATCTTCCTAACACTGAGAGTGAGTGTGTGAGTGTGTGTGAGTGTGTGTGAGTGTGTGTGAGTGGCCCAAGAGCCGGAAACAGGATGTTCTCTCTCTCAGTGTCATTTTCTCCTTGTCTTAGCAACTAGCTTTCTCTGCTTTTTTTTTTTTTTAATCATTTACCAGTCCTAAGAACTGGAGCTCATTTATGGTGAGTGTGGTTGCTGCAAGGTGAAGAAACCCAAAAGACATCACAGAGTTGTGGAAGGTATATAATTGTATAGGTCATATACTGCTGATGAGAATATTAGATATATTACACTAAGTATTTATATGTGAAAGAATTGAGTGCCATCTGCACACTGCAATGCAGCCCATGTGTTTCATGCTAAGATGAACAACACCTTCCTAGCATGTGAATTATGTTGAAATATTAATTCATAATACCATATCACATGGAACTCATTTTTATAATTACTTTGCCTCTGTCTGTGTTGTGTAATGTTTAATTTGTTGGCACGTTGGGTTTTGTGTTGAGTTGTTTACTCTCAGACAAGTTTGTATTATGACATCTACACCTGAACTTCAACTCTTTATCCTTCCGCCTCAGCCTTCTGAACTGCGGTATTGAAAGTCTGAGTTACCTCTCATCATGCTTCAGTCTTTCTTAAAGCCTCATCTTCATCTTATGCCTGAAATTATTTGAAATGTAGGATGCACTAGGAATTTAACAAATAATTGATCATTATTATTGTTTGATGACTATATACTATTACAGTAAAATTTCTTCTTAAAAATTATTTGAGAGTCTCCTACATAGTCTCATAATCAATCGCAATAAATAAATTAGATATCTGTCAATAAACCAATAGAAATAGGAAAAAAAAAACTAACTGAAAATTCGAAGAATTCCAAGATTCCTTGGAACTTGGTTCATGAGAAATTAAGATATAGTTGTTCTGCACCACAAATATCCTGAAGTGAAATTGTCTCAAGGTATCATTCAGCTAAACAACTGAAATGATGCATATTTGTCAACTTTAAATCATTAAAAAAATTTACTAAGCACAATCTTTTATGACCTAAACTAATTAGGTTTTACATTTCAAGTAGTCTAAGAACTTTGGCATATTTACCACAGTATGGTCCAAAATGTTTTAGTTTTAAGCTTTACTGATGCTTGTTTTGGAAAAATAAAATAAAAATTTCCCTGTTTAAATAAGTTTGGAGAGATTGTATTAAATCAACTTGAACAAACTCCTGCAAAGCAGTTCTTGTCAGAGTTCTAATAATGTGTGTTGGGACTCTCTAAGATAATATAGTGAGTGGAATTTCCCTTCATAATTCAGCAGGAACTCTCAGGACTATTGTTCTTTGGATCAACCTTAGAAACTTCTGTGTTAGCACCAGCCCACACTAATTCCAATATATTTCAGGAGACTCTTAAGGGAGATAGAAATGAATAGGAGAATAGACTAAAATATCCCATTTCTCTCAACTTATTTGCATACAATAATCTACATTTATTATTTAAAATTTTAAACTTCTTACTCTAATTTTAACTCAGATTTTGCAAATAAAACTTTTATATGATGTCTACATTCTTATCTCTTTTTTCTCTCATTCAATTCTTTCCTATAGAGAAATCATTATTAAAAGTACTGTAATGCAGAGAATAGTATTCTCTTCATTATCATAAATTCTTGTATTGCAATATTAGAGAATAGTGTAGCCAATAAAAAATTGGATCATAGTAATCTGGCAATAGAATATAGAACAATGATGTTGTTTTGCCATGAATCAAATTCATTTAGGCAAACAAGGAATCAGGAGAGATATGTGTTTTGCTGTGGAAGGCTTCTGTCCTCCAGCATTCTGCCAAGGACACAGAGTCCACCTGGATAAAACTATGGATCTGAAGCCAGCCCCTAACTGCCAGGCATCCACTCTGTGCTGAGCACACAAAGATCATCGCAATGGACTTAGAAAATAGAAATCACAGCAAGGAAATGGAAGCTTATCTGAAGATAACTATTATATGTCCTGGAATAAAGCAAAGCATAATCTTCCAAAGAGCAGACTGAAAGTGATCTGACTAATTTTATTGAATGAAAAGAAACTTTACTCAACACTTTGTATGTTGTCCAACACCTGTAAGATGCAATTGTCACAAAGACAGTGAAGAGAAGAAATTTTTCCCATCTGTAAAGTGATAACATTAAATCAGTTTCTCTTCAGTGAAAGGCTAAAAGGAAGGAATGGATAAAACCACACAGTTCCTTAACAAACTGGGTCAAAATTTCCCGTTTGGATCACTCCTGGGCTCTCTTAATATCTAAAATTACAAAACAATAGGCTTGCAATTATGGTATTAAGATGAAAAAAAGCAAAACAACAACAAAACAGTCACTTGTCAATTCTTACCTTTAACACATTGATGCTACATTATGATACTCAAGAAAACAACTTCCGCTAACTCCTCTGATTTGTTTGGGTTTTTTGTTGTTTTCTTTTTCTCTCTTTTTTTTTTCTCCTCAGTATTATGCTCTTTCTAACTTTTGGTCCTCACAGGTAGAGGGTGAGATTAATTACACTTTTTTGTTATTATCCACATACTATTTTTCTTCTTGTGAACCCTACATCTGTTGTGACTGCAGAAATATTCATGAGCAGATAAAAATTGTTTTGTGTCCTTTCTTTCCTATTATGCAGTCTCAGTCTTTTTCCAACCACCAAGCAAATGATCTAACATATGTGGATTCATTGAAATGCTATACTAGTTAGAGTCCTTGATATCTTTATTTATTTAATATTTATTATACACACTGCATTTTACTTTTCTCAGCAGCTTATTATGATCCCTTCAATTAGTTCCATCTAGCTACTGCATGATGTACCTGTCAGTTTGGGTGAACTTGAACTAGAGTAGCAAATGTCACATGAATTCTAGTAACTTGTTAAAAACAAAGCTTTAACTCATATTGTATTTGACATTGTCTGTGCCTCTAGTGTCCTCTCAACATTTAGGTCAGATATAAGGAAGGTCTTTGCCAAATCTATGAAAAAGTCATTTATGTGACTAGAGGAAAAAAATCAAAACAACTATGATGCACTTTTTAAAGTTTCAATCTAGAAAGAACACAGGCCCTGGTTATTCATGGCCCGGTAGTCCCACAACCCCAGCCATGGAATTGGGCTAATAAACAGGTTCCTCTAAGGAATACATGTGCATTCTCCCACTGCTCATCTTGGCAAACAACTTTTTCTTATCCTCCTAAATATAATCTGAGCATTTATCTAGCCTGCCACATGATTGTGAAAAGGTAAAGCAACGAAGCCGTGACTCAGAGGAAGATATATTCTAGTTTGGTTGCAAAACCAGGAAAGGCTGATATTACAGGTGAATTTTTAAGGAAATCTTCCATAGAGTTCCTTAGAGACATAGGCTAGTCCTTTGTTCTATTTGAATCTTAAACGAATTAGACAACAATTATGTTTAAATTATGTCCAAAGCAAAGAATAGGCACCAGAAGGCCCAACCAAGTCCATACATAAAATTAGTTATTTTATGAGTATTCTGTGTAATCTTTCTGGCACTAATGAAATACCTGAAAAAGGCAAGGCAAAAAAAAAAAAAAAGATTCAATTTATTTTCATTTCAGAGTATTTGCTCCATGGATATTTGACATCTCTGGATCTGATCAAAGAAACAAGACAATATAACTATACAAAAGGAATATATTCCTAATTACAAATATAATATGAATTTTAAAAATAATAAAAGTATAAAAATATTAAATTTTGAGCTAGTGAGTGGTTGCATATGCATTCAATCTCAGCACTCAGCAAATCTCTGAGTTTGAAGCCAGCCTGAACAGCCAGGACTACACAGAGAAACACTGTTGTAGAAGTTATATCTGATTCTTCCTCTAAGACCCTTGCTACCTGAGATAAATCCCAAAGTCAAAATATATTTACAAATGCCTTGGTCGTATAGTTAGGCTCTTCTCTCACTAGACATACCTTAAACTAACCCATATATTCTAATCTATATTCTGCCATGTGGTTGGGTTATCTGTGCTCAGGTACTATGTATCCATCTTGTCATCTTTCCAACCAAATCTCCTGGCACTATCCCAGAACATTTTCTGCCTCCTGGATGCCCCATCTCCAAGTTCTTGCATAAACTAAAGGCCAAAGATTTATTATTGACAGATGCCACATCCATACCAACATAAGATATTTTCTCTACACCCTGTCTCAAATAAAATCATATTTTTTTCAATAGAAACATTTTTATTTCAATAAATAAATGCATAAGGAAAGATCATGTTACAACTGAATATCTGATTCTTTAAAAAGTTACTGAAAGCTGGTTATTTCCTAAAAATTATCATATTGTGCAGTATTATATTTTCCAAGAGTATTTACAAATTTGTCTACATTTTTTAAATTTTTTATTGGATATTTTATTTACACTTAAGATGTTATCCCGTTTCCCCATTCCCCCCCAACCCAGGAAACCCCTATCCCATCTCCCCTCCTCCTGCTTCTATAAGTGTGTGCCCCCACCCACCCATCCACTCCCACCTCCCTGCCTTCAAATTCCCCCACACTGGGGCATCCAGTCTTCATTGGATCAAGGACCTCCTCTCCTACCTATGCCGACAAGGCCATCCTCCCCTACAAATACAGCTGAAGCCATGGGTCCCTCCCTATGTGCTCCTAGGCTGGTGGTTTAGACCCTGGGAGCTCTGGAAACCATATATTTTTAAATTAATTGAATACTTAAATAACCATCAATTATCTGCTACAATAGATTTGGCAATTTTCACCTGCAAACAATCAAGTATAAGACACAGATCTGTAAAAACAAAGCAAAACAAAAACCAAAAAGAAAGAAAGAAAGAAAGAGAAAAAAGAAAGAAAGAAGGAAGAAAGAAAATCATGAGCCCAAGAATTGCAAAATACATGGTTGAAGGAAGTTGTTATTTATTTCTTCAGACAAGATGATTTTGAGCAAAAACAGGCAGTGTAGCTGTATAGCACATGAGCAAGAAATACACATAGATACATCAGGCTAGAAGAGAAAAATACAAAGGTAGAGCTGTATTCTTACTTATAGTTCTTTACACTGACAAATTTAATCATAACTGTATATGTGTGTTATCCCATTAAATATCAAAGAGAAATATTTTTCCAAAAATCTGAAGTCATTTTGTTACATGAATAGATGTTGGCTGAGAAAAAGTTATTGAAATTATATAATATATAAAATATATATATAAAGTTAAATCTAAATAATACCATGTGACCAGAAATAGAAAGAAGCTTGGAATTTGTTGGAACAAGAAAAAAACATGTTCTAAATAAAAAGAAATGTTTTGTTGACCAATGGTAGATAATTCCAATTCAAAAGAAAAAAAATCCCAATTCTAATGAAATGTACACTTAGTATTAGAGCTTTTGTTCTGAGACAGCTTTTAAAAGGTGTGAAGAAAATTCGACATCAGTTGTCTACCTTTCCGAACAGGAAGGTAGACTTTGAATAAAAATTGTGTTTAGAAAAAATACATCAACACCAGGGTAAAGTGAACTTTTGAAAGAAAACACTATTAAATGGATAACATTAGCTATACTGGTCAATAAAAAGAGAAAAATTTAAACCTATTTTAACACTAAAAGGGTCCATTGCTTCAAATCCTATAGCCAAGACTCGGGATAGAATGTGGTCAGCAATTATGGCCAACATGCTCAACAGCATGGATGTAATGAAAACCGTACTGAAAATCATATGCAAAAGTAACTTTTAGATCACTTCAATAACATTTTCCTTGCCCTGTTCTCCTAAAAATAGCCAGTGTATTTGGACACTCTTCCTGCCAAGAACTCTGTAGACAACTGTGATGGCATTTAGGATTTCATCAACTGCTTATGGGGTCAATGAAAAGGGTACCACTCAGTCTCATAGAGTAACCAGATTACATGATGCTAAACTAAGAGAGTCTATGGAAAGAAAATGGCAGCTCTGGTGAGGTGCTTTAGTAGTTATAGGCATGTGCTGCCAGTCCTCAAGGTCCCAGCTCAATATCTGAGACCTACATGAAGACAAGAGAGCCAATGCCTAGAATTTCCTTTGACCTCCACATACCTGTGGCATATGTACACATAACACTCTCCAAACTAAACGTAAAATCTTTAAAAAAGTAGAATATTACAGGCTATTTATAAATATTCATCAATATTTAGGAAAAAAAAAAAAACTTCAACTCATGAAACATATCAGACTTACCAAAATATTTCAAAAATACAGTGTGACAAATTGGGATTATGATAAAAGCACAATGTTTTTTATTTTGTTTTGTATTTAATATTTCAAAATATCATGTCTCCTTAAAAACTTCAAAAGCTATACCAGTGAAGTCTCATCATCTAATTGCCTTACCATGAGGTGAGCAAAACAACAATATGCATGCCAGTGTGGACATCCAAGATCGTGAGGCCTCATACCTACAAAAAAACCTAGAGATGACTAAGGAATGCTGAAACTGAGAGAGGTGATTTTTTTTTTTTTTTTTTTTTTTTTTTTTGCGTCTCAGGGAAGAATACATCAACTGGTTATCCTAGCAAATGTGCATGGAAATGTGCATACAAGTCACACAAACTGAGGAGACTGTATTTAGAATATACAACAATTAATGAAAAAAGATCATGACATTGAAAAGGAGTAAGAAGGACTGTATAGAAGGATTTCGAGGGAAGAAAGAGAAGATGAAATGACATCATTATATTGTAATTAAAAAATAAGAGAAGTTATGAAACTTTTAATGAGTTAATGGAAGATGGCCATATGATTATTTCAACAGATGCAGAAAAAAAAATTTCAACAAAATTCAACACCCAGTCATCATGAAATTACCTGCAATACAAACATAGAAAGAAATTTCAATGATACGAATCATGTCTACAATTCTAACACAAATTTAAAAAAATAAATAAATAAATACAAAAGAAAGAAATTTAACACAGTCCCATCTTCATGAAGTTGTTGGTTAGGAAGAATATTTATGATAATAAAAATCCAATTTTACTCTGTTAATGACATCATGAGGTGGTATTGATTGAGCAATTAAGTGTGAAATGTTCTATACTTTGTGATGTATATATATATATATATATACTTGTAATAATTGATTGAATGTTTTATTTAATATGTGTACCTTGTACTGTTTGCACATTCTACATGGATAATTTTAAAATACATATATTTGTGTGATGCAGCTAAACAATACATTGTACAATAATAGCTGTATAGACGGAGATTATGTATCACAGAGAAAAACATGATAAATGTCTGAAAAGTCTTAAGAAAGTTTTAATTACTATGCTTTTGGGAAATAGGAAAATCAGACTCTGCAGTTAAAATTGATTTCTTCCCAAAAATGATTTACAGGTTATGGAAGTTGAACAGATGTAACATCAAGGAAAGAAGAGTTAGATTGTACTTGGTTTCAATAATCAAGAAATGTTAGCCACTGACCAGTTAACAAAGCAATTCCAGAATATTTTGTCACTGTGTAAAGCATGACAGTAGAAAACCATGCGGAGCATGGGACAAGTTAGAGCAGCAAAGGAAGTGTGAGTTTGTTGAAGAAGCAGAGCTAATGCATGACTTCTCAAAGATCTACTGAGGGGTGCAATGAATGGAAAGGAGACAGCTTACAAATGTCACTTTGTAGACACTACAGATATACTGGCTGGAAAGAGGAAGTATTTCAATGGTCCAGGACAACACGAGGGAGGCAGCTTCTTTTTTATTCTAATTGCCTTGATTTCTCCCTAGTAACAACCTGATCATTGCTCAACTGTGTGGGAATGTAAATCCCCACTACTGGTTTGAGACTAAGTGCAAGATTAGAGGTTTTTAGCTTGTCAATTTCGCCTGCTATGCTCCATGGAGGACTTGTGGCCTAGGAATTATAACTTCACTTAGAAATCTTCATGAGGCGCACAGCTTCTCTGGGGGGTGATGTAGTAAGGTCCAAACTGTTAATTTATGGGAAATATGAGAGCATTTGTTTCTAAAAGATCACAGACAGCCTCGTGTGATTTTTATGAACCCACTGGGAGACAGAGGAAGGGGGAAATGTTCAGGAATACCTTGCATTTAAATGATTCCTTTATTCAGAGAGATTTACAAATGCTACATCATTAAACAAGGTTCCCTTTGAGAAACATTAGAAGGAAATACAAAATTGTAATGCTACTTCACAGGAGGACAGTATGATGCAGTACAGGAAGTCAGGCTGAGAGAATGCCACTCAAGAGCAGAGCACACTAGTCGATACGGAACAGTCGACAATCGCAGCATATACAGTTACAGCTCAGCATCTTACTGGATCTAGAGATCTGTGAGAATTTTAGATCTCTGTGAACTGTGCCATCTTCATTTTCTAAAGAGACTGATGATCTTTCTGTTTTCTTGATATTTTATTTCATTGACTTTTTTTTTTACTGAAGTCTACTGTATGTCCAGAAAGTATATACATAAATATAAGACTGAATGGTAGATATACATTCCCATCAGTAAATTAGTTTATTTCATTGTTTGCATAGCCCTTTATGACATTTAAACCTTCAATACAATGCATTACTGCTTGAATTAATGAATGAATGATCAGGAATTTATATATAACAAAAAGCTTTGAATTGTGTGATTTTTAATGGGTAAAGACATAGTAAGATCATTCATTTAGTTTTATAATAAGAATCTTAAATATCAGGACATTTATCTGATTAATAAGTAATATGTTATCCGTTAGTAAGGACTTTGAAGTTAATGACAGATGGTTTTTTTAAGGCTCTACACTTAGTGTTTTCAAACTGGTTATGGAATCCCAAAGTTAGTTCAGTGATCAAGCACTTGACTAGCAAGCATGAGGCTCTGTTTCAGGGACCCTGTGGGTAAAGACAAATGACTCTGATTAACAGGATGTTCTAAATAGCTGGAAAACATTCTTCAGGTATTTGAGTGAAATTTTTTTTTTAAGAAAAGAAATGTCAGTTCAAAGTTTTAAAACTAAGCATCAAGAGTAAAATAACAATATAAAGAAACAAATATCCTAATTCTAAGGAAAACACACACACACACAGACATATATGGTGGTAAATCTCCAACCTGAATAAGACTGTTCAAAGAAAACACAGCTCAATAATTATGGATACAACTGCATGCCTAGATTGGGCAGATGTACCACCATACTACTCTAGTCCCCAGCTTAGAGGTCTCTGATAACTTGTGATTTTTCCAGGCCACATGCTTCTCCTCCATTGTCTTTCCACCTCTTCTTCCTCTGTTGTCTACTCTCTCTCCTCTCCCCCAAATCTTTTTCACTCCACCTCCCCTTCTACTGCACAATCACTGGCTCTAGCATTTATTTTACAAATTAAGGTGAGCAGAAGGTTCACAAAAAGTCACCTGTGTACTGATTCACTCCTTGTCTGCAGCCCCTCCCAGGAAAGCAGAATTAGCATCAAAATAGAAGACCTAGGCTATCCACATATATATATTCAAAATGTTTACTACTTTTTAAGCTGGGAAAAAGACTTAGATAAGAACAGGAAGGGCTTATTAAAGACTAAAAAAAAAAATAGATATAAATAAATCTTGTTATAAAGATATAATAAAGATATTTCTTGCTATTTTTAGACACAACTGTTAAGAAATTCTGATCATCTTAAAAAATTTAAGCTTCATATGCAGTTTTTTTTAGCAAGTTCATCGAAAAATGAATTTTAGGCCAGTAAAACACATTTATATATAATATACCTAGCTATGTTGCTTGCTGTTTTTCTTTTTTCTTTCTTTCTTTCTTTTCTTTCTTTTTTTTTTTTTTTTTTGTTTGTTTGTTTGTTTTTCGAGACAGGTTTCTCTGTATAGCCCTGGCTGTCCTGGAACTCACTCTGTATGACCAGGCTGGCCCCCGAACTCAGAAATCCGCCTGCCTCTGCCTCCCAAGTGCTGGGATTAAAGGCATGCGCCACCACCGCCTGACCTTTCCGGGTCTGGTTTCTAGGTGACTCAGATTATGACAAGGAGTGTCCTCTATTTGCCCAGGTTTATTATGTTAAGGGCTCAGTTTCCTGATTCCTGGAATGTATCTGTGTGCTCTGGGCTCTCCTCACCCACAGGTGTGTTATCTCCCCTGTGTCTGAAGAATGTTAATCAGCCTCTCTCTTCCTCCTCTGAATGTTAATCCAGCAAGTGTCTTCTGACTAAGGAATGTGCCCCTCCCAGGATGTGTCCTGAGACAGTGGGATTCTTTTAATCTTAAGATCAAACAGAGACCCAAAAATCTACATTTAGACCCAAAAGTCTTACACTAACTTCTTCCAGATCCACCTATATTTTCCCTCTTTCCTTCCTTCCTTCCTTTTTCTTCTTTCTTTTTTTCTTTCTTTTTTTCTTCTTTCTTTCTTTCTTTCTTTCTTTCTTTCTTTCTTTCTTTCTCTTCTTTCTTTCTTTCTTTCTTTCTTTCTTTCTATTTCCTTTCTTCACTTCTGTCTCCCTTCCTCTTCCTAACCCCTCCCTGGATCCCTTTCTCCCTCCTCTTACTTCTTTAAAATATACTGAGTCCAGGTAGTGGTTCTGCTCTGTGCATAGGAGTAGCCATACACTAGATTATGGGCAATTTATGAGAAATCACATCTTAGAAGAAAAATTGATTCTCCATCTACCAGAAGGTATCAGTTGTCCTTTTGGTTAAAAATTTCAATCTTTAAGAGCGGAGCCATTTCTTAGACTCAATTGTCAATGGTTATCAGGTAGGATTGGAGCCTATTGAACCCCTCTCAGCCACACTTGAATATCAATTTGCTTAATTGTAGTGGGTTCTTGTGGTAGTGCTGGTGTGGTGGTGGTGATGGTGTGGTGGTTGTTTGACAAGGTCCTCTATGCCACCTAGACTGTTCTATTGGGAATGCATAGTGTCCTGTGTTTGCCTCCCAGAAGCTGCTGAGAGTAAATCTGTGCCCTAGTAGTCCTGCATTTGGAAATATAGTTGCTTTTAAGAGTTGCATAATCATTAAATGCTCCTTGCTAACCACTTTTTGCTTATGTTAGCAGAATTTTATTATACTTCAAGGTAAGCATTCATACCTTCAAGTCATAAAAATTCATTCATTCTTAAAAGCCTATAATTCAAAATTTTAATATTTTAGAATTGGCCAGCTTCTGCTTACAAAGTATTCAGAATCTATGAACTCTGCTTGCTGACCAAAAACCAAGATCACTAAGGGCCAACAGCCAACACATTAGGAAGGCAAAATGATTGTCCTTTATCAAATTGGTTGGAAATATAAGTGTGAGTTCAGTGGAAAGGTAGAAAGGCTTGCCAGAAATCAGAATTATAAATCTCTAAAGCATTATTGAGGAATTGTAAATTTGACTTTGAAATCCTTGATGAAAAGGCACTATAGGAAACATAATTATTAGCATACTGTTTAATGTTTTAATTGGATGCAGTTTGCTGTGCTCTGCCAAAACAAGTTTTGAAGTTGATTGCCTTTTTACCTCCCTCCCTATTCTTGAAAGCTCAGCCAACCTTGGTAGGAAAAAAAGGAGGTACATTACATGAAAGAAGGGGAAAGCTAATGATTTAAGAATGTGTGGTTCTCCCTCACTTGAAGCATCATTCTAACGTTTTCATTTACAGAAACATCTTTTTTCTTTCTTTTTTTTTAATGAAGAGGAGAATATTGCATTAGGCAGCAGATCATTTTGGTCCTGGGTACTTGAAGAGATTTTGTTTGTTGTCCTAAATTATCCTGGCATCTGTACAATACTCCACTGGCTTTCATTATGACAGCCTTTAATCAAGGCTAGCAGTTATTTGTTAAGTGTGGCTTTCGTTCTGTTAACACAAGTCAAATAGCTGGTTATTCCTTAAAGAAGAAACAAAATATTAGTGTTTTTTTTTTTCCATTTCGTCAGAATTTAGTAATTATCAAAATAGAAAATATAAACTATTTCCAAAAAAAAAAAAAAACCCCAAAAAACTATCAGGATACCATTTTAGAATGCTGAGATTTTTAAAAATAAATAAATAAAAGCAAAAGAAAGCCAATAAAGACACTACTTTTCTCAGCAAGCCATGCAGATTACTCTTCACAAATCACTAAGGGAATAAAAAGTACTTTCAATTCACAGAAGCTCTTTGATGTTCATGTAAATAAATAGGCTGCCTTCCTCCTTTAGCAGTCTTTTCTGAATATTTCTTTCATCAAGTAGTTTGTCTCATCCCTGTGAAACATCAAGGTGTTTAGCTGCAGAACTTCAAACAAGCATTTCCTCCATTTACAGGAAACATGTTAAACCCTGTAAATGGCAAAGCTTCCTCTCCATTTGCAGGAAGACAGAAAAGGGACTTTTTCTGTAGCACCCTGACTGGTCTGAGACATATCCTACACTCTAGTCATAATATTCTAGACAAACACCAATCATCCATCCCATTCCCTTGTAGAGAAACAAGGGAAACTGTATGGAAAGGGTGCCGGTTAACAAACCTATGTAGAAAAATCAAAACCAGATGACAAGGGTAGGCCATAGACTCCTGAGAGCAGTACATGCTTGTTACAAGAATGGAGGTATAAAGAGGATAATTTGATGAAGCAGAGCCAGGTGTTGTGTTGGATCCTGATATTTGTTTAGATTGAAGGAGAAAGGGAGGAAGGGAGGGACTGTTTAATCTGTTTTATATTTTTCCAAGCTGAGCTCTAATTTGCCCAAGTTCTTTCATAACTCTCACTTGGCTCAGCAACTTTATTATTTTTGGCACTGTGTGAAATGTCTTTTTTTGTAATCTTTGAAAGATGACCGATTTCTTGCTGAATGATCTTGTCATCAGCCAGATATAACACCACTTTTCCTAGCTTCCACACACAGGGCATCTTAGTTATTTTTTTTTTAATGAAGAAATTGAAGATATTTCTTAATTGGCTATAAACAAGGATGGAAATAAATGACAGATTTATGTCTGATGCCTCAGTTCTATATTGATAATATAGGTTAACTTGTCAATAGTCGCAATAGTCAAAATGATTTAATCCTGCAGTCATTGCTAGTACACCTGCCAACAAGAGCCAAGGCCCCATGTGGCTGAAAAAATATTTGAAACTGCTACTTCTTTCTATACAACCACATGTCACCGCAAGGGAGATCATAACAGATGAGTTTGATTTTTACAAATGCCTTACAGATAACTGAAAATTATAGTACCTTTCTAAGGTTTGTAAATTGGTACTGATGTATAGAGAAGATAGAATCTGACCAAAGCTTAAATAAAAATAAAATTTGATTGTATATTAATATGTAGGAGATACAAGCAATGGAAACAGTTTCAATAGAAAAAGATTTATCTGTACTGTTACATTTCCTCTAGATTCCACCCAACAGCTACCTAGCAACAGCTTACTTCTCCAGTCTCCACCACCAGGTGAGATCCAACCTGGTTTATATGAAGAACTGCTTGGCTACCTCAGCTCTCTCTGTCTCTCTCTATTTCTCTGTCTCTGTGTCTCTATCTATCTATCATCTATCTATCATTATCTACATCTATCTACCTATCCCTTTCTATCTATTATCTATCTATCTATCTATCATCTATCTATTGTCTCACCCTTTCACCCTTACTCTCATCCTCTCTCTCCAGCTCTATTCTCTCTGTCTCTTACCCATGTGTTGGCAGCCAACCCTTTTCTCTCTTTTTGTCTTTCTTCTCTTTCTTTCTGTCCTTCTCTGTACCCCAGTTTCTCTACATCTACCTCTTTTCCAAGTCCCCTTTCCTTCCCTCAATAAACTTCCTTTTATACTAGGCCTGTTGCATGTTTGCATGGTGGTGATTCCTCAGGAGAACACCTTGGCCAGCCCTCCTGGGTGTTCCATTCCACTCCATTATACTGCTGTTTTAAAACACAGTATATACTATATGTAAATATCTGTGATAATGAAAATATTGCATTCATGAACAAACATACTTAGGTTGTAGAGTGACATTTCCACGTGCATTTTATCACATATATTGAAGAACTCTGGTGTAAGAGGACCAAGTTCAAATATTCAATTGCCATAGGTGGGTACAGAAAACCTTGGCTACTTCGAATGGTAAGCCTAAATCTTGTGAGTGAGGGCTCAAAGGAGCAACAAGGATTGCTCATGTGAAATCTCATTGGCTTTTGTTTTTTTACTTTGGAAAAAAAGAAAATGGAAGAAAAAGAGGAGGAGGAAAAAGAAAGAAAGAAAGAGAAAGAGAGAGAGAGAGAGAGAGAGAGAGGAAGAAGGAAGGGAAGGAAGAGAAGGAAAGGAAGAAGGAAAGGAAGGAAGAGGAAGAAGAGAAAAAGAGAAAGAGAATGAAAGAAAAGAAAGAAAGAAAGAAAGGAAGGAAGGAAGGAAGAAGAAAAGAGAGGAAGAAGAGCAAAAAGAGAACGAGAATGAAAGAAAGAACAGAAAGAAAGAAATGAAAGAAAAAAGAAAGAAAAAAGAAGAGAAGGAAGGAAAAAAAAGAAAAGAAAGAAAGAAGAAAAGAAAGAAAAGAAAGAAAGAAAGAAAGAAGAAGAATTGCAGAGTTTAGAAGGCTAAAATTAATTAATCTCTGGGACACAAAAGGACTGTGCTATTTTGAAAGTTAAAAGCAGATTATTTTAGTTGTTCAGGGGAAGATGATGGAAACTTGAGAAAACATTTTCTCCTTCCTGTTCTTGAACACAGCTGTGTACTAAAGCTGGGAGAAGAAAGGAGACCTTAAGCATGACAGGTGCTCACTCTACATTGAGCCACAGCCTAGCAGGTGTATGGAAACCAAATTCGCTATTGTGGTGTCTTTCCCTGCTCCAGTGTATGCTTGGGCATTCATGAAACTGTGTGTAAAATCCTAGGGTATTTCTTCAACTTTGACACAAGTGTTGGTCAATGTTTGGCATTCTAGAACTGGAAAATAGCTTGTGTTTAAAGGGCTTTGTCGGAGATTCAACAAAGATCAAGTGCAAGTAATATTCAGTAACCTTTTTTATAAGGAACATTTATTCTTAATAGGAAAATACACTTTAAGATAGAAATTATCATTCTCTCCCCAGTAGTTGATCGGAAGTAATTCCCACTATTTCTTAATCATCAAATACCTTCTGCAAGACTACAGAATGTTAAAGATGCATGTGAGATATAAAGGAAGACAGTCAACTGTTTAGACTGTATCATTAGGAAACAATAGCAGCACAAATATTTTAGGGCCCACACAAGCTGTTGCAGTCTTTTATTTACTAATGAGAGACCTCTAGTTCTCTTATCTCTGTTCCTCAGTGATTGCCCTCTGATTTAGTTTATTTATTTAATTTATGTATTTATTAATTTATTATACCTCTTTTGCTTTTGTTCCTGTGTGGTTTCACCCCTTTGTTGTTACTATTACATTCATACTGTTATTCTTTTTGTTTCAGACAGTGTCTCATACCTTAGACCAACCTCAAGCTCATTATTTAGTCAAAAATGTCCTGGAATTCCTGTTTCTCTTCCCTCCACTTATGATTACTTACTTATTTTATTGTTAAAATTATAATATAATTACATCATTTCTTCCCTCATTTTCTACCTCCACAGCCTCCTATATAAATCCCTTTGCTCTATTTCAAATTCATACTCATATGTCTATATATATAAAACTAATAAAATACACAAATATATAAACCATATATATGTGTGGGGTCCCCGGTTTGGAGGGTGTCCCATGATGATCTCCCGGCTGAGGACAGAGTGAGAGCAGGGAGGGTCCTCTACCCACGTCTCCGCTGTCTGTTGGTCTTCAGCCCAGCCTGGTGTGAGAGGTCTGGGCCAAAAGGGTGCGAGTGCAAGCAGGGAGGAGAGATTGCCTGCCTCGCTGCTGCCTTGCTCGAGTCTCCGCTGTCACAGCTCGGTCACTCCTGGGTGCTGCACCTGTCTCCACGCTGAGCCGCCGGGCTGGCGATAGAAGCCGGCTAGCAGGCAAGGAAGCAGCTTGGTGCCCCAGGAAGGTTCCGGAGAGCGGATCTCTCCCCAAGTGTACAGCTCTTGAGACAAA
Organism: Mastomys natalensis; assembly: GCA_021653895.1. Lineage (NCBI taxonomy): Eukaryota > Metazoa > Chordata > Mammalia > Rodentia > Muridae > Mastomys > Mastomys natalensis. The sequence goes on along the minus strand of JAJTUV010000326.1, from coordinate 3,398,528 downwards.
ACTCCCGGACACCAAGATGATTCTCGAACACACACACTTTTACTTCTCCCAATAGAGCCTTTATATAAGTTTCAGGGTGGGTTAGGGTCTGACAGCAGATAACGCTATTGGCTTGGTCGGAGAGCTTAGAGATACCTCATCTGATGTGGGTAGGGTCTGGCAGATATGCCTATTGGATTGGTCGGAGAGCTTAGAGATACCCATCTACATGTGGGGGGCTGAGGCACTGTTCCTCATGACTGATAGTCATAGACCTCTCTTTGGGAGAGGCTTGTGGAGGGGTGAAGCTGAATGAAAGGAACCAGGGTGGGGACAGCGCCGAACACCTGCCGTCCTGGTAAAGGTCCGGGGTTCAAGGCTTGCTCAACCAGGCACCCAGCTGCTTCCCACAGCCCACCGCCCCACATATATGTTTCCTAAATATGTATATGCAATCTATTCAGTCTAACATTACCCAAAACACACACACACACAAACACACAGACATACACATGCACACACACACACACACACACACACATGCATTTTGTATCTCATGGTTGACTCAAATAAGTCTGCGCACAGCTTAGGACAGACCACACCAGTCAAATGGTTCCAAGTAGGATTATTCAGGAGATAGGTCAAAGATGGTGTAGGGAGAGAAGAAGAGGAAGAAGATGGAAGAAGAGAGAGAAGAGGAGAGGGGGTCACAGGATTCTGCCTGTTTTATATGGGCGGTGATAGCCTCTCCCAGGTAAAGGTGATATAGCCAGGTGGATTCTGGGAATGTATGGTGGTTGCCTTGGCAACAATGTTGGGGTCACCTAGATGTGATGTCACTGGGTTCAGAGCCCAGTACCAACACTGACAATTTGGTATTGGGTACCCAATTGTGTGTTATTCCCTGAGGAAGAAAATTTCTCCTGTTCATATTATAGTACAGAACATAATTTGTGATTCAGTCAAATGTTGATTTTCAGTATCATATCCAGATATCAGGTAGGTATATTAAGAGAATCCTTCGTAAGCAATGGATGTCCATGAAATGATAGATCTTACTTTGGAGTAAGGCCCTCATCTTGAGTATTCCTCAGGATGTCATAGAGCTTCAAGTTGAATACGAAGACTTATCTTGATCAACTCTCTTGGTATGGAGCTGAATTCATGGGCAATACTGTGAACTTTGAACTCCTCTTTTCTGTGACATTTCAATCACTTTGGTAATTTATCTTTGGAAGTGTGCTAGCTGTACCAATTGTTGTGTTTTATAAAAGAAAGGGAAGAAGGAATATGTTTGGTGGAGGCACATTATGTTGTGGGGTAAGGAGGTGCCTCTGCTGGCCCATGCTGAAGCATTCCTTCCCCCTGAGGTACCAGCCACAGGAAGGTATAGAATAGAGTTTATTCAGGGCATGGGGAGGACTGTTGAGGGAGTAGAGAACAAAGAAAGGCAAAGAGAAAGGGGGACAGAGAAAGACAGAGAGAGGAATAGAGGGAATAAAGACTAAGGATGAGCACTTGGAGAGAGAAGGGGAGGGAATATGGAAAGAAGGTAAGGAGCAAGAGAAGAGAAGGAAGCAAGAGCAAGAGACCAAGAGAGTGAGGAGGGGACAAGCATCCCCGTTTATAGTGAGTAAGGCACACCTGGCTCTTGCCAGGTCTGTGGGGTGGAGCCTAGACTAAATTGTTGTTTAAAAAAAGAAAAACAGCAGCGGCAGAGGGTTCCAGGAGAGAGAAGTTTATTAGGGCAGAGGGGAGAGCAGAGAGAGGTGAAGATGGTGGCCGGCCATGACCACGTGGAGGGGGAGGGGAGAGGGAAAGGGTCAGATACGACCTGCAGGCGCAAGAGAGCAAGAGAGGAAGAGAGCAAGAGAGAGGAGGGGCCAGACAGCCCCTCTTATAATAGTGGGCAGGGCTACCTGGCCCTTCCCAGGTAGCTTTGGGGAGGAATATACCTAGCTGTTGCTAGGTAACTGTGGAGGTGGAGTTTAACAGAATGCTAACATAAATGATAACACCAATTCTCACAATGTTTGCCAAGTTTCAGCCTTGGCCTGGAGAAGGGAAATCTGGGAGCTGTGAAAAGAAACCAAAGTCAAACTGTGGATCCATTCTGCTTGATACAGCTTTTCCAGTCTGCTTATCTCTATGTTTTGCTTTCTCTCTGGAGATTTCTCTGTTTATATTCTGCTTTTTTGTTATTCTAGCTTGTGTATGTGTGTGTGTGGTTGTATGTGTGTGTGTGGTGTGTGTGTGAGAGAGAAAGAGAGACAGAGACAGAGAGTGAGTTCTCCAAGGAGTTCTCTCTTTTTAGCCTAAAAATTGTCTCTGAATATCTCATCTCCTGTAGAACACAGATCCAGTCTTTTTTTTTTTTTTTTTTTTTTTTTTTGTTTTTCGAGGACAGGGTTTCTCTGTGTAGCCCTGGCTGTCCTGAACTCACTTGGTAGACTAGGCTGGCCTCGAACTCAGAAATCTGCTCCTGCCTCTGTCTCCCAAGTGCTGGGATTAAAGGCGTGCACCAACACCCGGCTAGGTTTTTTTTTTTTTTTTCAGGTCCAGTCTTTTACTTCAGGTTTCTTTTTATTATCTTATGAATTGTCCTCCTGTGACCCCAGCCCTTTGATTCTTAAGAGACAGCAAGCATACATTTCTTCTTAACTTTGCAAAAGACTTCATAGATCTGCTGCCTTTGTTAAGCAAAGCTAGTTGGGTGGACCCTGTCCTGAAATTACCATTTCCTTCATTTGATGCTGAACTCAGGAATTGGCCTGCATTTCCAACTGCATGTCTTTGTATCTTTCTGACAAGCTGGCTCACAGAGTAGCTAGCTACCTTTGTTCCTTTAGATTTGTGAAGCCTCTCATATAATTCATATTGGATCCTTATTTTTTGCATAGTCGAGAAATTATATATTTTCAAACTCATGTATTTAGAGCTCTTTTCCATAGCCTTAAGGGCTGTCCTGGAAGTCCCAGTGTTTACCATTTTGTTGAGACACAGCCACAGCCTCACCTCCTGAACTCATGCTGTTTCTAATTAGCATGGAGTCATTAACATTAGCAGGAAGGATATTCCTCGAAGAGTCCTCCAACTTTTAGTGGGTCCTGAAAATAAGTACATTATAACACAAACAAACCTTATGACCACAGCCATCGACACTTTGGAGGCTCACACAGGAATCCTCTCCAGGACAGAAACCATGTGACTCTCTTCCACAAGGACACACCAGGCTCAGCAATTGTCTACTTTTTTAAATAAAATACTTTTGTGATTAAAATATAATTGTAACATTTTTTCCTTCCCTTATCTCCCTTCTAATCCTCCATAGTCTGTTGTCTTTCAGCCTTATGTGCTCTTGTTTTAAATTGCTGCTGTCTGTCTTTCTAGGTATATAAATACAATCATGCTCAGTTTATAATGTTACTGTTAGCATTCTGTCAAACTCCACCTCCACAGTTACCTGGCAACAGCCAGGTAGCCCTGCCCACTATTTATAAAAAGGGGCTGTCTGGCCCCTCCTCGCTCTCTTGCTCCTGTGACCCAAGCCTGCAGGTCGTATCTGACCCTTTCCCTCTCCCCTCCCCCCGCTCCACGTGGTCATGACTGGCCACCACCTTCATCTCTCTCTGCTCTCCTCTCCTAAATAATTCTCCTCGTGAACCCTCTGCCACATTTTTCTGTTTTTTAAATACAACAAGTTACCTACATGTATATTTTCAAGTCTGAGGACTTAGTTGAAACTCACTCCTATTTTCCAGGGAAGGCTGTTCTCATGCTCTCAGCATGTCTTATTTTCCAGTAGCTCTTTCTCTAATATCGAAGCCACATTGGTTTTCCCTTTCATGTTAGCCTGTCTGTTATTGTTCTCCTTGTTCAGTTATAGTCAGGCAGTCATGTTAGGAGAGCTTCATGGGGGTAGTTTCTGACATTTCTACAAGACGCAATCTCAAAGAAAACCTCCTGTTCATCTGGTTCTTACAATATTTCCACATTTCATTCCACAATGATCCCTAAGCTTAATTAGTTGTATGTTGCAAATTGGGATTGAGGACAGAGGCAAAAGGGAAGTCTCTGACTTGGAGGCTAGGTGTGTCTGTTGAACTGTAAGATCCAAAACCATAGATGTGCTCCCAGAGAAACGCTCACAGACAGGACTCGCTTCTTTTTTTAAAAAGTAAAAAATATATAACTGTAACTCTCAGGTGAGTAATCTTGCTGGGGCTGTTTGGTCAAGCAACCATGACTCAGGGAAGTTGCCCTTCTCCTCTGCCCACAAGGAGAGACCCTCGCTCAAGTCATAGGAGTTCATAGCCACCCAGAAACTCACAAGAGAGTTGCTGTAAACTGCAAAAGGCTTTATTTCAGGATCAACCAGTTGAGGTAGAGACTCACAAGAGGAGTGTCAACCCCGAGACCAAAGTGAAAAGGGTATTTAAAGAAAAAAAACCAGAAACCAGGGGTGCTAGGGGGAATCATAAAAACATCAGCAGACAGTATCATAAAAACAGTGGAAAGTTCCCAGTCTATTATTCATTTGATCATGTGGGAAACACCCTGTCTACTTATTTTTTTTTTTAAGAATTTAGTCTTGTTTAATCATCTATCATGTGGCCAGCCAGTCCTTGGAACAGCCCAGATGACTGGTATTTTCTTTATGGTCAACCAGTTCCTGGAACCCAGAGCCCAGAGCCTGTGAACCAGATGACCTGCATTCTTGGTTCCACCCTTTTGTCGTCAGCTAAGTTCCTGAAACACAGTTGGCCTGATTTCAGCCTCTATATGCTAGGGTTCTCAAAAAAGGTTTATTCTTTTCACTGCCAGGTTCTTAATCACCTAGACCCTGCCTGTCTTTTTGTAGATGTTCCGGCCACAGAGAGTAGGAAGCTGCAGCTACTGTGCTGTGGCTCTTCTTTCCCTCCACTGTCTGGGTTCTCATACCAGAAGGGGCCAGAGGCCAAGGTCCCCACGAGTGGCAGGTGGGAAACTGCTGGGCTGCTACAGCAGTGACCGTGAGGTCCCCAGCCCAGCCATACATGTCAGGCTAGGCAGCTGTCATGTGCTGACCCACCGCTGTCTCCGCCGACAGCAGAGGGACAGAGCCTCTTTTTCTTGGTAGCCTATATGCATGGCTGGGTGGTTCGAGGGCGCAGAACTAGGGGAGCTGCCTGCCTAACGCTGGCTAAGCAAGGTCGCCTCCCGTGCAGTGTCCCCTGGAGAACACCCTTTGTGTGGTGGGCAGACTGCCTGGACCATGGTGCCCACTTGCCAAAGGACCTGCCTATCTGCTCTACAGCAGCTCGCGTGCACCACGACTTTATCTCTTTCTCTGCCGGTGACCATGTTACATCTTTTTAACTCAGGATGTTTAACACGGTAGATTCAGTCCAAAATAATGTCAGTCAAAGTCCAATAACACATAGAACGACAACCAACACACAGTTCGCCGAGAAAAACAGCACACAGACAGCTCACCCTGTCACGGGAGGCGCACAAACCAGGTGATACAGACAGTTCTTGCCTCTATCACTGGTGCAGAAACTAGGTTACACAATCAAGACATAGAAAAACTGCCGGTGGAAGAATCCAATAACCAGATGACATGACCAGCCTATGCTGAACCTAATTTAACAGATTCAGATGATTGGCCAGCCTATGCTGGACCAAATCTAACAGATTTCTAACACCACCAACAATGAACAACATAGAATTAGACATGGAAACACAGCCACGAGAGCTCAACAAACGCTGCTCCAAGCAGCAGTGGCTGAAGACCACCTTCAGACAGAGAAGGGGTCATTTCTGACCCTATTTCTTATACAAATGAACTCCAGAGCATCCTCTAGAGAACGGTGGCCTGCAGTGTACTGACACGTCTGTCGCACTGCTTCCACTTCCCATGAATTCCCTCCTGGAATTCGTAACCTGACCCTATTCCAGGGTCCCTGGACCTATCCAGGGTTGCAAAATGTTCTCCATGGCTTGCCTAGTTCCTGATCCTGCCAAGAGCACAGAAACCAGGCTACACAGACGGTCACCCCTGCCACGGGCACACAGAGACTTCACAAACACAGTACACAGTCAGTGGCCCCTGCCATGGGCACAGACACTTCACAAACACAGTTCACAGTCCGTTGTCTTTGTCACAGGCACAGACACTTCACAAACACAGTACACAGTTCAGTTTGTTGCCCCTGCCATGGGCACAGACACTTCACAAACACAGTACACAGTTCAGTTCGTTGCCCCTGACATGGGCACAGAAACTTCATGAACACAAAAACAAAGAACAGACAAACAGCACACAGACCTGCTCAAGCATGTGGACATCTGACCCCTGAAGCCAAGGGATCTGAGAGCGAATCATCTCGCTGGGACTTTCAAATGTTGGACTGTAAGATCCCAAACCAGGGGACACACTCCCACAGAATCACACATGGACAGGACTCGCTGCAATCACATGAGGTTAGGTTTAATAAAACTAGTGCACTAGGACTCTCCTGCATGCAAGCAAGAGAGAGAGCCCCGAACAAGAGCTGGATATAGTACTTATGGGTACAGTACAGTTCATAAGGGAAAATCACAAAGTCTGACTTTTCTGGGTTCGGTCCTAGGTGACTCAGATGACAAGGAGTGTCCTCTATTTGCCCAGGTTTATTATGTTAAGGGCTCAGCTTCCTGATTCCTGGAATGTATCTGTGTGCTCTGGGCCTTCCTCACCAGCAGGTGGGTTGCCTCCCATGTGGTCTGAGGAATGTTAGTCAGCCTCTCTCTTCCTCCTCTGAATGTTAATCCAGCAAGTGTCCTCTGACTAAGGAATGTGCCCCTCCCAGGATATGTCCTGGGACAGTGGGATTCTTGAGACCCGAAAATGCTACATTTAGACCCAAAAGTCTTACATGTCCAGGTCAGTGGACTTGATCTCTCAGCATGACAGCATTCTTTGGAACTAGGGAAGCGAGTGAGTTTGGTGGCCAGATCCAGATATTTAAGCTACACTTAGCCAATAATAATTAAGGCATTCACAATTACTTCATTGGGCATTTACTTCACTTCAACTTTATCAAACTCTCACATAGATTCTAGGCTTGATTTCCATGGTTACATTCACCCATGATATGGTTTTATATCTTGTTCCTTACACTGTAGAAGTAATTGTGTTCATACCATGGTGGCAAACAACAGTTCTTTAATTGGATTTAAAACATACTAAACAAGAGGTTAATCATTACTGGTACTGGAAACTAGACAACTACTCAGTGGTAGTGAAGTCATGGAACTCAGAGGAAAACCTCAAATCAGCATTTTATTAAATAACCAATAATCTCTAACCATATTATTAATATCTGACCTTTATAAACACTAATAAGTATAGTTCTTACCCCTCATCCATGAAATTTCTCTTTGCAATATACAGAAACCATTGGAGAAAATCACAACCAATAAAAATGAGTTGTGGAAACAGCACCAACTGAGGTAATATACTATTTCTTTTTATTTGTCTAAATCTTCTTAGAAATACACATAAGAACCCTAGTCCATTCTGAAAGTAAAATTGGGGCACTTTTAAGGTCATATGTTATTTAAAAGATAGATCTCTATGACTTTAGCACAATGGGATCAGGATTGTTTAATTAAATTCTGTTATCTTCTGATCCTAGCATGTGTAGTCTGCTCTTGTACAGTTTTTTGTGTTTCTGAATTTATTTCATATGTTTTCTTGTTCTGACATATGGATAAATCATTTCATGTTCAATATGAAAGCTTTAACATGAGGAAACTCAATTTTTCATTGCATTTTGGTCTTCTTTTATTCAAAATGTTGCTATCCTTTTCTCTCAAGGTTTTCTTTTTTTCATTTCTTTCTTTTTCAAGAAATCATCAATCTGCCTTTACCTAGTATCCATCCCAGAAAGGGGATTCTGCTGTATACTACCTACTGTCTTTTACCATTGATGGTTTTATTTTTCCAAAAACAATGTGCACTGATTGATGTAGAAAAAAAAAACATTAAAGAACATTAGCTATGAGATGTGAAAATGTTCACTTGTTAATTAATTTTATTAGCCCATTTTAGTGATATATAATAGGCTTCACTTTGTGGCATGATGTATTTTGATCATATCCCACATTACTCTCCTTTGCCCTTTCCCATTCCTGTGACCTCCTTCTTCCCAATCAATCTTCCTTCTGCTTCTATGTCTTTTTATATATTATAGAGTTTGATGGTTAGTTGACATTCATTAGGAAGGTATTCAGTAACTTGTGAAATTTATCTGACAAATTCTGCCTAATTCCGCATTAATTCCATCATAGATGATAAGAATTACTATTGTAAGGGCATGCTTTGGTTGTGATTCAATAAGGCTCAGGAGGCTCTCATAACAGTGTCAATGGCAGTGCTGTTCTCAGTTTTTGTTGTTTGTTTTGTTTTGTTTGATTGTTTTTGTTGTTATTGTTTTTGTCTTATTTTGTCTCATTTTTACAAGAAAGAAAGACTAAAAATATAATGTTTCTGGTGAAAGATTTTGAGCATGGCATAAAGTTAGGTTTGACATATTATAGTAGCCATTATGAGTAATAACAATGCAACCTTAAGATCATTCCCTCAGATCCTTTATCTAGTATTGAATACCCTTTGTGAACTCTATGACAAACTCACAGTAAACTTTCACTAAAATTATACCACCACAGTGTTTATCTTTAATGCTCTATTCTGTGATCACACATATGAGGAGTCCAAGCACTTTTATTTTTTAATGCAGCTGTATTGGCAGAACACCCCACCACTTTGACTTTTCTTGTAAGTCCTGGCTATATGACCTTTGTTGTTTTCTGTGACTAGGGGAATGCTTACATCTCCAATCTCCCATCAAGTTCACACACCATACATTTAATTTTATACTTATTACAAATGATTCTATTTTCACTAGATTTTAGTGATAAAAAACAGATTAGATTTTTTCAGGCACATGGTCTTATCATCTCATGGTGGATAATGAATTCCTTAGGACTTACGAAATAAAATAACCATTTACTATGTTCATAGATCTTGAGTGTTAGGAATTTGAAAAGAACTGATGTTTCTCTTCCTGAGATTTCACCTGAAAATTGCCATAGTTCATCTAATCACTTCCAACTTCCTTCATTTACTGGTACAGTAAAAGAAAAAAAAAACTAATAAATATTTATGTAATAAACATATTATTATTATATAATAGTTATTAATATGTTCTATATTTAACAAAGGTACTTCATATCAGTCACCTTATTTGATTCTTAAAATAAGTGATTCAACCTGAACTGACAGATGCAAAGCCTATATCTGTTGCTTGCTTGCCATTTCTCTGAAATGTCAATTATTCTTCTTTGTCTACTGTTCAATCCCAATGAGCAGATCATCTAAAGAATCACACACTTAGTTTCTCTGTTATCAGCTCTTTCCTTTAATTTCCACTCCAATTTTCAGTACATTTTCTGTAATGCTTTTACCTAAGGAGCCTGTGGAACCTCTATTATAGAAAGTTGAAACTTTTGCTGTTCCTGAATATATTTTCTCCATGAGTTTAAAGGACACCTTGAGGCCAGAATTGATGTCCTATTCTATCCTAAACCTGGCTGATGTTCAATGATGTCTGATTCATTGATTTATTTTGTTTTCACTAAAGAAACACATTGTTTCTTATTGTCTTTAACATGCAACATGTCAATGTCTTCTCTTTTAAGCACCTATTCTCATGAATACAGCACACAGATGAATCAACACTAACATGGTAATAAGAACACGTTTACAGAATCCTTTTGCAATGATCAACATGATGCCTCTGGATTTAGTGTTCAGCAAATCTGAACAGCAGTGCTTCTGATACATTAAATGTAAGCAGAAATTTTTGAACTCAAATTTGTTTACACAACTGGGAGAAATTTGTAAATATTATGACTATATTGGGAATGCATGATGGAAAAATACTATATTTATTTTAACTTACATTTGAATAAACAATGATATCCTTCTTGAGAGAACTCATTTTTATTGTTAATGCCATATGTGTTTCTTGTAGAGCAGTAGCATGTGATATTCTGTATTTCACTAATCAAGTTATTTTTGTTGAAATATATCAATGCTGTTTCATAAATAAGAGAAAATCATTTTGAGTTCTGAAAGCAATCAATACATTTGTAAGTCATCAAAAGAAACAACTAGGTATTATAGAGCAACAGAAGTTAAGAGTGATCCAATTCATCACAGAATGATATTCTAAATGTCATAATAATTTTAGCTTGCTAAATTTACTTTTTACAAACTAATACTACCATACACATTCTCTGAAATGCTCAATATTTATCAAATGTGTGGCATGAAAACCTCAGAGGAACATAGTCAGACATTCTCTCATAGTTATACAATGCTCTTATGTCATAGAGTAGAAAACAAGATCAAAAGTCCAAGCACTGATGTGGGTACATGCAACCACAAATTTAGACACAGAACTAAACTGCTGACAACCCAATTCTGGCCTGATATTTCCTGGTCCCCATTGACCCATGTCTGGGTTGAGTGAACAAGTTTCTAAAGATTACACCAGCTTGTTCTTTTGCCAAAATATTTGCTCACAATAGAAAATAGGAACAGGATATGAAATCAATGATCTATGACTTACATTTAGAACTAAGCTTTGGGAGACACAGGCACAATAAAGAAAAGACTCGGAGAAGGATTAGATTTCATCTGAAGCTAAAAGGAAAGACATGGTTACTGGTGGAATATGGTATTCCACTAAGCATTAGGGTGTCAGACTAAGCTGAAAAGGCATCCAGACCATTGGTCCTTAGATTTAAAAGAAAAAAAAAAATAAGAATACATTGCATACCTGTTATAGATGAATGGTACACAATTTTCTTTCATGTTTTCACATAGTGAATATGGATAAAACTTGTGTAATTAATCTCAATGGAATCAATGTGACACAATTGCAGAGGTGAGAGAGAAGGAAATCCTCTTTTATGAAGAAATATGATTAATCAATAAATTTGTATTTTCTCATTGTAATGAAACTCAAAATAATCATGGAATTTGACACACTTTATCAATCACTTATAGGCACTTCTATATTCCAACACAAGGAAAATATTTATATTTACCTTAAACTATGAAATTGTTGTCTTCTCACTTCACATGTTACAACACATGATCCACCCCAAATAAATGAGCATAAAAGTAACAAAATAAATGTTGAGAGCAATATGAGGTGGTATGAGCATATTCTGCTTTATAAGTAAGCATGCAGATAAATTATATTTATGTTCTTTTATCTAATAAGAGTTTTAAATCTTAGAAATATCATTACTCTTATTTATGATTGGAAGAAATTAGAATATCTACTTGTATTCATAAACAAACAGTAGTATAGCACTATTATACCTTACACATGATACAACATATTTTATAAATGTATATTATACAATAATAATTTTGTGTGATTTCTTTTATGAGGCATGCACTGAGCTGCCTTTCCCTACTCACTTTTAGAAACTGATAGCCTTACATTTGTCTCATGAAAGACCCATTTCATTATGTATCCATGTAACTCTGCTTTCTGAGTCTAAGAGCACCATAGTTAGCTGTTAATGCTGTTTTCTATCTATTAACCTCTTTTTAAGGACTGTAAGACACCTGAAAATGAACTACTTGACAGCTTCACGTACAAACCTGTTTTAATGTTGAGCATATCTGTGTCTGTGAAAATTCATCTTAACATAGCCTTAGGAATCTTAAGTCCTTGTCACATGAGGACAGAATCAGAAACATCTGTGGGCCAATAGCAGGTATTTGTTTCTATTTAAAACGTCTGTGTATAAAATAGAGATAACTCATTAGTAAAACAAATGCATCTCCAACAGCTGACAAACCCAGAGTCCTTTTTCACTCTGGGAATAAAGAAATCAAATTCTAGGTCATAGATACTTTTCTTATTGTGTTTAAATTATTTGACTTTACCCCAACACAATTCTATGTATGTCAGTTTTGTACACATAGACAATTAAACCTAATAGTCTACTGGCTTTGTCACACTGACACAGAAACAAATCTCTAAAAAAAAAAAATCACAATTTTTGTATTGTAGGATAACACATTTCCAATAAAGTCATATAGATTATTTTAAAATCTTGTATATATTCTTGACATCCTTCACTAGAATGAAATTGCGTTAAAGCAGTGAATTCTGGTGTTAGACTTTCTCTGCCACTTTGGATGCTGATCCATGTGATTAGTGTGATGTGAAGCATATTAAAATTAGGATTAGAAAGAATGGTTTTCTATTTCTCACTTTGCCATTAAAAATAATCAATTACTTCTAATTCTTACCATTATTACTATGTAATAGTACATCTCTAGATATATCACTTGCTTTATGGAAGGATATTTAAAACCATTCCTTTGTAATGATGCCATGCAGATTCCTGAAGGACTTTAGTTACTCTTTGGAATATTCCAAAATATTTGTGCTTATCATTAATTAGAAATTGTATGGTTTAACAATGCTCTTCCAATTTCTTGAGAAGAATGATATTGCTTTGAAAATAAATTAGTAAATCTGGATGATATTTAATATAGATTCATTATGTATATACACACATATATATGTGTGTTTGTGTATGCATACAATATTATTGTATAATATGAAATCTAGAAGTACACAGAGTCAGGATCTTATTCCAAACATATTGCTCAACGATTGAGACACGTTGAACGTTCTGTTGTACACTGCTTATTTTTTATCTTCATAGTCATAAAATATGTGTGTGACATGAATCCTATTAGTGGACAAATAAGAAAGAAGAGAAGAAAGTAAATGTAGTAGAAGAAATTATTTAATCGACCTCTGGCATTGGGACCCAATTTGTAGTAGAGATAATTATTTAAACCCCAAATGTGTCGCAGTAAGATCTCCTACCCAAATGAGACCAGTCAAAGAAAACACAACTCAATAATTATGGTATAAATAGCATGCTTAGATTGGGCAGATTTACCACTACACTACTCTGATGTTTACTTCAATAAAGGCATAAAAAGTAAATATTTAAACACAAATGGTACTGTATTCCATATTGTAGAAATAAAAATATAATGCATGAGATGACTTTTAGCTTTCAAATATAAATAATTGCAAGGTAAAAATTTTTAATTATGCTTATAATGTCTATGTGATAAAAATATTTCATGAAGTGTGATAGAGAAATTGGAATACACTGTGACCAACAGACCTTGAACATAAACTGCTTAACTATTGTCTTCTAAGGATTAGAGTCATTAATAAGTATATGAATAGTGAGAAATTTAATCTTTTATTGTGTTTGTTTCTCTACCTTTATAAACTTTTGTAAGTACCTAATTATTTGAAGTTACCTGAAAAAATATACAGAAGGGAGAGGCTATAAGCCACTATGTGATACCCTGTAAAATGAGTATGAGAACATTGGGACAATGCTTTAAACTTAAGTATATTTATTGACATTATAACCCACAAATTTTATATTGTTCCATTTAAGACAAAGGATAGTCATTAAAATGATATTGTAATTGGATTTTTTTCATGAAAACAAAATAATATTCATTAATTCTTGTCAATTCTTGAAACAAGTTTTTGTCTTTAGGAGAAGGCAGTGAAGCTGAGTTTGTAGTTTCTTTAATGTTCATTTTTGCAGAGATCAGAGGTCATTCCAACACAGAGATTGCTGAAAAAAGCAAGCTCCAGGAAAACTGGAACAAATCATCATAGTAGCATAAGTAAAACTTTTGACTTATGTTATATTCAATCATTTTACATTCCTCCCTAACTGTTTTGTTTCAATTTACAATACTTTTATACAAAAATGTGAATATAACACAATGTATATTTTTTCAGTAATGTGTTCTTTTAGGTGACAGTTAATTCACATTGAAAACACTCTTCTGTGTTCTTTTCCAAACAGTGATGTGTCAGGAATTTTCCAGAACCACTGACAAGCTGTTGACTAAATTAATTCATCAAGGATTCTGGAGATACCTCACTTGTTTTCTTATTCAAAATCAGTATCTGTATCTTTAAAGTCATATGACACAAAGCATGATATAACATAATGTTAAACTAAGTGCTTACACAATGGATATATCAAGACAGTTAATATTCACACTGTAGGAAAAAAGCAGATCTCAAAGTCATTTTCTTCTTGTTGAATTATAACATGCCTACTATTAGATCAAACAAATGAACAATACTATTTCAATTTGAACTAAACGAGTCTGATGCCCAAGTGTGTATTTAATTACTATATTTTCATGATGGAACATTAATTTTGCTTTAATGGTATTTTTATTCATTGGGAATTCCCAGAAATTTGGGGTTTTCTTATTTGAAGAAGTGACAGTAATTCAAATCTTAAGTGATATCATTTTATAATGTGGAGAATTTTTATATATAACTGTAGGCAAACTGTAAAGTCAAACGATTAGGCTTATAAACTTCACAGCAACTAGTTTTCCTCACATTTTCAGAGGAATTTTCTGTCACTCTGTCCCAAGACCTCAAAATTCAGTAGCTAATATGCAAACATTAGCTTTGTGGATAGTTATAACTCTCACAATGCAACAAAAACCACGTCAAAATAGCTAAGGGGTCATCTAGTGGAGGATAAAGAATGTCTTAGATTCTTTTCTTGGCCTTGTGATAAAACACCTTGACAAATGTAACTCAGAGGAAAAGGAGTTTATTGACAGTTCATGAGTACAGTCCATCCTGTCAGGAAAGTGAAATGTAAATATGTCTTATGGAAATAGTGGTCTAACTGTCTATAAATATACTTTGAGTTTAAAGCCTGTATTCTCTTTGGGAGGAGGGGTGGGAAGTGTGATTCCCTAACTAAGGTTGTTTAACTTTAGTCATGTCACAATATATTTTTATATATAACAATAAATCTGTCTCGGTTGATCATAGTGGTGAAGAGACAGCTCTGCTCTTGCAGAGGACCCTGGTTTGTTCCCAGCATTTGTGTAACATCTCAAACATTCTAAAACTCTAGTTCCAGGGGATCCCTTTCCCTTTTCTGGCTTCCGAAGGCACTAGGCACACATGTAGTATCTATGAGCAAAAATACGTGCAAATATTCATACATATAAAATAAATCTTTAAAAAAATATTGAGCATGATAGTACACACCTATAATTCTAGCACTTGGTTGTGAAGGCAGTAAAGGCAAGTGACCAAGGCTAATACCCACTTTTCTGTAATTCTCCCTTTCCTCCATCAAATGTGACATGGATTCCATTCTTAACTGTCAGACACAGAAGAGCCAGGCTATCGGTATTACAATTCAGGCTGACTTGAGTTTCTCTTCCTATGTGTGGCTGGCCTGGAACTGATGATTAGCTTCCTGCTTCAGATCCAAGCGTGCTAGAAACATAGTATGAGCCACCATACCCAAGACAGTTGATGTATCCATCACTTGCTTCTTATCCAGTTATCTCTTGATGTCTATAGGTGACAAATTGTTTCATGAATCCCATGGTTGTGAAAGGTATAGATGCTCAAGTCCCTTGTGTAAACTAGAGCACAATTTGCATCTAATCTATGTTCATCTCTCCATAGACTTTAGTTATTATTTATTTATTTATTTATTTATTTATTTATTATTTCATTTGTTCCTTTGTAGGTTTGTTTCTTTTTTTACTTTTGAGCAGTTTTTCAATCTTTACCACAGGCTGGTCTGGAAGTCACAGCAATCCTCCTGCCTCAGCCATCCACGTACTGGCAAAGGGCACCATTTATAGCTATCTATATACTTTAAATCATCTCTAGTTTATTTATACCTAACAGTGTGCATGTGCTCTGTGCTTACCCTGTGCTGCATAGGGAATGATAAATGCATACATTTGCAAGGGGTATAATTGCTTTGAAATATTTTAATTCAGTTTACTGAATATGAAGATGCAAAACCACAAATTAAAAAGTGCATTCATACCAAAGCCAAGTTGAGAATACACTCCCTAAAATACATGGTGACATAATAATGCTTGATAAGAGTATGTTGAGATTATCAGGATCGAGAGAAAAGGCAGGCATATTTATTTTGATGTGTCTGTGGTCTTTTAAAAGGCAATTGCTGGAGGAAAAGCACAGGAGAAACATTTTATATAATTATGTGTTTTTTGAACACTACTGAACTGATAGGAAAAGAAAAGCTATGCATTATGAAAAACAATAAATATTTCATATCATAAATATTACCTCATTTTCAGAGTCAGTGGATAAAACTCCCCATGGAATGTATCAAGACATCAAATCTCTGAAAAAAATACTTTTGATGTTTAAATTGCATTTTTACTTTTTACTATTTTTATTGTGTGATTGTGTGTGTGTGTGTGTTAGACATACACAGAGAGAAGGGGGGAGGGAGAAAGGGGAGAGAGAGAGAGAGAAAGAGAGAGAGAGAGAGAGAGAGAGAGAGAGAGAGCGCATGCATTCCACAACTCAATGTGTGGAGATTGACTGAGGTGGTCCTCTCCTGACATCATAGGGATTCCGAGATTGAAGTCATCAGGTGTGGTGGCAAGAACCTTTACCTATGAACCAGCTCACTGACCCCATCATTATTTTTTCCTACATGAATTATTTCATGCAACTTTTGGCAGAAATAATGCTATTTCCCTTATGTTCTTGGAAAAGTTTCTAGCAATCTCTGTCCTGTGTTTTCATATTTATAAAGAAAACATTATAACTTTCAAGCCAAATGCTGCAGAAAATATGTATTTAAAAAGTTTATCTTCTAGCCAGACAGTGGTGGTGCATGCCTTTAATCCCAGTACTTGGGAAGCAAAGGTAGGTGGATTTCTGACTTCAAGGCCTGAATGGTCTACAGAGTGAGTTCCAGGACAGCCAGGGCTATACAGAGAAACCCTGTCTCAAAACACCTCCCGCCATCTCCCAAAATAGTTTATCTTCTGATGAGCATCATACAGTAATACCTGATCTTGACTTGTTGTACCCACCATAATGAACTAGCTTGTAAACATAAAATATTCATAAGCACCTTTCCCTGAATGTATGATATAAGTAATTTCTGGCATTCCAAGTCTTTCAAATAACCAGAGTCTCTTGATGTTGATGTGTGTGTGTGTGTGTGTGTGTGTGTGTGTGTGTGTGTGTGTGTGTATGTGTGTTCTAAATGACAGTGGCAGTTTTTGAGCTTCCTTCTCATACCATTTAAACAACATCATCTTTGAAAGTGTCCTTTCTTGTAGAATTGCCACATTTTTCAATCTGTAAATAGAGAATTCAAAGATACAGCAAAAGCACATGGCACCCTTCTATACTCCAGGCACTCTACTAGGAGTAAATTTAAAAAACAAGGCAAGGTCATTGCCACTACACTGAATTTATATCAGTATATAATTGCAATGAACTGTGATAAATGTCATGATCAAAGCACTGGTGCTAAGTAAAGAATGGCAGGAATATGATGAGAGAAGTGCTGTCTTTATAAACAGCATTGTTAGTTCCCACTAGGAGGACTCATAAATGTGAGATATATATATATATCTGCATATATATACATGCATATATTTATATATATATTACTTTTTGTCGTATGAATTTTTGTAATCATACAATCCATGTTGATTTTATTTCCCTTCCATCCTTGCTACTTTTCCCATTTTTTCCATTTCTCATGCCAATAGTGTCTTACCCTCATGGATCAGTTTTTCCCTTAATTCTCGTCCTTCTGCTCCCTATGTTTATTGTGATCAAATGTCTTTCTTCAAGGTTGTTTAAAGGAACATGACTTACATGTTATTTACGTGAGCATACCATACCAGTGGCTATATCACTGAAGAATGTACCTTTACCTTTTTCAGCAGCTATTGTCTACAAATCCTCAGTGAAGGGCAAAAAACTAGTATATCCATGCCCTCTCCATGAGAAGATGTTGATGGACCCATTCTTATACAACTCTTGTGTAATAAACACAGCTGTGGTGAGTTTCTGTACAACAACCACATTATGCCAGAGAACAGCATTACATGATTCTCCACCCTGTCTTCCAGTTCCTACATTCTTTCTGTCTTTTTTAATGATGTTTTCTGAACCTTGGTGGAGTAAAAAAGATGTGGTTAGTTTGTTTCTATGGTAAAAAATAGCTTTATTTCTTTTATTGTGTTGGCCTTACTAAGGAAATTTAATTTCAATTTAAGTATTTCATAATTGTCCTATTCAGCTGTCAAGGACTTGGAGTTTTAAATACATCTGAGAAATATCTGTGAAAGCCCTGCATTGGCTGTCTTCTCACCCCATCACCGATTCTGGGAAGTGGCTATGAGATGAAGCAGATCTCTGAACTTGGTGCCTGACCTATACTAGGCTGTTAGGTCTGTTCTATTTTGGTTCTATTCTTATGCATTGAAGATGACCTGTAAAAAACAGGAGCTGTTCCTTTCAGCAGATTCCTTTCAAATCTCTCCTGCACGTGCTGCTCACTGTCTCTGAATACTGACTAGGCACCAGGACCTCTCTAGTCCTTTCTCATGATGACTAATCTGGTCATCTGCCCTCAGTTCTGATGTGTAATTTCTGCAGGACATTGACCTCCTGAGTCCTGGTCAGACTTCTTGGATCACAACAGACAGGGAGTAAGAAAACAGGAAACGTGCTCCCAGTTTCAAGAGGAAGTACATCTGTACTCACAGGCTAGAAAACTCCGTGTTAGTCTGTGGAGACAGAAAGAAGTTTGTTAATGGCGAGGAGATGAAGCATAGGGTGGTCTCAAAATTCAACAATAACAGCCATGTACAAGATGATTGAATTTGCATAAGGATATAGGTATTCTGCCATGTATAACAACAAAGTACTTAAGGTCATTGAAGTTTAAATAAGATGATTTGGAAAGTGTCACACATACAGATATTGTTTACTTTCATTTACACATAGAAAAGACCATTCATTCCCTTGTTAGTAACATGCTGTTAAAAACTCTTTTATTTTATTTATTTATTTTTATTTTACCTTCCTCTGTGACTCAGAATTCCCTTAGCTACTTAAAGGTTTAATGCTTAGATACAGGTGTTACTATGCCTCTACTTACACTTATATTATAGTGCCAAAGTGAACAACTTTACTTTTCTATTTGTACAGGCACTTAGCCGTGAGTATATGCTAGCAAGAAGCACTCCATGTATTACTTTTCTCTAAATATTTATGGCCTATTGCTCTTTCACTGTAACTGATGTCTCTTCACATGCACATCCTATCCTGTTCTCCATGGTTACTCAGATCTTTCATTATCCACCATATATTCTTTCAACTGCCACATCAAATCCATCCAGTTTCGATTCCTTGGTTCAATGTATAATTTATCTACTAAATTACCAATGGCTTATTTAATAGGTCAGATATTCTACTAGTGTTGAGGACTCACAGAAGCCCTATACCTCTGCAACATGTATTTAATAGACAAGGAAGACAGTAACTAGATAAACACAATCATTAAGTAATTCAGTATGTGTGAAGAGTGTTCTAGCATCACTTGCTGCTGAATAAAAAGAAAAGTGACTATTCACTACAGTTTATGTAAAGAATATTAGGAATACATTTTTAACTTCCCATTTAATAGTGACCAACTTTTGGATTTATTAAGTACATCTGCATAACCTGAGCTACATTCTTATTGTAAAGGCCAGCTTACTAGTGTGAGCCTTTTTGAAGGCAAGTACATGTTTTATGTTCATTTAAATGTCTCTTTATTGGTACTAGATGGACAGAAATGAACTATTGAATTAAAACAGAGCAATTAGCTCATAGCTTCAAAAGAAACTTAGATTCTTATAAAATTATATTTTTTAGTATTTAACAAAATTCTGAGCTACTTTAGTTTTGTTTTAACTGGAATAAGATAATAGAAAACACCATCTCAACATATGACCCTCCAAATTAAGTATTTAAAATTTATGTAACCAAAAGTTGAAATGTGTTGAATACACATGAAGAATTAATCAAAGTTATTAATTATAACAATGTTCTCTAATACCTTCAGGCAGCTTGACAGAACATGGAAGCTAAGTTCTACCATTCAGAATTAATTTAAGAACTACCACTTCACTGGTCTATTTTCTAGTTTGTTAGTTGATTTATTTCCCAGGTACTGCCACAGACTCTGACATCCATATCCCATTTAAAAGAGATTTGTCCTTTGAATTTGTCAGTCATCTATGTTTTCATTGCTCACTAAATGGAGCAATGAAGGAAAGATCCTTAGACAAATTGAAACCAATTTAGGATAAAACCTAAACAGAGCTTTTGCTAGAAGTTGCTTTATTGCTGTTACAATTACTTTCTATTTCAGAGTCCCTAATTTTACAAGAATTGTGGGGACTTTATTATGTTTAGTCAATTTTCTAAATGGTCAAGCTGAGATTTAAAACTAAAAAGCCAATGAGTTCTGGGTAATAAGAATAGGAAGCCTCCTACTTTCTTCGTCAATTAACTTTATTCACATATGTAGTAAAAATGGACACTAGGAAAAATTTCTAAAATTTTTCCAGGCCCCCCCTTCAATTGCCATATCCACTCTTTGTCTCGTAGATTACCTACTGGTCCTTCTCTGTCTCTCTGTCTCTCTCTCTCTCTCTCTATCTCTATCTCTCTCTCTCCCTTTCTCTGTCTCTCCTCACACTATCTAGTAATATTCCTTCTCTAATCTTCACTTATTCATGTGAATTCATAAGTATTTTCAGTTGTCACTTACATACAAGTAAGTTCTATCTCTTTATTGCTCTTCTATTTTCTTCTTGGAAGTCTAATCTTCTAGGATCTCTTTTCCATTCTTCCAAAGGAGACTGAAAGTCCAATTTTACTTTTATCCTTCAATCAGCATTTCTGGACATGTCACTGTAATTAATGTAATCTCCATCTCTCTCTTTTCTGCACCAACACTCTTTGCTATTTTACAGCCTAGAACAGGACGTTTGCCAGATCCCTGTTCATCACATTCTCCACTCAGGCCAGATAATAGAATCCTCCACTCCTAATTGAAAATGGTCAACAACTTTCCAGTCTTCTCAGATAAATTTGCTCTTTCTCTTTTACCATTCCCTTGTGGCTTTTTTTTTTCCATCCTAGATTACTGTTTAAATTCAGTCTTCAACTTTCCAGCTAAATTTGAATAATCTCAAACTCTTTGTCCATGTGCATCATGTGCTCTTAACCTTGTAAAGTGAGACCTAACTCTGGGTTCTCCAAATAATCTGTACATTTTTTAGACAAAACTTACACAAAATCTATGGGAGATACCCAATTATTTCATTAACTTCCTTAAATTATAGATTCTACACTTCAAAAGAATGCAGAAAAAAGGCTGTTTCTAATCACTGTTGTTCTTCATGAGCCACAGGGTGCTGAGCACTTGGTAGTCACTCAAAAACTACCTACTGAGTAAATGAATGATTGAATGATCCTCCTCTTTCTTTGGAGCAGTTAACTTCATTTGCATGAGCATTAGAATGCAGCCCAAAATGAGAAGTGATTCAGACAGGAGAGGTACCTGTCCAAAAGGCTGTGGCTGGGGCAATTGAGCCACACTGAACTGAAAAGCACTGAAATTTCCTTTCTTCAAAGACAATGTACCCAAAGCTCCCCCTTTGCAATTAGAATAGCCTTTGTAATAAGTGCAGTAAGTGGAATCAAAATGAGATTTGTCATCAGAAAACCTTTAATAATATGTGATAGCACAGGCATGATGCTAAGTGTTTATGCATAACATAATTCAGTTTTCACTGTAAATTCTTAACATTGCAAGTTCATAGATGGGGAATGGCAGCTCATCGAGTCAGCAGCTAGTAAGTGTTCTATTGCTATCCTTCCTGATTTATTCAGTCAGCCCACCACTGTGTGTGTGTGTGTACCTGTTGTGTGTGTGTGGTGTGTGTGTGTGTTGTGTGTATGTGTGTGTGAGTGTGTGCATGCTTGATAAGTTTGTCTTTTCCAGGACTTTACGGAACAAAAACTGAGTATCCTTGCTGGCTTTTTTTGTTGTCTATATTCCTTTGAATAGAGTTGTCCCTTTTCCTGCTAAACCAAGGGAGGCATTGAAAAAGAAAATAAGGTAAACAGGAATAAAAATCTATTTCTTATTAAAAATTATAATATTAGACTGGGATATTCTCTCTTCAATTAAGCTCAAATGTTGTGTGAAATGAAGAGAGAAACAGGTGGAAGGGCCATAAGATTATTTTCATCAGCTCTTTAATTTCTCATGAATGTAATTGAAGTACAAAAATGTTCAATCCCTCACAACTTTAAGTAAGGAGCATGGCAGCAATGAGCCTGAAACCTGTAAGTGTTAACTAAAATAAGATATTGAGATTTTTAAAAATCAATTTAGATTAAGAAATTAATAATTGACACTTAGCATAGTTTCTCTCTCATAATACAATTGCTTTTACATACATTAAAATTTAAAAATAAATACATCAGTTTAGCCAAGTGTCATAGCATCATCTTTTTTTTACCCCAATCTGAAGTTTCTATTATGAAAATCTTTTTATGCTTGGAGAGACCAGACTGAATTTTACTGTGAATAATCTCAATGTTAAATCAGACTCTCAGAATATTGAAGAGAATGCCCTGTTGTCCTTTTTTTTATGTGTACTAAAATTTAAACCATATTTATTTCTGGATTTAGGAACAGAAATTTATTCATACTTACATATTAAAAAAAATAAACAACCTGAAATACTTTAAGGTTACTTAAGAATGAGTAGACTATTGTAACCTTTATACTTGATAGCAACACTGATTCACAAACTGTCATTATAATCTTATTAGTAAACAATTTTTCTCAGCTCATCTCAGGCTGCCATAATTTAAAGTATTTTCTTTCCCCATGCAATTACTCTAGACATAACCACTGTAGCAGATGAAGGAAAGTCAAGGGAGAAAACAGACCAGGTATTAAACATATAAACTTGTTTTCTATCTATATCAAGTCTAGCAAAATTATTTAACATGGACTTTAAAGATTTAAAGCTATAAGCTTCTATTGTGAAGAGGTTGTTCATTTCTAAGTACAGACTGTTCTGAGTCTCTTCTAGTAAGAAGGTGCAGTTTACGGTTGCCAGAACTACCAGCATCATTCATTCTAAACACATTCATGTTATCCTTCTTGTATTCGTTTAGAGTTTCCAATGCCAAGAAAAGAGACCTAAGACATGCTTCCCAGTTCATATTGGAGACACAAAACACAGTTCTCTTCTCAAAGAGAACATGAGATAGTTCGAACTGATGTAAATATGAACAATCATATCACAGAGGAAACAGGTTTAGAATGTTCTCAATAATATTTCCCAAAGCAAAAGTCATTAGATGGATTTTACAGAACAACAATGTTATGAATGGAGGAATTTACCAAATATACTGGAGGAAGCATCAAATAGATTATAGCAAATGAAGGAAATCTTATAGGTCTCATATGACATTGTTAGCTTCAGGGTTACCTGAAGTTGGTGCTTTGCTAAGTTAATATTCTCTAAATGTTTGGCCCTAGATTGGAAAGGATGGTAGTTAGGTCATGTAATCAGCTTGGTATTAAGTGGCTATCAAGGGATTAACAACAACCTAAACTAATTCTTTTCTGTTTATGGAACATTCCAGATACTGCAATCATTAAGTTTCTATCAGTTAATCAAGCTGAAATATTAGCATAGAGATGTGTATGTGTGTTTGTGTGTGTGTGTGTGTGTGTGAAAGAGGATAAGATGAAGAAGAAGAGAGAGAGAAGAGAGAGAAGAAGAGAGAAAGAGGCAGAGAGATAGACAGAGACAGAGAGAGACAGAAACATTCAGAGAAAGAGGCAAGAGAGTATGTGAGTGTATGTGAAGAAATAGCATAAATGTATGCATAAGAGAGAGCATGAATGTTGTGTGTGGAAAATGATATGTGTGAGAGTGTGTGTGTACAGATGTGTGTGTTTTGAGAAAGAGAGACACAGACAGGCAGATAGTTTCCGGGGAACATCAGTTTACCACCTCAAATGTCCAACTGTAATGTTAGCAGACAAAGACACTGAGGATATCATATGACAATCTACTTTACAATACAGAAGACACTGGAGGAAACAAAAGAAGCTGTGTCAACATATAGGGAAGTAAATTGTTGAAAAGACAGGGTGTTAGGAAGGAAAGCAGATACTAAAGGACCTGAATCTGAGTAAAATTGAATCTTGGACTGAACTTCCATTGTTTAGTTCCCAATATTTAGTAAGAAACCTAGGAAGTATAGATATTCAGTACATTTGTTATATTAAAATATTACTGTCAGGAAGAATATATTTTACCTCTTAGCAAACAGCATTAACTGAGCACTTAGACACAGGTGTCTCTCTTCATTCAGTGGCATTTGAAAGAAATACAGTGAACTGACTCGAACATGGGCATGATAATTTCTCTAGGGTCTTTGACTCTATATTTTGCTTTCTGATTATTCCTAAAATCATAGTTAAATTAACATATAGAATTCAGGTGTAAATGGCATTATTAGAAGAAAAGCATTCTGTGTACTATTTCATCACCAGCTAAATTTAGACCTTGACTTCCTTCTCCCTTCTTCTATATACTTTAGCATTTCCCTAGGGCCAAGTATAAATTAACATTCATAAATGCAGCTTTGACAAAATCAGAGAGTAATAAAATATTAATTTGGTAGAAAACAGAGTTACAGCTTTCATCTAAAATGAGAAAATAATCATTACTTCTTTAAATCCTTTTGAGAAGATGTTTATATTATTTATAGTAATTAGATTTTTATGGAATTATCAGAAAGGGATCATGACACTATTGGAACACACAGATTCTTACTCTGTGAGGAAATTATACCAAGAGAACTAGAAAAATGAGTGCCAACTCCTAACATTAGTGTGCTCTACGGCTGGGTCATTTCTGTACCTATTGTGTTTCTGCATCTGTCACTGTCCCTGCTTAGCATCAGCCAGATTTAATTCCGTTACTTAAGATGTGTGTTATTAGTTCTGCTCTAGTGGCTGTTTTCAAAACACATTATTCCAACACAGGTGACATTTTGAAACAATTTGAACAGAAAAAAAAATTCAGGTTTATTTATGTATAACTTCACCAAGAGAAGTATTTGGTTGGCCTAGAAATCAGTCTGCAACTAAACAGAACCACATACAAAATGCAGACATATCAAACATCTGCCAGGAAGCTCAGTCCACTATGTCTTAAGAACTACACTCACTGTGGTAGATAGAAAATGTCCTAAACGTTGTCCATGTCCACATTCTTGGAATACCTGAATACACTATGCCACATGATGAGAAGATTTGTAGTTGCAATTGAGGTTACTAATTGCTGACCTATGCACGATTGATCATTAATTATCCAAGCAGACCTAATATAATCACATGATTCTATAAAGGTAGAGACTGAGTCTATTAAGAGTTAGAGAAAAATGTGGGTCAGAAGACCGAGTTAAAGAAATTTCAAGTGTTTGGAGAGTTTGATGTATAATTTTGGTCCCAAGGTGAAGGAATTATATGCAAAGAATAGAGCAAATCTATAGAGCTATGATCAACTTTCTTTGAAAGCCTGCAAAGGCACAAGAGGTTCCACCTGTATTTCCAAGTACTGAATCATCCAGTAACTATTCTGTGAGCTTAGGAGTGGCTTCATTCTTTCCTAGATATGGATAGCCACACTTTCACATTCACTAGGGCAGAAAGCCAGCTAAGCCACCAGTGACCAGGAATCTGGTGAGGCTAACGTCAGCCTATTATAATTTGTTTTTGCAATACAGAAAATTAACATAGTTGAATATGACTTATTTGAAATAAATTTGAACAAGAACTATTTTATATATTATTTGCTTGGGCAGTGTTTTGTGTGCTTAGTAACGTATTTGAGGAATGTACTCTAAACTGAAACACAAAATCATTTGCTTCTATACAACTTTCTCTCATAGCCTGAGGATAAACATATACAATATGATAATGTGTCTTTATTTCCATTATAACATCACATAACTCGAAGGCAGAATTTATTATTTGCAATATAATATCTGAACTTGAAATGTTTTATAGTTTGAAGCATTAAAATTCTTAAATCTTAGACTGTGAATGGTGGCTGTATATCTCGGGGGTTGAAAGTCATCTTGTCTTATTTCACAGTAACTCAAGTGCTTTTTCCAATCTACTGTCAGAGTTGCCACTCTAAAGTGCCAAGTTATCATTCGTTTATTTAAATTTACTTATATATTTTTAAATTTCAACCTGTAAACTTCTTCCTTCTCCATTAAAAATATTTTTATTTTACTTTATTGTATATACTGGTATTATATTAAAACCACTCTATGACTCCCTGCGGGTGCACACACCTCTTCTGCACCTGCCCAAGAGCTCTGGATTCACAAATGGAAGACAACACATGCTAGTTTATGTTTAATATGCCCTAAGAAGCACACTGGTTGGACACTTCCAAACCTCTCACAGCTAATACACTCTCCCCCGATATTACTTAAATCTATATTCTATCTTTGCTGCCATGGACTTCTGCTCAGCTCTTCTGGGGCCACTTTCCCTTTGCACCTACATTTCAGTTGTCTCTCCCTCCTGCACTGTCTGGGCATGGTCTGAAACTAAGCCCTTCTCATGGTGGACACTCACTCTTTCCACTCTGCGTTTCTTGCCCTGGAATCCTAAAAGTCCTGCCTCTGACTCCCTGTCCAGCCATTTGTTGCTGACTACTTAATTTCCCATCATAGCCAATGGGGTAGGCTTCCTTTAGCCTACATGTGGGACATTGCAAACAGCTTTTTGGGTAACATAAATAACAGGAGAACCCAAGCCACTACATATGTATTAATATTTTATTGGTATAGTATGCATATTAGCCAATGTGTATCATGTGTCTATAGTGCCCACAAAGACCAGAAGAAGGTATTGGTTTCCATGGAACTGGAGATAAAGGTAGTTGTGAGCTGCCAGGTGGGTATAGGGAATTAAACCCATATCCTCTG
The DNA here is from genome assembly GCA_021653895.1 of Mastomys natalensis. Lineage (NCBI taxonomy): Eukaryota > Metazoa > Chordata > Mammalia > Rodentia > Muridae > Mastomys > Mastomys natalensis. Next base: position 3,371,496 of record JAJTUV010000326.1, on the reverse strand, counting down.
CAAGAGGAATAGTGCTTTTAACCACTGATCCATATCCCCAGACTGAACCACTTTTTAAGTGTCATACTTTACTGTGTTTGTTATTGATGACTTTTAAAATTTGATGCTCAAATTAATTTTTACAAACCTCATGGCTTAACTTCACATTTTTGCAAATCATTGTTTTAGCTTCCTCCCTCCCTCTCACTTCTTTACCTTTCTTACACAGATATATATTTGTATGCATTGTTATATTTCTTGTCACTCTGACAAAAGCAATTTAAGAGAGGAAAGATTTATTTTACTCACAAATTGAAGATACAGTTAATTATAAGAAAGAATTATGGCTTTATGATGCCAAAATTCTGTAGCTAGAGGAAGGGAACAGATAGGAAATGATGTGGCTCTCAAGGTACACTCCCAGTAAATGACGTCATTCAGTAAAGCGTTATCTCTTTAGTTGCAATAATCTTCCAAGACAACACTACTAGTTAGGGATCAAGAGTTAAAACATAAGAACTGTCTTAATTAGGGTATTATTACTGTGAAGAGACACCATGACCAAAGCAACTTTATAAAGGACAATATTTAATTGGGGTTGGCTTACAGTGGCAGTGATTCAGTCTACTATACTCATGACAAGAAACATGGCAGTATTCAGGCAGATATGTTCTAGAGGTTTAACATCTTGAGTTTATCATCTTTTCAGCAGATATCCAGGAAGAGGTTCTCTCTTCCACACTGAGTAGAGCTTGAACATATTATGAGACCTCAGACTCCCTCCTCTACAGTAACACACTTCTTCTAATAAGGCTACACCTTCTCCACTAAGGCAACACCTTCTAATAGTGCCACTTCCCATAGATTAAGCATATTTAAACCACTATATTCCAGTCCCTGCCACCTATAGCCTTGTTCAAACACATGAGTCTATGGAGGTTATATCTAGCCATAGCATAATGGAAAATATATTTAGCAACTTCAAAAGTCCTCATAGTCTATCTGTCTCAACAATGCTTAAAATGCCAAAGTTCAAAGTCTTTTCTGAGATTCATGTAATCTCTTAGCTGTGATCACCTATAAAATCAAAATCAAAAGGCAGATTACATACTCCCAGACCAAAAACCAGGTAGACAAATTCCAAACTCTGCATCTCTATGTCTGATATCTAACCCCTTTCAGCTTTAATCACTGCAACAAACTTCTTTCTCTTGGGCTTGGTTCACTCCCTGTTAGCAGCTTTCCTTGCAGGTATACCATGGCTCTGGCATCTAGAACATTTTGGGGTATCCAAGGCAACTTCAACTTTACAGCTTCATGTTCCAGTGTCTGGGATTGACACATGATCTTCTGAGCTCCTCCAAAGGGCTTGAATCACCTCTCCAGCTCTGTCTTCTGTAGCACTCTAGTTTCTGGTTGACTCCACTCTACTGCTGCTGCTGTTCTTGGTTATCATCACACAGTACTGGCATCTCCCATTTGCTAGAGTATTTTGCTGCATGGAGACTTCACCTGTAGTCCCTCAAATGCTCTCTTCATGATGCAAAATCTCAACTTCTTTGCATGACCCTTTTTGTCCTGGGTCATCATCTGTAACTGAGGTTCAACCTTCACCAATGGCCTTTCCTGCCCTTTTCCACAGTGAGCCTCAACTGCTCTCCATGATCCGCCATGCCTTCAAAACCAATACAACTTGAGTAATTCTTGTATATATTATCAAGTCTGGATGCCAGCAGAATTTCTATCTATGGAATACAGCTTCTTTGTGTTCTGAGAAACATTTCCCAGAAGATTTTACTTTAATGATATTGGTTTCTTAATCTTAGCTCCACCTAAAACAACATCAATTGTCCCAGTAATGCCTTCTACTCTTGACTTTGAATCCAGAGTCACATGTGCAAAGCTGCTAAGTTCTTCAGCTTTCTAGGGCTAGAACATGTTCCCTTTTTCTATTTTATCCTCCACTGGGTAGGCTTGGCTGTCCTAGAACTTGCTCTATAAACCTGACCTTAAGCTCAGAGATCTGCATGTCTCTGTCTCCTAATGTTGAATTAAAGACATGATCCACCATACTTTGGGCCTTGGAAGATATCATGCAGAAAAACTATAATGGCAAGGAAACTCCCTGAATATGGCTCACTGTGGGTAAAAGGCGTGGCGGTCCCCAGTGTTTTCCACCCTAGCGGGTCCCACAAATTCAAGAAAGTCTAAGGTTCCAGAGGCTGGATGTTTTGGTGATGGCAGGCCCCCAAAACACAATAATGTCCATAGTTTCAAAAGGGTTTATTTTCATGCCGGATGATAGATGGATCTGATGTAACTCCCCACCCCCAGTGAAACTCAGGACAGACCTGAGTTAAATAGGGAGGGAGAAAGGAGGACGGTCTGGAAGAATGCTTAATTGGCTCCACCCTCTGGCCTTCATTAGTATGTAAATCTCTCTAGGGTCACGCCCTCTACCTGGGTACTTTGGGAGGGGCTGTAATGGCCTACAGGACTGGGTTCTGGGGGCATGGCCAAATACCTGCCATTTCTCCCTTGGAGTCTCGGAGTTCTAAGCCCATGCCCAGCCAAGAACCAAGATACCCTTGCACAGTCCCACAACCCACTATCCTGGTCAGCTGCATTGGGTGAGCTGTGGTATGGCATAACCTGAGAGACTTCATCCCAGGATTGCTTCTTGCTACTGATGTGCTTCCTCATGTATGTCATCGTCATACTCCTCATTTACTTGGCTTGTCATGAATGGATGCCAGGAAACCTTCAATGCCTATCACTTGGTATGTTTACTTCCTGGGTGATAGGCCACTCTCTTGGGCAAGGTCCTTTCAGATTGATGACATGAAGATGAAAGTTATTGAGGTAAGGCTGTTTAAATAAATTAATGGTTTTGTAGAATTTCTGACTTGATTTAAGTAATTTTAAGAAGTTAGCTTGATTTAAATAATTTTGGTAAGTTATGGTAGTTCTTAGAAAATATAAAATTAGGAAATTAGGACAGTTGATAGAAAAGTTTTAAGTTAGAATCAGGAATAAAGTGTGAACCTTCCTGATAGAAAGGCAAAAGCTACTTGAATTAAAGAAAGTAGTATAGTGAGAATGCATACTTTATGAATGCATAATGGTAGAGGCATGAAGAATAGGCTTGAGACAACCTAATGATCAAGTTAAGCATGTACTCTAAGTTGGGCCTGAGTTCCTTGATTCTGTGATACAGGGATGAGGTAAAAGGTTTTTTGGTGTACACTAGGAAATAATAAGGTTTTAATAAAGAGCAAATACTTCTTTTATGATATAAAAAGAGTAAATAGATGACTAACTGCTTAGCTGATCAGAACTTCAACTTGTGTCTATGAGATAATTTTCTTCCTAATAGAAAAAGACTTTGGTCAAGAGGTATAAAAAGGGGTTAAGAGAAGATATGAGTTGCTGGAGTTTGTCTTTGCTTCAACCATTGGCTGTGTGTGAGTGTTTGATTTCACCCCTTTCTGTTTTTGCTTTCTAAGTTTGCTATGCTTGATCAAACTACACTTCATGAGAGTAAACCCAAGGACAAAGCCTATGTAGGTTGTTTTTAATGAGACTTTCTTTATTAATATAATTAATCTGAATCTCTTCATATTAGCCTCAAGCAGACTCTTCAGAAAAGGGCCAAACTCAGCCACATTCTTCACAAAAACACTGCAAGATGATCTCTGAGAAACATACTAAAATTGTTCTCTTCTGAAACTACTTGAGCCAGGCCCCTAGAGGTCAAATCACCCTCAGTATCTATGTCTTTCAAATTCCTACTAGAACATTAAGCCAAACTTAAAGCATTCCTCTGCATTCCAAATCCAAAGTTCCCAAATTCACATTCCTCTAAATAAAAGCGATGGTCAGTAGTATCAAAGAAATACCCCAGTTTCTGGTACCACCTTCTATCTTAGTTAGGGCATAAGTGCTATGAAGAGACAACAGAGGCAAGGCAACTCTTATAAAGGCAATCATTTAATTGGGACTGACTTACAGTTTCAGAGATTCAGTCCATTATCATCATACTCTGAAGCATGGCAGTATCTAGACAGACATGGTACTAGAGGAGCTAAGAGTTCTAGATCTTGATGGGAAGGCAGTTACGAAAATACTCTCCCCAGCAAGTATCTACAGGGATGTTTGCTCCTTCACACTGGGCAGAGATTGAGCCTATATATGAAGCTTCAAAGTCCTGCTTTGACAGTGATATACTTCTGCTAATATGACTAGATTTTCTCCAATAACACATCTCCAATATATAACTCCTAATAAAGCTACAGACACTTATCTGTAATTTATTATGCTGATGTATGCATTCCAAGTTGCAAGTCTTGCTTATTATATTTGGGAAACAGGTCTATTGGCAATCAGATGTTGCAGAGTAGTAATGTTAAAAAAAAAAAGTTTGCTCTGTATTATTGACATTTCCTTTAAAATGTCAGAATTCCCTTGTTATAAGCAACATATCTTTCACACACTATATCAATGATGTATTTCTAGATATTTGTAGATTTAAATATCTTCTACATCTTGCATGATGCCTTATCTGTCTGCATACTAAATTTGCCATACTATGTAGGACTGTGAAAGGCAGCATGATTTGATGTTGAGCATGGGCTAGAAATTGCAGAGACCCCAGGTGATCCTAAGGAACCCAGGACAGTATGCATTTTGCCATGCTCCCAGATTCCAAGCTTCTAACACAGGCTCCTGACATGAGGCCAAAAACCTCCATAGAATGGGTTCTGTAGACAGTAAGAGAACAACCCCACTAGCCCTTTCACAGGTAGAGGGCATGACTACAGGCCACAGAGCCTCAAGACAGATCTCCATATTAATGAGATACCAAATGAGAAAAGATATCTTTTTCATTTTTATTGCATTTATCAGCAATCAGACCTAGCATATAACACACAGCAGATATATCTGTTAAAATGCTTTGAATTGAAACATAAGGAAGGACTGGAAGCAGTACATGATAAGCCATCATATTTTTGTCTAAATATTATCATGTGTATGAAAAGATGTAACCACATTGCATTACTAGAGATCATTAAGGTCAAAATTACACCATTTTTTCCTGCATATTTTAGAATTTTGTCACTAAAATATGACTCTTTGCCTAGGAATATTGATGCATGTCTTAGACTGTAGAGGAATAAAATTATTGCGGTTCAGAAAATTTAGAATTAAAAATATTATTTATCTCTTTAGGTCAAAACAAAAGTATGTAATTTTCTAAAGCTTCATTATTGGTGAATGTTATTTAAAGACAAAATTAGCTCCCTAATTTTGCTTAATAGCAAAGGTGGCAGAATGCTAATAAAGCTTACTTCAGTTTATGGACAATCTAAGGCAGGATAGCTTACTCAGCCTACAAATTATTCGCAAATGTATGAAATGTTTATAGCTGCAGTTGAAATATTGTATTAAGATGTTTCTGGGGTCACATTAAAATGACTGAGTGGTTTTAAAACTTTGTCCTTGTAGTTTGTTAGAGGAAAGAAAGGTCAGATAAACAACATTTTACAATTGTGTGTGAGATGGCAAATCTTTGTGTATATCTCTGTGTTTCGTGGGATGTCTTCATGTATGTTTGAGTTGACTTGAGTATAATTATATGTGTGGGAATGGATGTGTATGTGTGCATATGTGTGAGTGTGTGTGTGTGTGTGTGTGTTATGTGTGTGTGTCCGTCCATGCATGTGCAGTACAGAAAACAATTTGCAGAAATTGGTTCTTTCCTTCCATTATGTGGTTGGCAAAGATAAAGTCCACATCCTCAGGCTGGGCAGCAGTTTTCCCTTACCCACTGAGCCTTCTTGGCAGCCCTGACAAAAACCTGACTGGATTTAGAATCATCTGTTGGTGAGAGTGTTTCCAGAAATTTGGTTGAGGAAGGAATACTCCCTATGAGTGTGGATGCTGGGGTTTCTGAACTAACACAAGTCATAGTATCATGAGCTTTCCCTTTGCTCTGCTCACTTACTGCAGACTGGCATAATTAACTGCCTCACACTCATGGAACTCTGTCTTCTCTGATGTAATGAACTGTATGCCCTCAAACTGTGAGTCAAAATAAACCTTTCTTTCCTTTACATTTCCTTTGTCTGGTTTTTAATTATAGCAAAGAAAAAAGTAAATAATAGAGCATGAACCTCTACCTCCCTATATTTTAACTGAAGTTTCAAAACGTTTTCTGTGAGAAGAACCAATACCTAATAGTTTAGTTTTCAGACACAAATTGAGAATATTGTGAGACAAGAGATCTCCTAAGAAGAAAGATTTTCTATCTTCAAATAATTTGTCATCAAATTAATAGAGAATTGTGTATATCTCTGTGTTTCGTGGGATTTCTTCATGTATGTTTGAGTTGTCTGTGAGTATAATTATATGTGTGGGAATGGATGTGTATGTGTGCATATGTGTCTAAAGCAAAAGTCTAAAGCAAACATCCAGGAAAGGACAAGGCATGTTGGAAGCCACAGTGGCAAAGTGAGAAAAAGGATCTTGGGCTTAAGAGACAGGAATCCTCTAGAACACTGTGTGAGGAGATCGATTTGCTCCAATAAAAACCCCAAAGCCAGTAGCATGTGACTTGGGCAGCTGTTCACTGGGAACCCAAATGAATCAGTTACCTTTCTACGAATACACAAAAAACACCTGATAAAAATTTCAGTTATTACAGACCTTGACTAGCACTGTTTCAGGAGCAGCCCTGCTTATACACTGAAGGCCTAAAAACAGCCATAGGCCTAAAAATCAGCAATAGGCCTGACATACATGCCTGCTAAACATAGGGTCTTGGGTCTCTGTAGAAAAACACAGAAACAGATGCCTAGAAGCTATTGTAAACAAGCAGCTTTGGTGGAAACTTGTCAGGCTGAATAGTCATAAACCTTGTAGATAAGTAACTTTGGTGGATAGTACCAAGTTATATAAGGACAAGTGAATCATAGTCAGAGTCATAGTGACCTGTTCCCTTGTAGGCAGCCGTGTTTACAGTTGCAAAGTCATATGACTAGCACCTGACAAGGCAGCAGCTGGCTTCCAGAGTGGCCAGCTCAGAAACTGGTAAACAAGTCCTTTGAGCATGCGTCGGCCTCGTGCCCCTCCTGAGCGGGCTCATGATAATGAGGTATTGGCAGCTTAACCTATCCTGAGAGGACACATCACCCAGCGCGCCTAGGGCAGCTAGATAAGCAGCTCGCTTCTGCTGCTGCGCCCTTTTGGCCTGCCCTTTTGGCCCTTCGCTTCGCTTCCCTTCCCTTCCTTCCCTGCCCTTCCCTTGCCTTCCCTTCCCGGGCCTTCCGGTCCGGTCCCCGGCCATACATCCCTATCCTAGTCCCTCGTCCAGTTCCCCGTCCCTAAGTCAAGAGCCGTTCCTGGAATAAAGCTGACTGAGAAGGATCCGACCGTGTCACGTCTTACTTGCTGGCCAAGGCGGACGCGACATTCCCTGAACCTTCATCCAGCTGATACTCTGTTCTGGAAGATATCTGTACTCCCCGTGAACGCCTACGCTCCAGTGTCATCCCTTCCCCATATCCTGCCTTTTTGTGTATATAACCCTGTGTGAAAAAAGTAAAATCAGTGATTTGATCAGACTATAGACAGATAGCCATTCTTTGTGTTGGCCTGTCTCCCACTTTCTCTTTCAGGTGATCTCCCCAGAACCCTGCTTAATGCCATGCTGGACAGGACATTTTGGTATCCAACTGGAAAAATGGAAGGTTTATGTGTTCCTGTTCCATGTTATCCTCATGTTTTCCTGGTCTGTGCCATAGGCAAAGGATTGCTGACCCTGGAGTATAGAAAAACATAGGAAACCTTCACTATATATAACTGCCAGAACAATTGGTATGCACATGAAATAGACAGTTCAATCTTAATACCCATGTTGTATACATGTAAAATATCAAGAGATTTTAAATATATAAGACCTAAAACTTAAAAATATTTGTAATGATTTTGGCTTGTTTTCAGGGAACCAAAAATTGAGAATTTTGTAAACCAAGTGTTAAAACCTGAGAAGAAAGAGCCAATATTCTGAAATAGTTTATATCCCTCTACATATCTAATCTCATCTAATCTCATCTATCCATTATCTATATATCTATCATCTGTATCTATCTATCTATCTATCTATCTATCTATCTATCTATCTGCAACAAACATAGACACACAGGTGGTACCAGAAAACCTCTCTATAATTCTTGAAGCAGATCCTATTATTCTGTTTCATATAATGGCCTTGTGCAGTAAATGTGGACCATCACACTGCACAGATGGAAGAGAGAGTTAGAGGGCTATTGAACATGTGAATTTTCCCAGTGTGTCACAATTACAGAAACATCTGTGCTAAATATTTTCAAGCTGATCCACTATAAAAATTGGCAATGTTCAATAGCCCTCAGTGTCTTTCCTCCTCTGTTGGGAATGCAGTCTAATGATTGCTTTTGGGACTACAGCATAAGGCATGTACCTATGCTGATTGCTTGTTGCTTAAAGTAGCCTCATTTGCATTATGCTGTTTTAAATGCTCTTTCTGTATCCCACCTCCTTTCTTTGTTACTTACAAATACAAACTGAAAGGAGAAATCAAACTATTTATTGCATTTGTCATTGAAATGTCTTTTAGGGCTCACATAATGGAATAGCCTGAGCAGGGGCAAGAAAGAGAGCAGTAAGGTCTCTTGACAGTAATTGTAGGCTGCACTGTCTGCTAATTCTGATTATATTGAAAGCACTGGTTGGCTGCATCTACATTTGTTCATACATAGGTTATTCCACTGTAGGCATTTACTAATCCAAGAGGAATTCATAATACTTTTATTTATATGGCTTTTACCTACAGAACGCTTGCAGTTTTAGATAGCTCTTTCTAAGCCTTCATATGTAGAGGAATTGACATTGGTTCTTGTAAGATGACTCTGGTCCTGATGAGTTGAGATGAGAACCAAGTTCCTGCACTGCTTACATCTTGCAGGTGATGCCTGTGTCACTACATTAAGAATCACACTTTGAGTAGCAAACTTCAAAGCTTGGAGAATGTAAGGTGAAAATATGAAATGCAGCGTTCATACTTTTCGAGGATTGAAACTTTCTATATCCTATTAAATAGTTGAAGTACATAGATTCCTGTGTATGCACACTAATACTCAACTCAGCATAAACAGTAAGCCTAAATTTAAGTTTTATTCATGGAACTCACTTGTTGACTTCCAATGAAACACTTTCGACTAGAATGAACTGAATAGGACTGTATCCCATCTTGACTATCATATGTTCAATTTTCTTTGCCTCTGCATTTACCCTATGGGAGTTTCTTACTGATGTCTCTGAGAGCCGTGAACTATTTTAATTTTGAAATGTAGTGGAGGGAGTCTCTAAATTCTCAGACAAAATCCTTTAAGTAACCAAATGTGTATTATCATCATAATCCTCCTCCTCCTCTTCCTCATCATCATCAATAAGAAGTTTTCAGGGTCCATTGAAAGGATCAATTTAACCCACCTATTCAAGAAGAGCAGGTATACAAAAGCCAGCTTGCTCAGTCAATGAACTATACCGGTCACAAGCTCAAAATCCACTCTAAGAACCCAGATCCCCAAGAGGCTAGGTGTTTGTCTATACATAAACAATAAAACCATAAAATGAATTCTTGTCATCTTGTCAGCAAGAAGCTTTCTCTCATTCCATTCTAATAAATTTCTTCCTATCAACCTATGTCAGAGGAAGATGTGAGCTTTCTGAAGTTTTAGAATATTTTCTGGTGGCTCAATGATACTTTCTTTCTCATTTTATGAAATCTGAAGCCATGATATTGGCTTCTGTACACATCAGGCTACAGGTTCTTGCTTGAAATCAGTCTCAGTTGCCCCATGGCTGAATACTTGTCAGTTTAATTAACTCTTAGTTAACAGTTAGTTAATTAACTCTTTAATAATTTGCCATCTAATTTTTTACCAGTTGTATATAAATACTTGTAATGTGGAACCAAACCAAAAACAACCTGAGATATTTAAGCTTCAGCATAGTGTCCATTTTCAATGTGACTTTTATTTTTTCAGGAAATACTATATTTATATTTGATATATAGAATTTGACTCTTGTAGCACATGAGTTGGCACATAAATAATGTGCAGGCTTGTGTAGGTATTAAGAGGAAAAGAGCATTTCTTTGGAATAGGAATGCAAAGAAGCAAACATCCAGGCAACTGTAGAGCTTCTTAAGAGGAGGAAAAGCCCTGTTGAATGGCAGTGGAGAGATGTCAAGATGGTGGAGATGTGAGACAGAACTTGAGAGGTAGAAATGTATTCCATAGTCATGGAATTAGTGACACTCATTAGAGAGAGAGTGTTCTATCCATATTGTAAGTTTGGCAGAATGATGTCTTACAAACAATAGGAAGCAGAGAGTTTGAAGAGAGAATTTTAAAAATGTGATGCTCGTATGGATTTAAAATGGATGAGAGGTGATTTTATCAGAATAAACATTAAAGTCAGGGTGAGCAAATGTGAGAGTAAGCAGGAGAGAGAATGACAGCAAGAGCGAGAGAAGAAGAGCAAGGCATGTGGAGAATGCTGGGTAACTGACAAGATGTCTAATACTTTAGTTTCCAGGTCAGGTGACTAAAAGTAAAGTGACAGACCTAAAAATACAGTGAAGTTAGGAGAAGAATGGATTGCTGGTGATCATAAATAAATGCTCATAACTGTGGAATCAGAAACACTCATTTAGTTGAGAAATGTACTTTCAAACTAAATAAAAACTAGGTGGTCTCATTCCCATGTTATACTCAAGATTTATGAAGCTTAAGTAACACAGCTATTACATGGAAAGACCAGACTCCAAAGATATCTTTTTATGCCTCTGGTTTAATATTTTTCCACACATAGTGAGCTTTGGGCTTTTACTTTAAAACAACCAATGGAAAACAACTCTGAGTTCTAATATTCACTGTGTAGAAAAGACAGTATCCATTTTCATAACTTATATGTGTGTGTTTATGCATGTGAGTGGATGAAGACACACCTGTGTCATGACATGAATTGGAGGTAAGAGGGCTGTCTGCAGTCTCAGTCGATGCATTCTACCTATGGTTTGCTATGATATGCTCTAAAATAGCTGGTCCATGAGCTTCGACAGAGTCTCCAGTCCTTGCTTTCTTACTGATGTTTACCACTGTTTGCATCTTTGTGTGGGTTATGGGGATAGGAGCATAGGTCTTGATATTTTTGTTGTAGGTAAACTCTATTCTGTCATAGCAACGTCACTTTTAACAACAGAGTGGGGAAAACCAAGTTACATTATTGCCACTACTGGACAAGTCCAGAATGCAAATCAGATGTAAATTTGTGATTCTTCTATTTGAAAATATATGTAATAAGCAGAGCCTAATAGAGAAGAGCTTAATGATAAATTGGGATCTAAACACCTACAGGCATAAATACTACCAGGAAGGCAAAAATGTCCTTATCCAGAACACTTATAACTACTATAGAGAAATACTATTCCGAATTAGAGAGAACCCCATGGAAAGGTTATTTGGTTTTTTGTTAAATGCTTTCTTAGGAGGAGACAATATTTTGAACTAGTAAACTCTATTAAAATAATATTAATTTTAGTCATTATTTTTCACTCAAAAGAGCTATACTTTGTATGATCTATAGGTATAAGGAGAGATGAGGTATATACCTTATTTGGTACATGTCCACTCTATGGACATGTATTAAGAAGCTAAGTGAACAAACAAAATTTTCTTCTATTTAAGCTGTTTGTCCTCATTATGGTGGTCAAGTCACAGATAGCTGACTAACACAGGGTGCCAGCATGTTACCCTTGTATTCAACTCCATACACATCAGGACTTGATAATACATGAGCGTGAAGAACTGATTCTGTCAGTCTCAGGGATTGAGGGTAGTGAATTGATTACTATTTAAAATATGAGAGGGGGGTGTGAAGCTACAGAGAGAGTTCTAAGTTTGCCTTAATGGAGTTAACAATGAGTTACAGAAAAAAAAATAAGGTTTTCTTCAAGATGTTCTGATATATGGGAAGCAAGATTTCAGAATAGAAATGAGTCCTTTCCTAAAACACCAACCATACATGGAATTTATAGTCAAGGGGCCAGTTGTTTGATCAGTGTGTTGGAAAATTGTTAATGGGCCATTAATACTAGAATAACTTTGGGTAAACAATCTGAAAGTATTCTTGCTGAGCAGACTATGGTAGTCACATGTGTATAGAGAGGGATGGTAGGACATGAAAAACAAAGACATTAAACAAAGGGCAAAGATTTCTGTGACCTTACAGGAGTTTTGCTAAAGTTGAGTAATAAAAAATCTGACACAGCAGCCCAAAGTCAAGATCTACTTGAAAGAAGGGCTGAGTGTGAACTCACCTTTCTCAGAGTAGTGCAGCTCAAGAAAATTTGACACCTGTTACTGAGAGGGCACAGCAGTCTGATCAATGCAGTGAGCACATGGCAAGGGATACAATAAAAGAAACAGATGTGGCATCTGAGTCTAGAGCTGGATTAGGAAGATGGGCATGTTCAGTTTCAGGAGTTGAGTTTGAGGTTACAACACTGATGTAAGGAAGAGTACATAGCCAATAAGTTTCACATTTGTCTTAGAAAACACTGTAAAATCATGGCATGTTTACATATTAGATTCAGATAAATTTCTTTTGATCACTATTACACTAAGTGGATTACAAATTCTGGGTGAAAATTTCTCAATTATAAATGATTAAGTGAAATGGACAGAGGTTAGTTCTTAAATCATTGCATCACTTAAATTCAAGTTATTTATTTAAATCTAGGATAGGAATCTAGGTAAGAATTCCTATATATTGTTTTTGACAATCATATTCTAAATGAATTTTTAATCATTACTTTGAAGGAAAATGAATATTAGCATATTACTAGCAGTAGTAACATGTCATACTAACCTATCCTTAAACTTCTGGAATTAATCAGAAAAGCAAATTACAATTTTTGTTTGTTTGAAGTAGTTTATTTTTGCAATGTATTTAATTTATTTATTTATCTTTCTTTCATATATTACATATTAATCACATTTCCTCCCCCTCCACCTACCTTCCACCATCCTCATTTACTCTTCTGTTTACCTTCAGAAAGAGCAGTCCTCCCAGGGATATCAACCAAACATGGCATAACAAGGTGCAGTAAACTAGGCACATCCTCTCATATCAAGGCTGGATTAGGCAACCCAGTAGAAGGAAAAGGATCTGAAAAACAGGAAAGAGTCAGAGACAATCCCTCCTCCCTCTGTAAGAGTTTCATAAGGCCACCAAGCATCACAATCATAACAGATATGCAAAGGATTTAGGTCAGTCCAATACAGGCTCCTTGATTATCAGTTTAGACTCTGTGAGTGAGCCCCTATGAGCCGTGATAGATGACCGTGGCCCTTATTTTTTTTTTGGGTGTCCTTGATTTGTCTGGCTTCTAAAATTCTTCTACACCTTCTACTCAGAATTCCCCATGCTCTGTCTAATGTTTGCTTGTGGGTTTCTACATCTGATAATGATTATAACAGAATATCATTGGAAATAATTTTACTGAGGTTTTTTTCTCCATTCTTGTTTGGTTCTAACCTATGTCTCTTGGCAATCTAGCCACTGGCTCCTTGAAAACCAAGGATGGAAGCAGATTGAAGTCAGGGATGGTGGTAGCTCTAGATGTTCTTCTTTGTACAGGATTGTTTTAGTTATCTTGAGTTTTTTGGTTTTTTTTTCATATAAAGTTGAGTGTTTTTCTTTTAAAGTATATAAAGAGCTGTGTTGAAATTTTGATGGGGATTTCATTGAATCTGTAGATTACTGTTGATAGGATGTCCATTTATACTATAATAAGCTTACCAATCCACAAGTGTAAGAGATCTTTCCATCTTCTGATATCTTCTTCAATTTCTTTCTTTACAGGCTTGAAGTCTTTGTCATACAAGTCTTCACTTGCTTGGTTAATCTAAGATATATTATGTGAGGCTATAGTAAAGGTTCTTATTTCACTGATTTCTTTCTAAGTATGTATGTCATTTGCACATACAAAATTTACTGATATTTTTTTAAAAATTAATCTTGTATCCAACCACCTTGCTAAAAGTGTTTACCATTTGTAGGGGTTCCCTAGGTCAATTTTTAGAAACACTTATTGTACTATTGTATCATAGGCAATTAGTGATACTTTGACTTCTTCCTTTTCATTTTTTATCCCCTTTATCTCCTTCAGTTGTCTCATTATTGCCACAAGAACATCAGTTCCTATATTGAGTAGATTGACGACCTTGTCTTATTCCTGATTTTAGTGGAATTGCTTTGACTTTTCTTCAATTTGATTTTTGCTATAGGATTGTTGTAAATTTCTTTTACTATATTTAGATATATTCCTTGTATCTCTGATCTCTCCAAGACTTTTATCATGAAGAATGTGAGATTTTGTCAAAGGCTTTTTCAGCTTCTAATGAGATGACTGTGTGAATTTGTTTATTAAGTTTGTTTATACGGTGAATTACATTGACAGATTTTTTTTTTTAATGTTGAACCATTCCTACATTCTTGGGAAGAAGCCTACATGATCATGATGAATTATCTTTTGGATATGGTCTTAAGTTGAGTTTTCACATATTTTATTGAGTATTTTTGCATCAATATTCATGAGGGAAATTGATCCATAATTCTCTTTATTTCTTGCTTTGAGTGGCGTCTGTTCTTCTGGTATCTGGCTGACCATATAGTCATAAAATGAATTTGGCAATGTTGCTTTTGTTTTGATTTTTTTTTTAGAACAATTTGAAGGGTATTGGCATTAGCTCTTCTTTGAATGTCTGATAGAATTTTGCCTCACCCTGGGCTAAGACAGTATGTGGAAGCAGAGCTGAGAAGCTAAGAGAAGCCAGATTGAGTCAGTCAGTATGGAGAGTAGTTTAAACCAGAAAAGCTGAGTTGAACTAGCCAGCCAGAGTTCAGAAATAACTAGAAAGAGTGAGCTTATGCAACAGTAAGTCTCTGAGATGACAATGGCATCAAATATACAAAATTACCTTTACAAGTATGTTTGCTTCCCTTTGTTCTAGAGCTTTCAAGTGTGCTTAAAAGTTTCTCCTATTAGATATCACCAATTTCTTTATGAAAACATTTAGTGCTATAAACTTTCCTCTTGGTATTGCTTTTTTGCGATTCCTAAGTTTAGATACATTTAGTGCATTCATTTTCTTTAAATTCTAGGAAGTCTCTAATTTATTTCTGCTGTGACCCAGTAGTCATTATGTAAAGAGTTTCCATGTGATTGTAGGTATTTTATTGCTTCAATTGTTGAAATCCAGCTTTATTCCATCGTGGTCAATATAGGGAGTTATTCCAATTTCCTTGTGTGACCAAGTATATGGTCAATTTTGGAGAAAGTTACATGAAGTGCTGACACAACAGTATATTCTTTTGTGTTTGGGTGAAAAGTTTTATAGAATTCTGTTAGGTCCATTTGCTAGATAACATTTGCTAACTCCATTATTTCTCTGTTTTTGTCTTGATGATCAGTCTATTGGTGAGAGTAGGGAACTGAAGTCTCCCACTATTAATGTGTGATGTTTAATTTGTGACTTAAGCTTTAGTAATGTTTTACAAAATGTTTACAATGTTTATGAATATGAATTTGTAATGTTTACAATTGTTTATACATTTGCATTTAGGACATAAATATTAAGAATTGACATTTCATCTTGATGGATTTTTCCTTTGATGAGAATGACATGTCTTTTTCCTTTGTTTTTCACGAATTTTCATGTGAAGTCTATTTTGTTAGCTATTAGAGTAGATATGCCATCTAGCATCTTGGGTTCCTTAGCTTGGAAAGTCTTTTACCAACTCTACATTATAAGGCAATGTCTGTCTTTGGTGATGATGTGTATTTCTTGTATGCAGCAGAAGGACAGATGCTGTTTGGCATTTAATTTGCTAGCCTATGTCTTTTTATTGTGGAATTGGGTTCATTGTTGCTGAGAAATATCAATGACCAATGATTGTTAATTCCTGTTATTTTGATGATGGTTCTGGTGGTGGTGGGTGTGTGCGTGTGTGGTCACACTATTTTGGCTTTGCTGGTGCGAGATTATTTATTTCCTGTGTTTTCATGGGTGCAGTTAACCTCCTTGAGTTGGAGTTTTCCTTCTGGTGTACACACACACACACACACACACACACACACACACACAGACACCAGTTAATTTTTGACAAGCTCTGACTAGCTCAAAACTGGGAATTCCTAAACCTTCCCCTGTAGCAAATGCTCCCCTCTATTACTCCTGAGACTTTCTTCTACTACCCTAGCCCAATCCAGGAAGTTGCCATGGCCAATTACCTGAATTCTTACATGGCTGTTGGCTTTTTTTCCTGCAGCTTTTATGTCCATCTTTTCCCCAGAGTCATGGGGATGTCTCTTCCTTTCTCCTAGTTCTTTGCTCATGAAAGTTCTGCCCTATCTCTCTCCACTGAGCCATTGGCTGTTGGCTCTTTATTGATTGATCAAAAATCAACTGGGGACAAGAATCTTCAGCATGTGGACATGCAGATATCTGATTGATTCAAAGCATTAGAACCAATTCCCAAGATTTATTTCAGGAATTTTTTAGATTTAACATTTTCTATGACTGATGTGTATATTTCTACTATTGTATATTCAATGCTTAAGATTGTCTATCCATCACTTGTATTATGTTGGTCATGCTTACATCTGTAGTTTCTATTCACTTTCCTAGATTTTCCATTTCTAGAATTTCCTCAGTTTATGTTTTCTTTATTTCTTCTATTTCCATTCTCCAGTCTGAACAGTTTTATTATTTTCTTCAACTATTTTTCTTGACTTTCTTTAAGGCATTTATTCACTTTCTCTAATTGCTTTTATTTTTCTGGATTTCCTTATGGGATTTATTAATTTCCTCTTTAAGAACTTCTATCATCTTAATAAAGTTTGTTTTGAAGTCATTTTCTTGTGCTTCAGTTTTCCTGTGGATATTCAGTGCTTACTATACTAAGATCGCTGAGCTTTGATGGTGACATATTGCCCTGGCTGTTGTTGATTGTGTTCTTACACTTTTTCCTGGGAATCTGGATTTGGATGATTATAGGTCTAGATGCAGACTTCTGAGTCTTTCTCTTTTGGATTGATGTTTTGTTTCTTGCTTTTTGTTTCACTTTTTGATTCTCTCTCTCTCTCTCTCTCTCTCTCTCTCTCTCTCTCTCTTTCTCTTTCTCTTTTTGTGGCCTGGGCTTCTAGCAGCCAGTGTGTCCTCAGGTACAGCAGGGAGTCTTTGTCCAAGTTTGGGGCTAGACTTCTGGCAGCCAACCTAGCCTTTGGCCCAGCAGTGGGTCTCCAAATGGCTTGGAGGTTGCATTCAATGATGAGGATAGTGAAGATTGGGAATAGTGTCAGGGAGAAACTGAAAGAGTAGAAAATGTCTGTAGGTGGGCTACTGATCTGAAATTCTGGCTGCTGGAAAGATGTCAGCTTCAACATTGAGTCTCTGCCTGAGTTTGCCTGTTTGTACTTCTGACTGGTGTTATCTGTCTTCCTTGCTGGTTGGTATGACATGAACCTATTCCTGATTGTTGTAGCATGGACCTGAGCAGAAGATAACCACTGGAGGTGGGTTGAGGATGTGACAATTGGGCAGGCAGTAGGAGTGTTAGTAAGTTGAATCTTTGGGAACTGAACTCAGAGTTTGAGAGCATTCTGTGTACATGGAGACAGTCTACATGTTCTTCTGACTGGCATGGCCTATACCTGAACAGCAGGTATCTGCCCAAGGTAGGATAGCAAGCATGGTAGAGGCTGTGGTCAGGAAGAGGGAATTTGTGGCAATGGGATTTATCTTTGAGATCAGAACTAAATGAGCAAGAGGGTTCTGAGTTCAGATAGGTCTCTAACCTGTTATTCTAACTGGCATGGCTGGTACCTGAGCAGGAGATAGCAAATTTTAATTACTATAGTATACAATTATATAAATTTGCAATATAAATTGCAAATTTAAATTGTTATACTTTAAAGCATGTCAACTACATTTTTACATTTAAATACAATCTATCAAATGAGTTTTCTGGTCATAGGTTGAATTTTTTTTTTAATCACATCATAATTTACTTATCACACAGGGATTATAAACACAAAAAGGCAGGATGTGGGGAAGGGAATGACACCGGAGCATAGGTAATCAGGGAGAGAACAGATACCTTTCAGAACAGGGTATCAGCTGGGTGAAGGTTGAGGGGACAGGTCACTATGACTCTGCCTATGATTCACTTGTCTTTATCTAAGTTAGTACTGTCCATTGAGGCTACCTATTTACAGGATCTATGACTACTATGGCTGGTAAATTTCCATAAAAGCTGCCTGTTTACCGTAGCTTATAGACTTCTGTTTCAGTGTTTTTCCACAGAGACCCAAGACTTGGTGTTAACATGTATGTATGTCAGGCCTATTGCTGATTTTAGGCATATGGCTGATTTTAGGCCTTCAGTGTATAAGCAGGTCTGCCCCTGACATCTCCTCCCTTCTCTAAGTATAGAAGGGCTGTGGAGATTCTAATCTTGCAAAGGTGGGGATAGAGACCTGACCTCCAGTAACTGAAGGGGACCTTGTAATGGCTCCAGTCCTCCTGTCGTTGTCCAGTGAGGCATGAGGGCCATACCCATCCCAATGTCTTTTTCCTGGAGAGGGGATACTTTTGAAATCAACCCCTATGCAGTCAGGCTTGTCCCTCAGGGATCCCAGAGAGATATTTTTAACTTTTATTTATATTCCCTTGCAGTGCTTAGTTTTGCAGCCTAAGCAAAAATTCAGATCGCCAGTCAGAGTTGAATTTTATCATAAACATTTCAACAACAGCCATTCTCTCTTGCTTTATTTCCATGGTCTCCAAAGAGCATTATAGTACTATTTGAATACTGTAATGTGAATATCATTTATATTCTTTCACTGTACATGAATAAGACAAAATAAACAACTATGATTGACATTGTAACAAGAAGCAAATTAAAGAACAAGCTTTTGCCACAAGGATCATTCTCTAAGTACTAACTCTAAAGCAGAAATGGAGATTCTGTCTTCTCTTTCAAAAGACAAACTTCAGGAGAGGCTCACTCAGTAGATGTCCAGGAAATAACTTCATATGTTCAACTTGACCATACATTACCAAGGGATCCTATTTAGCAATTACACTTTGAAAGCTTAGATTCTTTTATGCATTTCTAGAATGTTAGTTTTGTTTAAAGAAAAATGTAGTTACTTTCTATGCTCTTAAAAGCCTGGCACAAGTGTTATTACATATAACAGAGTGGTCAATATTACTTTATCTGTGATTTCACATGTGAAGATTTTTAAGCAGGGTCTTAAACCTAGAATATTTAAGGTACTCTCATTGGCTATTTTATATAAATGAATGTAGATGTCTTATTCTGTTCTAAGTTATAAACTTGATATAGGGTGTTCTAAGTTAAAAACATTAATTATTGACATAGTATTTCAAATATATTGTGCTTTTTTTTTCTTTGTTAAGAAATAAGTTTCTCAACCATGCACCATTTCTTTCTGTTCATTGAACATTTGCTTCCACTTCAGTTAGTTTCAGGATCTCATCCAACTGGGAAGGAATATAAAATATCCTTGAAGAAAGCACTTTAGGACAGAAGAAAGAAGAATCTTAACTTCTTTACCTGAATTAGTTTTGACTATCTTAGATGCCATAGCCAAATTCCAAATAATAATAAATATACAACTTCATCTATCAGCACCCCAAAGACAGTAATGACTCAATTCATGTCAGTGGTAAGATTCCCATGAATGCACGCTGTTAAGAGGTACAACCATTTTGAAGTCTTGGGACAGGTATGTACAAATGACTGTAGTCTTTATGAATAAGAGAAATGTCTATAAAAGAGAAAGAATATAAGTATTTCCAGAGCTGTTCTCTAATCCCTAGTGAACAGTCATCTTTTAGTACCTGTCTCCAAGTTTGTCTTTTTCTTTTCCTTCCAACTGTAACAACTGCCAACTTGTCAAATGAGGTAGCTTTTGCTTCCCCATGGCAACAGATTTGTGCCCTAAGTAATAGGATTTCCATATTGACAACTGGAAAGTGTCCCAAATAACTGCAAGAAGCACCTGGAGTTTAATTTCACATCTTAACATCCAGAAGGAGGGTTTTTTTCTTTCTTCTCCTCACATGTTAAAGCAAAGTTATTTATATACCTCACAACTGATGGTGTGATGACAGCCCAAGCTAAGCAAAGAAGATTTGAAAGATTCAATAAACTCAGCTTCCCTGGAAATGGTAAACTAATGTCTTTCAGAAGATTTGAATGATTTGCCTAAAATAACTAGGAATTTTAAAGCATACTTGCATTTAAAATAATGATAAGATAATAGCCTCTCATCATTTTCACAACCAAAATGGTAAGGATGGAATAATTTTACATGAAAATCCTCAAGCTTTCCTTGTCAATGTGTAAGTAAATGCCGGAGAACAGGTGAAAAATACATACTTTGTGAACAGAAATAGGTATTTTTGAACAAAAGAGATCAAGCTGTATCTTGTTCCCTAATGGAAACTCTTTATCACTAAAAATAGTGCACTGGAAACTGACAAAGTGGCATGTGTTTTGAATAAGTATGAAAGATAGTGACCTGGAACATAGATAGGCTGTGAACATTATTCAACGTCATGGACATTGGCAGTCCTTGTCAAGATAATACTAAACTTTTAGTTACCTCATTGGTGGTGGTAGTTGTGGTGGTGATGGTAGTGGTGGTGGTGGTGGTAGTGGTAGTGGTGGTATGTGTTTGTTTGTGTGTATGCTGTGAAGTTAGAATTTTGAGGTATTTTGCTTTTCCTTGCTTTACCACTTCATTCATAATTATGTTTTACTTCAAATGACACAGACTTCTCTTTGGACTCTGCATTTGGTTTCTTCTAAAATTAGAAATTAGCAAAACAGCACTGGGCTTTCAAAACCTTGAAATTAATCCTCTTTCTTACCCAATTCCCATGCATACCATTAGTTATCTCTGTTTTCTGACTTGCTTGAAAATAACAAAGTTAAGTGGAGCAGATTTGCCGTGTAATAACCTTTATTCAACTTGCTTACTCACAGTTTGGAAGGGTTTGTGACCAACAATGTGTTTTTGTGTTTCTCAATTTGAAAGATCAAAGGCTAACCGACAACTGTTTTTGATTACTTGATGCTGACTGAAGACCTCACTGGAAAGTTCAACGAAATAGATTGACCTATCACATTTTTGCAAAATAAATGTCAATAGCCTCCTCCTTCCTTTTGCCTGAACTTGGAATCCCTGTGATGGAAATCTATAGGCTACAAGTTGGGATGGTGTGACTGAGATGCTTTTGGCCCCGAACTCAGGGCTCAATGACAGCTCAGTTGCTGGAGATGAAGAAATCAAAGAGTAACAAATAAGAATGTCAATTCTGCAAACCACAGAGGAATGCCGAAAAGAAACAGAAATCAAAATTTCATTTTCTTTTAAATTATTTTGATATATTGGAGAGTCATAGCTTTTCATCAAGCCTGTGAGTTCAGCAATATTACGCCATAGTATCTGATAGTCAATTTTGTCTCAGATTTTCTTTTATTAATAAAAAAATAAATTCTGAATTAGGCACAATCTCTTTTATTCTGCTGTTCCATGCCTTATACAACAGTTCAACTAATCTATTCACATATTGCATCATACTGAAAGGCAATTTTTAGTCATTCATCATTCTTATCAGCAGCTGGGCATTTCTTTCAGAGATCAAGTCTATTTGATATCTGCTCATTGAGATGAAATTATCACCCACTGCACTACTTACTAAACAGCTTCAGCTCCAGATATCTAACAAGGGGTGACTGTTGCATTTGATTGGCACTTGTCCAAAGAGTTAACTAGTTAACTACTAGATACATGGATTAATAGAGACCCAGCGAAGTTTCTCAACTTCCTTCCATGTACTGGGAATTCCTTGGTGCAAGGTATTATCCAGCCACAAATAACAGTGGTGCTGAGGTTATGAAATGTGGGTTTACCTAGATGACTTATAATACCTAGAAAATTCTCATATTCATTATTACTCCCTATATGAGTGCAATAAGTTACATTACTAAGTAGCTATAAATCTCAAACATTTAGTGGGAATATTTTTAAATAGCAATTATATAATCATTAGGTTAGGCCAAAGTGCTGTATCTAGAGAAGATTATTTTCTGAGTATCTTCAAAATCCTGTACTAAAATGTGTATCTCATATATATATATATATATATATATAGGATAGAGATAGAGACAGTGAGAGATATCAGTGAAAGATATTTTGCTCCTTGGGTGAGTGAATATGTACTTTAATCTGTTATTTACTTTCTTCATGCAAATAAAGATGTTTCTACTAGGCACAACAGGTTAGCAAACAAAAAAACAGAGCCAGTAAAGAATTCTTTATCTTGGATGTGTTGGCCAGTGAAATTCCATAGAACTCTAAATTTTATAGTAATGTTTTTGGGTTACTCTCTACTGGACATTATGAACATGAATAAGAGAACAGGGAGAAAACAAACTGGTTCAGACATGAAAACTCCATCACTACTGGTTATCTTCCATATGTGGTGATTACTTGAAAGTAATCAACCACTTTCTGACTGAATTTAAGTCCAATTCCACAAGCCAAAGTTCATGTTTAGCATTACAGTTTGGCAATAAACCTATGGACAGACAAGTGATTGGCTTCAGTGGAAAACTTATTATTATTGCTCTGATAATTGGACACAGTATTAAACTGACTCTTAATGACTTCATTATATCTGTAGATTAATGCATTAGTAACCTTCATCACAGAAATTTCTTTTTGGAGTAGATAATGATTAACAAAGAGATCCATTCAACCTGACACAACTGGTCATGCTGCAGAATATTCAGTCAGTTCTAAATGGGCATTTCTATCATATCCTCCACATCACAAGGCTCAGGGATCATTGAGGAAAAAGGAAAGACAGCCCTTAATGCCAGAAGTGTTGAAAGAATGCAATGAAGTGGTGTCCTCTGTACACAATGGGGAGAGGTACATGTAAACTCACAGTTGCTATGACAGCATGCACTCAACCTCTGTAAAACAAGATAAACAAAATTCCAACATAGACTGCTACAGTGAGAGTGATGTACTACCCCAGAGCAAGAGACTCTGACAATTGATAGCTTATCAACATGGGCAAGCTAGTTTTCTCTAAGAGTGTTGTTCCTTGGAAGTCAACCATACTACTCTAGAGGAGGGCCATAAATGCAAAAATTAATGAGGATCACAAACTGTACTTGATGATGTTATATAAAGAACATAAAGCATGGAAGATGTGAGTGAATCTGGGAAGAGCTGAGGAAGTACATATGATCTAATCACATTGCATGACATTCTCAAAGAACTAGTAAATGTGTACCTTCTTTCTTTATGCATTTAAAAATACTTGATGCTATCAAACCAATACTTTGAATACCATTTACCCAACTATACAATAGAAGATACTTAATGCTATAATACTTATAGGACTTATACATGATATAAGTGATATTTAGTGACTGGCAGTGTTTACATAGAGTTAATGCTGATACAATAACCTCTAAACATATAAGAAAAGAGGCTAATGGGTTTTTAAGGTATCCTTGTGATATCTGCAACCATAACTGGAGAGCTCTGAAGTCTGTTTTGTTCTAAAAGTCATAGTTGTGGTCACAGAGCACTTTAGCTGGAAGGCTACGACAACATCAAACTGGGTCATTCTGCATATCTAGTACTCACACCTCTGTACAACCAAAGCTTTATTAATTGGAATAAGTTTCTGAAAATCAAATCAACATTTTTCTAAAAATAAAGAAATCTAGACTGAACAGATGACGCAGGGTTCAAGAATGTTTTGTGCTTATGCAAGGGACACAGATTTTGTTCCCAGCATCTACACCAGGCAGCTGCTAACAACCACTTAAACTCCAGCTCCAGAGCATCTGGTATCCTTTTCTGACCTCAAAAGGTACCTGTATGTACATGGGGCACATAACCTCCTCTGTGTCTGTGGATTATAGCTTGATTATCATTTTCTTAAGAGCTAATATTCACTTGTAAGTCAATACATACCCTATTAGTCTTTCTGGGTGTGGATTACCTTGCTCAGAATAAATTTGCCCACAAATTTCATGACATCATCATTTTTAACAGGTGAGTAACAGTCTACTGGGTAAGTATACCACATTCTCTTTATTCATTCTTCTTTCGAAGGTCCTATAGGTTCTTTCCAGTTCTTGGCTATTATTAATAAGTTCACATAGTTTAAGTTAATATCTTTGTCATAGGATGGAAAGTCCCATAAGTATAACCCCAAGAGTGGTTGTCATAGCTTGGTCGTGAAGTAGTTTGATCCCCAATTTTCTAAAGAACTGACATTGGCTTCCTTAATGGCTGTACAGGTTTACACTCCCTCCAACAATGGGGGAGTTTCCCCTTGCTCCACATATTTGACAGCATGAGCTCACATTGTGGCATTGATTGATCTTGGTAATTCTGACAGGTGTAAGACGTATTTTCAACATAGTTTTAATTTACATTTACCTGGCGACTAAGGACAATGAGTATTTTTTATGTGTTGCTTAGCCATTTGGCAATACCTCTATTGAGAACTCTCTGTTTAGATCTGTACTGCATTTTTAAATTTGATTATTTGATTTTGATATCTATATCTTAGTTCTTTATATATTTTGGATATTAGACCTCTATTCAATGTAGCAATCATAAAAATCTTTTCCTATTCTCTAGTGTGCTACTTTGTCCAATTGAAGCTCTACTTTGCCTTATAGATGCTTTTTGGTTTCATGGGGTCACATTTATTAATGGTATGAGATACTGGTAGTCTGTTCATAAATTTTTCTTTTGTGCCAATTTAATCAAAGCTATACCCCATTTTTTCTTCTTTTAAGCTCATTGTATCTGGTTTTGATTATTGAGGTCTTTGATTCATGTGATAGATATGGATCAGTGTGTACTTGTCTACATTCTGACATCCAGTCTAAGAAGCACCATTGTTGATGTTCTCTTTTTACCAGTGTATATTACTGACTGCTTTATCAAAAATGAAGTGTGCATATATGTGTAGGTAGATCTGTGTCTTTGATTCTCACCTGCACATATATGATTTTGGTTGTCAATATAAAATCTGAGAGCCACAAATGATTAAGTGAATATTATATTTATCTTTTTGTGACCAGCTTAACTCCTTATGTTCAATTGCATCCTAAGTGGGACTATAGAATCACATCATGAGAGAGTGCTCAGTATATGTTAATTAGAGCAAAAGCCAACACTCAAGGATTAGAAGCAGCTTAAGTGACTATTGACTGTAGACTATGTAAAGAATATATATTATACAGTATATTATGTGTGTGTGTGTGTGTGTGTGTGTGTGTGTGTTGTATTTATTCACATACCCAATGGAGCACTTTTGTAGTGACAAAAGGACATTTTGCTACTTTCAACTCATAGATAAACCAGGAGAATATGATACAAAATAAAATAGAGACAGAAGTCAAATTCTATATTATCTCCTCTATTTGTGAAATCCTAAAATGTTGAACTCACAGAGTGACATAGTGGTTTTAGGAAGTGAAAAAAAATGGAAATGTTGATCAAAATATACTAAGTCAATTCTCAAGTTCTGAGGATCTATATGCAACATGGAGGGTGAGAGATATGGCCCTGACGTTGACTCTAATAACTATCATACAATCTATATACATACATACGTACACACACTGCATGTGATGTGTATTATAGATGTGTATTATACTATATATATAAATATATCATTACATTGTATCACTTGAAAATATACTACACTTTCTCATCCATTATATATTTGAAAAGTAAGATGTAGAGCAATGGGGAAAGGTGACTTAGTTCATTCTATTACACCACAAAGAGAACCAATCATACAGCTTTTCAGGTCATACTGAGCACAACACTGTGAATAGTCACTCACATCAATCAGATGCATTTCTCCCGGTTTAAAGCTTTTTAAAATACGAATGTCTCTATGCACACTACAATTATGAAGTCAGATCCATTTTCTTTGTTTATGCAGAATGGAATGGCACACTCTGAGCCACTGACATGATACGGTCATTTCCATGAAAAGATTATTTTTCTTAGTGAACAATCACATACATTTAAATCTCAAATTTAAATTATTTGAAATCTTCAAATGATTTCATTTTGATTGACTGTAACTACAGTCTTCTAATCACAATTAGATGGTGCAAAAAGCATGTCAAAGCACACAGGAAACTTGCTTATGTTGCCTTTGCTTGCTGTAAAACTGTCCTCATGTAGGCTGAATGATTACTGTTCCTCTCCACTTCCTCTACCTTGTTCAGTATAGACATGCCGCATCCTTCTTGAATTTTTCTTATTTTGGTTGGTTTGTAAATCAAATTTTAACTAAAAAAAAGTCCCATAGTCAATTTATTCTATTTTTTTTATTCTCACCTCTCATTTATTTAAACAAAATAATTAAAAATTGTTGAATAACAGAGCCGGTTTTGAAAAGAGAGAAAATTTTAGTTCTTATGCTTCTGAAGCTACAACTAAAAAGAAATAGTATTTTATGAGTATTAATAATATTTTAATTTTAGAAAATAAAATATTACCTGGAATTACTAATTATTTGACAGAAGTTATATAAAAGGATAATCTGTTATCTGTCTCTCAGAGATTAACTTGATGTGATGGTAACTGCAAGACTAGAATGTATCTGGATTTAGATCTATTTCCATGAGTGACAGATGATTTATACACCCAGAGCTTCTAGGAGTCTATAGGTTGCTATCATGATTACATCCTGCTTTCAGATTAGACAGCCCTTTACCAAACTGACAAATTAGTTCTGCAACAATAAGTTATGGAGAAGCCCATATTAGTTTTCAATTAGCACTTATATATAATCACGTCAACGGTGTAAAGCACTTTCCCTATGTTCCCTCACACAATTCATTTAAACTTGGCACTGTGGCACACGAGAAGAAACTTGAGCACAAAAGGTGCAGCTTAAGTGGTCTTGATGCAGAAGCCCTGTGTGTTCCTGCCATGAGCTTGTAGTAGCTTTTTTCCTTTACATAAAATTGTAGTGCTTTAACATTCTAACTGCATTGCATATTCTCCACAAAGGTACATGGGATTCAGCGTTTCCCACACAGAGTTCGATGACAAAATAAGGAAATATTTATTTCTTTTTTTTAACCCCAGAATCCTGTCAAAGGAACTTGACTATTTGAAAAAAAAAAAAAGATGTTTTAAGGGGAATGGCCTTCAAAGAAATAATTACTTAAATAATATAGATTTGGCTTTTGTAACAGATTTTTAAATTAATTAGGAAAACTAATATCTCTAAATGAATCAAATTAAAAGATGCTAAATTGTACTTTTATACAAATAATCCTGGAAAAAGTTGATTTGATTTTATATTTTATAATGTTTAAATTTTCTAAATTTAGATTTTAATTCAAGTTTTCAAAAATCTCATGAGACATTTCTTTAGCTTTGATTTGTATACATTTAAATAGCTATATTTTAAAACTTATTTAAGATTGCAGGTCTTTTTTCCAACCCTGTTCTCTATTATTCACTTTGAATAATTGTTTCCCTGGCCTCTAACTCCATTTAGAATGTCAGTTGAATGTTATTTTTGTTATAAACCATTATACTTATTGTTCCTATTAGGCAATTGATCCATTAAATTTCAAAGGTGATGCAATTCAATCCTGGATAAAATATTTGCTTTCATATAATCTCATTGAGAGACCTCTAGAGGCTTCTGAATGATAAAATCCGTGTGAGCACTGATTTAATAATCATAAGAGCTACCAAGACACAACACAGGAACTAACAGACAATACACCATTATAATTACAAACACATTCATAATGCTTTAGAATTTATAAAATGCTTTCCCAAATTTGATACATGATCTTTTAGAAATAAGAGGCAAACCGCATTGTAGACAGACAGCACATTCAAGCTCCAGAAAAAAAGGTAATTAGAGAAACGCTTACAAATGAGAGTTAGTAAAAATATACTTTGTATTTTATTAACTTCTTAAACTCACTGTTCTTTTGTCATTTATGTCGTAAATTTTAATTTCACATTAAGTTAAAATTACTTTCATTTTAGTACAGTTATTTATAAAGGCATAATTGCAATATATTAACATATGAAGGGATACAAATACTTCAAAATTTTTTTCTGTTTTTGCTTTTAAATAAACAGCCTTGAATGAGAAGAAAACTTCTCAGTTTTGTAACTTGTGGTATAGCAGGTTCAATTATATCTAAGAAGAGATCGTGTCTTTAATTGTCTCTGTCCCAGGTCTCTATGAAGTCAAATGTCCGCTATATCCAAAGGTATGCAAACATAAACAAGAGAAGGAATGAATGAACAAACACATTTAGAGGAACACAGACAACTATCTTCTCCCTAAAACGGAAACTACTATTCACCTCATTTTGTTACCCACCCTGCCCACCCCACTCCCACCACGAACCCATCCACCCCAGAGTTGTTTATGCCCTCATAAGGTGAGATTGATAATTGGAATTAGAAAATCAATATCATATGATAAGTGATATGTCCATTCAATTGGCATATGGAATGTGAAAAAAGTGAAAAAAGACATTTCTGTGCCAACATAGTTTGTAGTTATCAGTAAAATGGACTTTTATTCAGAGTATTTAGAGGAAAAGGTGCTTCCTTAAGGATTTAGGCTCACTCCAAATTTCTTTTATTGTTGTTTTTGTTTTGTTTGTTTTTGTTTCTTTGCTTGATTTTTAGTGTTTGTTTTCTGTTTTCGTTTGGTTTGGTTTTCTGGGCCTCATTCATGTTTTTATTTCATTATAAGGTTGCTTTTCTATATTGTACATAGTTACAGAGCAGTCAGTGTTTAACTTTGCATATTACCTTGCTTTATATTGTTTGGTTTCTGTATGTATACAATCATGTGTGTGTCCTAAAGGCATGGTTATGAATAGTTGATTTTTTTGAATAATTTAAAACCTCTATAATCTCTATCTTTTTCTATATAAAAGTAAGAAGGAAGGAAGGAGAGAGGAATGAAGGAGAGAGAAAGAAAGAAAAAGAAAGAAAGAAAGAAAGAAAGGAAGGAAGGAAGGAAGGAAGGAAGGAAAAAATAAAGAAAGAAAAGAAACATCCACATATTTCAGGTTTTAAATCAGAAAAATATCATCACTTCTCAAGTTCATATTTCAGAAATACATGGCTGAGTTGGTTTCTCAAGTCTGGTTGTTACAGGATTGACATGAACACAATAGCAAGAAACATTCTTTATTGGAGACTCTATCAAAGATGTTATTTCCATAGTTATTCAAGGTGTTTATGAGTCATGAACCATGTTTGTATGATTGAGTCTGCAGTGCTCACTGAACACAAGTACTGAGGCTATCCTCTGTTCTGGAGATTTCCTCCTAGTTTCCATATAAAGCTTTTTGTTGCTTAGAAATATAGCAAGCCCTTTCAAATCCCTTCCACCCTTGGAGTTTCCATGACTTCAACTTTAGTGTCTTTGTATTGGTGTATCTCCTCTACTTTTGTTGGATCAAATATCAAGTGATTAAGTGGAGTCTACACAGATAAGACAAGACAATCTCCTTAAAGTAGGTGACCTAATTTGAATATGTGAAATTCTTTTTAATATTGTATACCATTCCCTTTAGATCCTATGGACTATTAGGTGGGTATATTTAGAGGGGCTTTATACTACCATAATATATTCCATATTTACAACTCCATAATTTTGAGATACCATAAAATTAATGAATACATTTTTGTATTCATTAATTTTTTTTGTAGACATTTGTTTTCACTTTTACTTTGCAATTATTAGTGGTGTAGTCTTCTGATATGATGGTATTTACTTCAATCTATTCAAGAAATTAGATCATTAGGTTATTGAAGGAAACTTGCTCTCCTCTATTTTATATAATAATTTACAACAAATTTATAGTAACTGAATGTTGTACAGCAGTTGTATATCTCCTTGATGAAAATATTCTGTTTCCCAGAAGCTCTTTATGACAGAAGGTTAACAACTCAAAACAGATTCAGAAAATCACCAAACTGAGCAGATTCATTTGGCTCCTCCCACCTAAGAGTAAACAATAAAGACTGCTAACCTACAAAAAGAACCCTCAGACTCACGAATGAGCAAAGAAGGCTCTGAGATAAGATCAGCTGCTTGGAAGGAGCAGAAACTACCTGAGTTTCCTACAAGAAATTTAGGCCAATTGAGTCTCACTTGGAAAGGACACTTTTCAACTTGTTGAGCTCTCTTGCACGCTATACAGTGTGTCCCCAGGTTCCCAAATTTTGTGATCTATCATATGTGCTGAAATAGATTCAGTAATCTAGCTGTCTTTGTGTGGTTCCAAGTTCCTGCACACTGGGTTGGAAAGGATAGAATGGAACCATGTTCTGAGTTCTACTTCCCATGGAGAGGGTGAAAGCAGACCATCTCTGTGTTCGCGCTCTCTTAGAAGACATTCAGTGAAAAAGTTTTCTTAAAAGATCTTCAGTGAACCAGCATGTGTGCTTTGAGGCGAGCAAGGTCTATATAAATCTTGGAAAGTGTAAAGGATGAATGTAAATCATTGGCTGGAGCTTAACACACTGAGAATGTCTAATTTGCATGGAGACGCATCCAGGAATCCCAAGTGCTTGCTGAGCAGATTCTTGCCTGGAGAGAGGAAGTTGAGCCTATAATTTTGCCAAGGACTGTTGTATTACTCAGGTAGATGATGTGTAGGTCAGCTTCCCCAGATCAGACAGAGAAGTGGAAGCCTTGCTAAGAAAAGGGAGTCCTCCATTTTGCCTCAAACTCAGATAAGAGGTCCAGATGTGGTAGAACACAACCTAAGTAGTAGGGTGCAACATCTTTGTGTAATTTCTACTACTTTAGGTAATCCCTCACCCATATTTCTGCATGTAATGCCAATAAAACTCATTGGTTCTGTACATTTGTCTATCATGAGCTCTTAATCTGGGAAAGTCATGTGACTCCAAAGTTATTAAATAAGCCTTTGGCAATGCATTTGATTTTATGACTATGGTAGGCCATGTAATATTTCCTCATTAAACAAATGTGATTTTACAAGGTACTCAGTTAACTTTTACTACACAAAGTAGTCTTCTGAGTTTCATTCCCTAGACCTATCATCACAAAACTATTTAAGATGAATGCCAATGTAAAATAAAAAATATCCATTGTTGATGACATAGGTATTATAAGCTAGTGACATGATGGTAGCTAAAATCAGAAGAAAAATTAGCCTTAGTAGAGAAATTTCTACTTCTACTTCAAGTGATGTTTTCTTGAATGCAAATTGTTTTACTTATCATATACAACATTTTATCCCTTATACTGGATCATCCCTTCACTAGAGCCCTGGAAGAGTTTAGAAAGATCCTGA
Organism: Mastomys natalensis; assembly: GCA_021653895.1. NCBI lineage: Eukaryota > Metazoa > Chordata > Mammalia > Rodentia > Muridae > Mastomys > Mastomys natalensis. The sequence goes on along the minus strand of JAJTUV010000326.1, from coordinate 3,339,924 downwards.
ACTCTTGACATATAACTACCTGAAAGTCCATCATGGCCTCAAAACAAAAATAAGTTAAAAATAGCAAAGCATGTTGTTTTTATCAGTTTCAATATTCTTTTCCTTTATTGTTATGCCTTTATTGTTATGAGAAAGAGAAGTTAAAAGTTTGTTTATGCTGATATCAGAAGCTGAATCAATTGAGAACAAACAGAGGATTTTGTAAAATCAAGGTCCCCAAAGGCATATGTAGCTTTGCACATATGAAAATGACCACATATGCTCTAAGACTTGGAAGCAAGGGGATACTTAATATTTTCTTCAGCTTTAGAACAAAAAAGGAATATATGAAATAGGCTGTACCTAGTGGATAGAATTTCAATAATCGCTTTCAATTTCCTCTCCTCACAGTACCCATGTGTATGCATCCAGAAGACCCTTATACCTTCTTCTAAGAAAGGGAACAGATCAAGGAGGACTATGATGTCCAACATGATGGCCTCCCTAGGAAACACAGGGTGGCTGGTAGTGAAGAGGTTCAATAAGTGTTTGCCCTGTGATTTCCCAGCTGTCATCTTTGGAAGTGGTCATTATATTTAACAATAACCTCAAGAAAACATTGTGTATACCCACTGTCTCTACCATCTTGAGAGACCAAGCATCTCACTCTTGTAGAGGAATTTTAATACATCAACATGGCTGATCTGACAAGAGATCCAAAGACCTTCTAAATCTATGTAATCTGCCTGGAATGCAGATATGAACTCAGTAACCTAACAATGAAGGTAATGTTAGGTTGTTGAAGGAAGGAGCCATGTTTAAAAGTAATATCTAATTGAGGGGAAGACAAACTGGGGAATCAGGGAAATATTTGACAAAATGAGTCAGTGATAGGATATATCCAACTCTCTTGAGAACAGACAGGAAAAGAAGCTACTTGAGAAAAGAGGTGAAAAGAGGTATGACAGTTTCAACAGGACAGTTTTACAAAGACAAGTGGCAGAGAGAACAAGTGACACACAAGTGAATATAGAAGGAATCAGAGAATGAGAAAGAGCAGAAGATTATAACATATTGCCAAAGTTAGTATCAGGCCAAGCAGAGAATTAAGTGAGAAGCTGGTAGAAGCCAAACTGAATCAATCAACTTTAAAATTAGATTGTATGGAGGTTAGCAGTTTCTGAGTATGGGACGAGGGATACTAGAACAGAGAAAGAAATGCTCTGGGATCAGTCCAAGCTACATGTTCACACAGCTTGGCTATAGCTATCATCTCATCCCTACACCTGAGGAAATAAAAACAAAACTTACAGTTTTATATCTGAATCTACCTGTAACACTAAGACTCATAAGTTACTCCCTTATATCTCATTTCCTTCAACCATTCTTTTAACTTATTTTTTGTTACATTGAATTCAGGCTGGATTTTATATGTGGCAAAGACTTCATGGAGTTTTGTGATATTATTTTAAATTTAGTATACTGAAGATACAAATTTATAACACCTTCTTTTCAGATACTTAAGCCTATTGGAAAGTACTATTCAATTTATAAAATTCATCTTAAACTAAAATTCTACTTTTTCCTGTACTTTATTTATACATGATAAATAAGTATTCTAAAACCGATTTATGGTTCAAATCTAAAAGACAATGTTCCTTTTGGAACATTTAATTTTTTTCTTTTTAATTGTGTTTGTATTTTATTTAAATACCTCTCTGAGAGAAATAACAGCACACCCAAGAACAGTATGCATAGCTACAATAATTAAGCATGGAAATAAAATTTCTGCTGGTCACAATCCAGCATTATGACTTAATAAACCTTGCTCAATTTTCACCACTTGAAATTAAGTCAGATATCTTCCCTAGGATTTTGGAGTGTTATCTGTCCTCATCATCTTCCTGAGTGGATTCCTGCTGAGTACCCTGATTAGACAGACATGGGTCTATTTAGAAATGGTGTGTCAGGATTCCGTAGTGCTTCTGAGATCATACTGTGATTCCAGAAATATGCACTCCACATAACTCCTTCACTCAACAAATCTTTAGGAGCTTAGCATGGGTAATAGCTAGGATTTAGTTGTATCTTTGCTTCAATTAAAATATACATCTTAAAAAATACATTTGGTAAAATATCTGTGTTGATTAGTTTTAGTCTACTTGATAAATGCCAGAGTCAAATAATCACCATTGAGAAAATGACTCCATCAGATTGTCTTGTAAGCAAGTCTGTGGGGAGTATTTCTATAGTTGATGCCATTTTCTGAGCAAGTGGTCATAGATGTGTCATAAAGCAGACTGATCAATCTTTAGGGAAAAGCCAGTAAGACAATCCAACCAATGTCTCCGGGTCAGACCCTCCCTCTTTGTTCCATTTTGAGTGTTGGTCTTAGCTACTCCTGGTGATAGGTTGTGATATATAAGCTAAGTAAATTTTTTTCTCCTCCAAGTTGCTTTTTTCATGCTGTTTATTATATCAATAGAAAACAAATGATGGCAATTCCTTCTGACTTCATAAAGATCATTTATTTGTTGGAATCCTTTATTCTTTTCATTTGGCAACTTTATAGAATCACAAAATGGTTGTAGACATTTAAAGTGTCTTCTTCAAAGGGGGTGGCATCTGAAATGTAAATAAATAAAATATTCAATAAAAAAATAAAGTGTCTTCTTCTACAGAGAACATTTTGGAAAATTAGCAGATGCCTCACAACTGTTTTTTTTCCTTAAGAGAAGATAAGATTCTAGCATAATACATGTACCATGAAGTTCATATTTCAACTTAGATGTTTTTAATGCCACATAAAGAACTTATTCAAAACCTAAACTTACTATCACATCTTGCTCTGGTCCACACAAGTTTGAAAATTTAATTACTTCATCAATATGCTGGACAGAGAAAACCAATAGTTTAGTACATCCTTCCAAATACTACTACATTCTCTATCTTCCATCCATATTCATGCATAAGTTGTTCCTGGCCAATGTCATTCTCCAAGTGTAGTTTATATCTCTAGCTGTATTTGACATTCATCTTTCAGCTTCAACTCTTGAAAGTTAAATTTTATAACATTAATAGAAGAAAATATCTATTAAAATGTGTATATACAGAGGCTAGAGTAATGGCTCAGTAGTTAAGAGCATATACTCCTTTGCTAGAAAACAAAAATATAGTTCCCTGCATTCTTGTTGATCAACTCATAACTGCCTATCACTTCTGGATATCCAAGTCCCTCTTCTAGCCTCCTTAGTTTTCTGCACTCATATGTAAACACACAGACATACAGGCAGACAATACACACACCCACACACACACACACACACACACACACATACACACACACACACACACACACACACACACACACACACACACACACACACAACAAATCCACCTGGAGCCAAGGTTGCCAAATAAATGTGTTTAGGGGTCTATTTTTTCTAACTTGGAGGTAAAATTACTTTGTGTGGCAATAATACAACAATAGAAGCTTGAGAAGTTCTTAGCCATCTACACTTGCTTCCCACAACTCTTGTAAGCACATAGTATATAAAAAATAAGGATAGCTTTCAAAGGGAAAGAAACATCTCTGTGTCAGGGTCCTTGACAATTAAGTCTCTATCATTAGCTAACCAAAAAAATAGTACAACCAACTGAGACTTATAGAAGGGCTTCTCTATAGAGAACAATGTTCTAATTCACAAGCTAATAAAATCCTTGTTCTTTTAGAGAATTACATTGTGGGAGAGTGTGTTTCTTAATAAGGCTGAAAGATATGAAGTATTTTATTATGACTAATCAATTAGTTATATAGCCATGTTCCTATGCTGAAGACCTTGTAGGAGAAGAACATTCAAAAGACAGACAATCATATTCCACTCCATCAACCATCAGAATATCAACTTTTTACATATCCACAAATGTATCTCTAACAGGCATGGAGTTGAAGCAGATAGCTAAAGAAGAAATAGAAAATTTTCTCTGTATATTGATCACAGAATGGGCCATGACAAAAATGGACTGTAGAAAGAAAGAAGAATGAATGGACCGTGGGAAGAAAGAGTCTGCCAAACCCATAAAGACTGGTGACTCTCCATCTTGCAAACCAAATAAATAAACAATGAACCTGAAATTATTCTTTTTTTCAAACTGTGGAGATCTTTGATTCGACATTTTCCTCAGGCAGGCAAATTAAAAAACTGATTCTATAACAAAAAGCCAATGCCACCCAAGGCCTGGATCCTCTTTCCCAATAATGGACATATTAATCTATTGCAAAGTTGCACAGCACTTTTATTTATGATCTAGATTTCAGATCATTGCTTTCTATAAGTGGTATGATGATCCCCCAAGTTTGGTGGGTTAGACATTTCATTTGGCCCAACTGTAAACAAATCTATTTTCCTTTACCAACTTCTGCTTTCTCTCTTTGGAATGCAAGAAAGTCTGTCAGTCAATTGTTAGACTCATATAACCATCAATAGTACCATTACCTTAAAGCATATTGCAGACCATCAATGGGGGCAAGAAAAAAAATGGAGACAAAAAAAAGTACTCAGAGAATTGATAATTGATATGTCTTCAAATTTTCATAAATGTATTTTTTAGGAAGACCCAAATTAAATAAAAGTCAAATAATCAAATAACATTGTATGAGATTCCCAAAGTATTCATTAAAATATTACAATTTATTTTGTTATATTGAAAAATTCCAACCATAGGACAATATAGACTATCATTTTCAATGTTACAATTGGAAAGCTAAAACACAAAGAAGAGAAAGTAAATATAAATTAAAAAGTTAAAGGAAAGCAATGAAATACAAAAATGTCATATGTGTCTTTCTGGTTCTTGGTTACCTCACTCAGAATGATCTTTTCTAAGTCTACCCATTTGTTTGCAAATTTCATGACGTCATTTTTTTTTTTTTGAAGAGCTGAGAAATACTCTAGTAAATACAGGTACCACATTTTCTTTATCCATTCTTCTGTTGAGGTTGTTTCCAGGTTCTGATTATTATGAATAAAGCTATACAATACAATACAATACAATACAATACAATACAATACAATACAATACAATACAATACAATACAATACAATCAATACAATAACCACTGTTAAACAAGTGTCCTTGTTAGGATGGAAAGTACTATGGGTATAAGCTTAAGAGTGGTATATCAGTGTTTTAAAGCCTAGAACTTAACTTCCCTCAAAGATAGAAACATTTGGTATGTAAACCAGAATGCCATAGAGATCCTGGCCTACTCATAGTGGCAGCAATATCAGAAATATCAAGTTGTAGAGTCAGCATATATGCCGATCAATGGATGAATGAATAAAAATTGACTTTAAATCTTCCAAAGTGTCAAATGTTCAACCTCAGTTTATTACACAGAGATGATGAATTACCAGTATTCTCACCAACCTCCTATTTTGTACATTTGCTGATTTCTGTCTCTCTTACAAATATATATCTAATTTTCCCCAAGTTTACTCTCTAAATCATAGCACTCACCAAATTAATTGACTTCTTCAAAATACAGTAAAATAGTTATCTCTAGATGATTTCCAAGCACAAACTCTATGAAAAGTGACAGTAACTTCAAGTAAAATTTGGAACACAAAAACTAACTCTTCTTGCACAACCCAATGTGGAAGTAAATGGAGATGATGGCCTCATTGCAAGGACATTCCCAAGTTTATGGCTCAGGGTCAATGAATGAGCATTCTCAGCTCTTAATGGCACTTGTTGGCATACTTGATAATGATCATCTCTGTGTGTCTCTTCTTACTTTCACATGCAACACATACAACATTGGCAAGAATATAATTTAAGGAGTAATATTTGCAGGTATCTAGTTATTCACATGAAGTTCACTAGGCATTAAGACCACAAGAGTCGGTATCTAGATCCATTATCCTTTCATAGTTGATAACTTCAATGACTTTGCTAGTATTTTAGTACATAGTTTAGTCATAGTGGACTTCTAATTATTGCTTTTTAAGTTTTTATTTCATTTTAACTTAATGGCATAATAATTGTACAGATACAGGATTCTGTATAATGATGTTGTTCATACTTATAATACTTAAAATACAAATAAAAATGGATAATGAATCAAATAACTCAAGTAACATTTATGTTAGGTAAAACATTCAAAACTCTTTCTTCCAGCTACTAAATGAAATAAAACACTACTATCAATGATAATCACTTTATCAGGTAATAAACACAGGAAAATATCCCCTTTATATGATTATATTCCTACCTGTTCAACAACTCTGCTCTGCCACTCTTCTCATCCTTAGACTGATGAGAAGACTGATAACAGCTATATTTCCATGAAGTCACCATGAATAGAATTCTAAAATGAGGACATCATCAGATATCTAACTTATTTTATTTAGCATAATATGCAGCTTTGTCTGCTTTGTGTTGTCAAAAAAATAGGATTTTAGCATTTCTGTGGTCCAGTGTGTTCTCCGAATGGGTGTTTATCCCATTTTCATTTATCTATCATGAATACTTCTGCAATAAACATGGGAGGGCAAATATCTTTTCAACATGATTTCATTCCCTTTGAGTACATACCCATGACTAAGATTGCTAAATATCAATCATGGTATTTCTATTTTTAATTTTCTGAGGTGGTAGAGTTTTGTTTTCCATAAGAGCCCTGCTAATTAACACTCTCACGATAGTGTATAAGTGTTCTCTTTACTTCATGTTCTGGACTATATTATTTCGTGTTCTTGATAATAGCTATTCTCGTTGGAATGAGGTAATACCTCATTATGGTATTTATTTTGCATTTCCCTGGAGATTAGTAATGTTGAGCATTAATTCTTATGCCCGTGGGCATGTCTTACTTGAGAAATATCTATGCTGGTTTTTGGCTTAATTCAATTAGATTATTATCATTTGCTACTGAGTAATATGTCTTCATTATAGATTATGTATATTACCTCATATTAGAGCTATAGTTTGCATATATTTTTAAATGCTCTAGTTTTTCTTATTCCTCTGTTGCTATGTTCCTCTGCTGTGTAGAGCATTTTCAGTTTAATGCTATCTCATTTGTTTATTTTTTAATTTAATTTTTATGCTGCTAAAATCTAATCTAAATTATCCAGGCATGTCTTTGAGAATCTTCTCCATGTTTTCTTCTTGTAGTTTCATAGCCTCAAGTCTTTAATCAATTTTTAGCTGATCATTATAGCTGTTGAGATAAGGCTTTTGTTGGTTACTATTGTGTCAACAAATACAAACAGAAATAACTTGTAAGAGGAATTATTTACATTCCCTTGTGGCTTCAAAGCAATTGAGTTCATCAAGGAAAAGAAGGCATGCCAGAGTTAGTAACATCAGGATCCTGCATTTTAAGAAACGGGAAAGCAGAGAGTGTCTGCTGGAATTGAAGCTGAATCAAACCCTCAGAGAGGCCATCTTCTAATGCCTTACTGGCACCAGTCAGGTCTTATAGTGAGATGGGTACTAAATGGTGAAATCATGACCCTGTGAGTACATTTGATATTCAAATCATAATTTATTTGGCCCCAAATGCTCATGACCATGACATAAGGTAAAATAAATTTAGTGTAACTTAATAAATCCCATATTTGTGGTCTTAAGAGATTTTGAAACTGTAAAGTCATTTCTAAGAATAAAATCAGACTCTTAATTATGGGTTATTTTAAAAACCAAGGAAATTTATTACATTTCTAATATATAATGGAACCCAGTAAATATTAAGAATATTAAGAATGGGGGATAGCAATAAATGCTGTTTCCCAGAATCACAAAATACAGTTTCTAGACTGGCACCTCTTCAGCATTCTGTTTTTAAATTTAGATTTCAAATAAGGTAGTAGTTTTTATTGCCTGGGATCCTCATTTCACCAAAGTATGACCAAAACCCAGCAGAGAACTTCAATATTAATGAATAATTATTTCCTACAATATTTCCATTTGAAAGCATGTGGCCTTTCCCTTAGCCATCTCCACTCTGTCTCTGTAACTTTTCTCGCAGACATTCAAAGTTCCTGTCGTGTCCATTATCCTATAGACTCTGATACAACTGGGGCAACATAGCTTGCTTAGGGATCCCTACAGGTACTTAAAGTCTGCTACATCACATTGATTTACTGGCTTTTTACTGGAACCATCGAACAAGCCTCCACTGTTACACTGTGTAAGCACCTTGGATACAAGCAAAACTATTATGAGGCAAATGATATGAAAGTTCTTGTGTCATCTTAAGAGCTAGCTGAGGTCACTGAGCTACTGTGTGATTGCTGCTCTTGATTGTCAACTTGACTATATCTGGAATTAACTAAGACCCAAGAGACTGGGTACACCTATGAGAATTTTTATTAATTGAAGTGATCAAAGGCATCTTTTATATGGCTCTTTTGAAGTGGGGAGGTCCACCTTTAATCTGGGCCACACATTCTGGTGGTAGCCTATATAAAGGACATGGATGAAGGAAGTTTTCGCTCTTGGTCTGCTTGCCCTAGTTCATTTCACTGGTACTAGAGCATACTTTTCCAGAGTTCCAGTATATACTAAAGTCCAGCTCAGGTAAGCAGACTTTCAAACTGATTTCCATTTGTAAAATGTCATTGTTAGTCATATATATAAATCATATATATGTATATATATACTTACTATATACATATATTTATTATATACATTATATTATAAATATACATATATACTTATATGTATATACTTACATATGTATAAATATATATAATTACATATATATACTTATATGTGTATAATAAATAATATATATATTATATATACACTTTATTGCTTTATTGAATACATATTGAACACACACACACACACACACACACACTTATTTCATAAGTTATGATCCTTAGGAAACCCTGACTAATGCACTCAGTTAACAGAGGCCTCTGATGGATGGGATAAACCTTGGATAAAGTTTTTGGAGCCTATCTTGATCTAGAATGTAAGCCCACCAGTTTTTCCCTTTTAATAATATTTTTCAAATGTATTCATAATTCTACCTCCTTGTATACTCTCCAGGACCATTCTAACCCTCAAGCTCATTCTCTATATTCAAGTTCAAACTATACTATTTCTCTTTAATAGCAGAAATCTCTATTATAAAAACTATGTATTTTTCTGCAGATGTTATTTACCCACAATATTAAAGATGTTTATAGACCATTACTGAACAGTACCTTTTAAAAATCCTTCTGTCCTGATTATGCCTCAAATACTCACGGTACATCTGAATAAAGCTGCCAATAATCAACAAGCTGCAATCAAAGTGTCTTTTTTCTGTCACAGAATTACTTCTGCTAAATATATGTTAAATTATTTTTGAACTTGAATTTATTCAAGTCCATATTCTGTCCTGAATATGACATGGGTGGTCAATTCACTGTAGAATCCAGTTTCCATCTGAGACCCAATGGCCATAGTTCTCAGTGTTCACATCTTAGTGGACCTGCATGAATTCCAGACTCCCACCTTAATTGGCTATTATGCTGTACTTACAACCATCAGCAGCTTATATAGGTTCCATCTCCAAACTTGTCTACATACTTCTCTCAGACGTGTGCTACAGGTCTTTTTTTCATCTGATCAAGTTATCACAGGAAGGGTTTCACTCAAGCACTGTTTTCCAATCTGGCCAATGATTTCAAGGCAACTCCACTCATTTCTTCAAGGCAGTCAAGTCACAGTTGAGCAGATTTTGGAAGATAGAAAGCAGATGAAAGCACAGGACAGAACCAGAAGGTTAAAGTCTTTAGAGACCTTCCTACTAGTGACTTCCATTTGATAACAAGAACTCAGTACTTAAAGGGCCCAGAGTCCTCAAAACAGCATCATAAGCTGAGGAATCACTGTCTGAAACAAGACTGCAGAAGAAACTTCAGATTGAATATCTCACAGTGATTTTTGTTCCTGCTGCTATGTGTATCTCACCAATTAAAGAGATAATATTGTATCCCGTATGTCATCATGTTAACTTTGTGAAGTATCAGTAGACACTATATAGTGGATTCATTTTCTAGAACTCATCTATATTCTATGGACAGTGTGTCTGATAATCATGTTACTGTTGCTATTACATCAATTTTGAAATCAGATTGTGCGATGCCTCTACCTTGGTTCCTTCTTACTACTGTTTTGCCTATTTGTTGTGCTTTCATGAAAAACTTAGGAAATAATTTTTTATCTCTCTGAAGAAAACTATTGGTATTATGGTAGATCTGTAGACTGCTTTACTTTAGTGTATTCACTTGAAAATTCCTTTTTCTAATCCATGAACATATAATACATCTCATTTCTTTTAATCACCTTCTTATTTCTTCAGTAAATAACTTTAAATTTCATTATGTAGATTATTCACCTTTTTGTTAAATTTGTTTCTGGATATTTAATCATTATAACTGTTATAAATAAGATTGTCTTCTAGAGTTCTTGGTTAGGTAGATTATTATCAATATGTGGGAACACTTGACTTTTTATGTTGATTTTATACCTTATACCTTTATGAATTCATACATTATTCTTACCATTTTTAATGTCCTCTTTAGGGATTTCTATGAAGAAGATCACCATGCATCTATCTATAAACACAGAAAATCTAAGTCTCCTTCTGCAGTTAGGTTATCTTTTTTTTCTTTATCTTTCTCTGACCATGATTTCTAGTACTCTGTTGAATAAAAATTCTGAAAGTAGACATCACTGTCAAAGCTTTCAGCATTGCTTTTGTTTGGTATGGTTTTAGATGTAGGTTTGTTATATTTGTTATTGGTATACATTATTATGAACTTATTTTTATCTGTTGATTTAGTACATCCTGGAATGACCTTGAGAAAAAGCATTTTATTGAGAGAATATCTAGATCAAGTTGGACTGTGGTCATGTGTATTAGGAATATAATAATTGATATAGGTAAATCAAGACCTTTGTGAGTAGCACCATTCCCTAGACAATGGTTCCTGAAATATATATAGAGAGAGCTGAGCAGTAGTTATACAAACATTCATTATCTCACTTTTCTTTACTATGGATGTAAGATAACTAATTGACACAAGTTTCCAGCTTCACATCCATGAAATATTGTGTTACAAACTGAAATTATAATCCAAATAAGCCCCTTAACTCATAAGTTGTTTTTTGTCAAGGCTCTTTATCACACAAATGGGGATTAAATTAAAACATATGGGTTTCATCTATATCTCACTGAATTTTTAAATTAGGAAAGCAATTACAAATTCTACTTTTTGCTGTCAAAGCTTAATTTAGTAATGTTTTTATGATATGAAACATTTTCTATAACTGCTTATCCTCAATACAATCATTTAGAATAGTAGGCATTTTATTTTCATACTAATTAAATAGATATATTTAATTCAATTCAGGTGCTATTGTTGTCTTTTTTCCAGAAATAAACCTGAGAATTGCTTTGCTACTCAGATCATCATGGTTGAAAACTTGGCTAATCTGATATGGCTGTCCCCTGAGAGACTGCCAATGCCTGACCAATACAGATGTGGATGCTTTAAGCCAACCATCAGACTGAGCAAGGGGACCCCAAAGAAGGAGTTAGGGGAAGGACTGAAGAAGGTGAAAGGATTTGCAACCCCATAGGAAGAATATCAACAATATCAACCAATCAAACCCCAGAGCTCCCAGGGACTAAACCACCAACCAAAGAGTACACATGGAGAGACCCAGGGCTCCAGCTGCTTATGTAGCCGAGGATTGCCTTATTTGGCATCATTGGGAGGGGAGACCCTTTATCCTGTGGAGACTTGATGTTCCAGTGTAGGGAATGCTAGAGCATAAGGAGAGAGTGAAGGGTGAGTAGATGGGTAGGAGTGCTCCCTCAGAGAAGCATGGGAGGGAGAATGGGATAGGGGATTTGCAAAGGGGAAACTGGAAAGGGAGATAACATTTGAAATGTAAATAAATAAAATAATCAATAAACAAAACAATAAAGAAAAGAAACATGGCTCATATCATCTTAAAGTTTCTTTTGTTGTCATAAAACCTATGACCAAAACAGTTTGGGGAAAATAGAGTTTATTTCACTCTAAAGGTCCATATTACAGTCTATAACGTAAGCGAGTCAGGACAGCACTCATGGCAGGAAACTGGACCAGAAGCTTTTGTTTTAGTCCTTGCTCAGCCTGCTTTTTTAGACACTCAGACCACCTGCGCTGGAGCACCAGCATCTACAAAGATCTAGGCCTTTCTACATCAACCACTAATTAAGAATCCCCCCTCATAGATTTGTCAATAGATCTATATTATGGAAACTTTGCTCAGTTGTAATTCCTTCTTCACAAATTCCTCTAACTTGTGTTAAATTGATGAAAATTTCAACACACACATAGGATGGGCAGAAAAGACAGAAGGCAGAGAGAGACAGAGAGAAAGACAGAGACAGAGACACACAGGCAGAAAGCAACACAGACATAGAAAGATTTAGACACAAAAACAGATAAAGCAGGACAGTGAGAGACTAAAAGTCCTGACCATGATAAACAGATAAAAAACACAGTTTATGTTCTTCCTGCTAATATTTATAGACTTATGCCTTCATGTCACTGAATTTTATTCTAATGGATCATATGCTAGCTTCTGCTTTACACCCAATCTGACATATTTCTCTGCAAGTCAATTTTATTTGGTTTTATTTATGTGTCTGTGCATGTGCCCACTAGTTTGTATGTCACCATGTACATACTGGTGCCCAGAAGGCCAGAAGATGGTATTGAATCCATCCAGTTTGCTTGTAGACTGGACTTACGTGTTGCCCAGTGTAGGTGCTGAAAACTGAACCTGGGTCCTCTGAACACTGAGTCATCTATCTTTCCATCCCCTATCACCCTATTTAAATGAAGATTTGCTAATAATCCATAGACAAATTACATCAAGTAATGGACAAAATGATTTAAAAATTAAAATTTATATATGGAATTCAGACATACTTTTTTAGGAATGAAGCTCATGGTTTATACTTGATATTATTCAATATTCAAATAGATTCAATAACTAATGCTTTTTATCTTTTATTTAAATCTCACTTGCTGATTGATGCTTTCATATCAGTTTAGATTTATAGAAACAAAATACAAGATCTAAATTGTATTCTGAATTAGCTGTATCAAATATCTGAATTTTCTAGGCTTTACTTTTTCCAACTGTAAATAATTATAATAACATTTATATTTATTTAAGCATTAGAAATAAATACATGTAGCAGGTGTCTACTAAGTGGTCCATGTTATGATTCCTGATATTTTAAACTGAATATGTCAGTTTGTTGTAGAATGAGACTCTTTAACACTGAATTCATTTTCCATGGTTCAAAAACAATAATATATATGCAATAGGACCTCAAATTTCATTCATACTATTGCTCTATTTTGACTATGGCTAATATAACCCTGCTAGCTATTTCAAGACATGTCTAAATTGATCCAGACAGTAGATAAAATATTCCCAGGTGGAATTAACTCTTAAGCATTTGCTCTTTTGTGGAACACAGACTTTAACTTGGTCTTCTGTGCTTCACAGGATCTTTCTCTTAAAGTGCATTGATAGCTTCTCCTTCCTGTTCAACCATCAAATGAAAGTTCTCTCTTCAATCTATGGAACTAAGTATATTTTCTTCTCATGAAACATGGCATATTTTTTTTTTCAGTAATTCTATGTTTATTGCAGTCTCACTATGATTTTTATGCCAAACACATCCAAATTAATGCTCTGGTTTGTGTGTTGTGTGTGTTTCTTTTTTTTTTTTTTTAATTTTTTTTTTAAATCAAATCGTAATTTTTACTTATTCACACAGGGGTTATAAACACAAAAAGGCAGGACATGACATACTTTCTTACTGTTTCTTTCACTCAGCTTTATTACTAGCTACTGTGAAATCCTACTACAATTCCTTCTATCCAATCCTATTACTATACCACAGATCAGTTATATTTTATTTAAAATTCATCCTGTATATTCTCTATATGACTCAGTGAAGAGTTCTAAGTAATATAACAAGGATCCTTTTCTTTAAAACTTTATCCTCTTTTCTAGTTCAGTCTTTGAGAGCCACATGGGTCCAGGTTCGTTGATTCTGTTGGTTTTCCTCTAGAGTTCCTTTCCCCTTAGGGGTTGCAATCCTTTCTCATATTCGTTTATAAGAGTTCTCAAACTTCATCAACTCTTTGGGTGAAGATATCTGCATCTGTCTGTGTCAGTTGGTGGGTGGAGTCTCTCAGAGGAAAGCGATGCCATGCTTCTAATGGTGCTGCTCTAACTGGATGTCTGCATGTCAAGAATACAAATAGATCCATATTTATCACACTGCACAAAACTCAACTCCAATAACCTCAACAAAAAACTGAATACAATAAGTCTCATAGAAGACAAACTGAGAAATATCCTTGAAAATTTGTACAGGAGACAATAAAATACCAATGGCTCAGGTTCTAACATCAACAATTGATAAATGGAACCTCCTGAAACTGCAAAGCTTCTGTAAGGCTAAAGACACTGTAAATAAGACAAAATTGGCACCCTATGGACTGGAGAAGGATCTTCACCAACTTTACATCCGACAGCTAATATTCAAAATTTATTTTAAAAAACTTAAAAAGTTAAACACCAAAAACCCAAATAACCCAATTTTTTCAAAAAATAATAAGGGAACAGAATGCTATTCTGCACAATCAGCCTTGGTCTCTGCAAGGATTGAAGTGATGTTCTGACAAAAATCAGTTGGAATGCAAGAAAATTCATTACTGTGTAGTGATCAACAAGTATTATTCATATATGAAATGTAACATGCCAAAAGCACCCAAATATTTCACATACACACACAGACAAACACACACACACACACAACCTACACAACGACAAATGCACATACACTGAATAAATAAGTAAACTGGAAACTAAACTGTTTTTCTATTCTATTGTTATTTTTTATTTATTCAGAGAGAGAGAATATGTTATATACATGTCTGGAAGTCACAAAGCAACTCAAAGGAGTCAATTCTCTGGATCTATAACGTGTTGGGGGCAAAAACTCAGTTATCAGAGTTGTCAGCAAGTCCTCGTATCCACTGAAATACTACTAGGCTCATTTTTCTTACTTATTTCAGTGCAATTATATATATATATGAAGTATATTGTTTTTATTAAAATTAACAGTGTCAGGTCCAATAGAAATTTTTCCCCAAAATTTGTGGGTTTCACAAAAGCCAACATTCTTCAGTAAGTTGTGAAGCACATTCCCTTCTATCAAAAGAAGCCATTTCCTTTACCACTGAAATAAGGGATAAATGGCTATCCATGATGCCTATTAACAGACATAAATGTTCATGGTGGCCTAAAAGCTCAATCATACTATAACTACCTGTTAAACATTTCAGAGACAGTGTTGAGAACTCATAGCTTTTCTCAGCTCTTCTCATCTCCCTTTTCCCTAAACTCCCTAGCTAACAAACTTTCCTCCCCCCACCCCATTCTCCTTCTCCTTATAACTCTGCTATTTCATCTATGCTCTATTTGTTCTCTCTTTTGTCCTCTTTTGTCCTTTCTTTGTCTTCCCCTCTCTCCCTACTTCCAATCTCCCTCAGTGCTCTCTTCCTGTTTCTTTCAATGTCACATCTTGTCTGCTAACCATGTTCACTCTTCGGTTCTGGTCTGTTCCAGAAGTCTCTGGATGTTTTTTTTTTTTTTTTCTTTATATTTACAGTAAAAAGCATCCCCTTTAATCATATAATGGAATGGTCATGTCATCAGTTTATACACATAATATATTGGTTACTTTCCTCACACTATTACAGAATACCCAAAAGAAACTACTGAAAGAGGAAAGATTTCTTTGAGCTTTTGGTCTGGGGATCAGAGTCCAAGATAGCATGGAAGCATGACAAGGCATTTCTGTCCATTTAGCAGGAGTACAATGGGGCAGCTGTTTACATCCTAGGAGACTAGGAAGTAGATTATGGGAATATTATTCAAAGATCTATTTATTGTCACAATGATCAGTGACCACTCAATACTACCTCTCCTTTGGCTACACAGCTTCCTTAAACTGTTACCAGCTAGGAAACAGATATCTGAAACATAAGTTAGTGGGAGTGTGGATGGCATTACAAATATAATCCATAACATATCTAATACTGCAAATACTTTCAAAAAGTTTTCTAAGTAATGAATCCCCATACATGAAGAAACATGGTTAGTTCATGCAAGTATCTAACTTAAAACATTTGCAAAATATCTTGGAATTGAAAGTAATATGAAATGTTGCCAAAACTATCCGGAGGTTTAGATGGGTCATCCAAAACCTTGAATAAATAAGAACTTGGGAAAAAATAAAAATTGAGACAAAACAAGAGAGGTTTTAGAAGCTGTGAATTTCGAAGCTGTGAAATTCTTCTACTGTTTGTTGTTTTAACAGTACAAATACAGCATTCTTATTTTTTTTCCTCTCTCATAGTGTGATAAACTATGACCCAAAGCAACTTGAACAGGGAAATGTTTCTTTGGCTTACATGTCCAGATTACCTATCTCAGCTCAGAGGCAACTCAGAGCAGCAACTTGAAGGCAGGGATTGGGGCAGGGGCCAGGGGATAGGACACTGCCTAATGGCTAATTCTTTGAAGCATGCTTAGTTAATATTTTATATAACCCCGAGTCATCTACCTAATCATGGTTTTTCCACAGTAGGCTGAGTCTTCCTCCATCAGTTAGAAATGAAGAAAATTCCTTACAGACAGCCCACAGCCCAATAAGATCGTCTACCAATTCCTCAACTGAGGTTCTTTCCTCAGAATATGTCAAATTGAAAAGAAAAACTAACCAATATAGAGAGTAAGATGATAGAAAAACCTTAGCAAAAGAATCCTGCAGAGTATCATGGCCAAGATGGAAGAAAAAGTCCTGATCACTTACTCTTATTTAACCATCTAACTTCAGTGAGTAACTCTAAACTTCTCACCTGAAGGTAAATGGAAAATTTGCCTGCAAAGACTATATCAAATAATGGCTAAACAGTTTTAAGTTTCTCTGGTATTAATCATGAGACATGACAATCTCTTTAGTGCTTTAAACTTATAATCTCTTATTCTTAAATGTGTTCTAACCCAAGTCCTCCTCTTCTTAGTCCCTGTTATTTGAATACCCCAGGAAACACAATGAAAATGTCTATTGGTCTCACACAGACAGGACATCTACATACTAAAGCCAGGCCCCAACAGCATTTAGTTTGAATGTTGTTGTCCAGCACCAGGAGTCTCATCACCACCATAGCATGAGCAGGCGAACCATTGGAAAATCTCCATTTCCACCTCCTGTCTAATCTAGAATACCTCAAGAAGACATAGAATTCAGATGGAGCAGGAGTTAGTTTTGAATGGAGCCTCAGTTAAGAGTCTCCTGAGGACCCAGCTACACCACTCCTGAGCATATACCCAGAAGATGCTCTAACACATAACAAGGACATATGCTCCACTATGTTCATAGCAGCATTATTTATAATAGCCAGAAACTGGAAAGAACCCAGATGCCCTTCAACAGAGGAATGGATACAAAAAATGTGGTACATTTATACAATGGAATATTACCAGCTATTAAAAACAATGAATTGATAAATTCTTATATAAATGGATGGAACTAGAAAATATCATCCTGAGTGAGGTAACTCAATCACAAAAGAAATACATGGTATTCACTCAGTGATTATTGGACTTTAGCCCAGAAGCCTGAAACACCCAAGATTCAACTCACAGACCACATAAAGCTCATGAAGAATGAGACCAAGTGAGTGGGGGCTACAGTCCTCTTAGAAGAAGTAACAAAATACTCAAGGGACAAATATGGATGCAAAGTGCAGGACAGAAACTGAAGGAGGGGCCGTCTGCAGACCATTCCACCTGGGTATCCATCCCATGTGCAGTCACCAAAGGTAGATGCTGACGTGGGTGTCAGGAAGTACTTCTGACAGGAGCCTGATATAGCTGTCTCCTTAGAGGTCTGAAGAGTCTGACATATTCAGAGGCAGATGCTCACAGCTAACCATTAAACTGATCATGGGGTTCCCAACAGAGAAGATAGAGTGAAACTGAAGGAGTTGAAAGGGGAGGGACCCATGAGGAGAGTAACATACCAACCAACCAGAGCCCCCAGGTCTAAACCACCAGCCTGGGAGCACATAGGGAGGGACCATGGCTCCAGCTATATATGCAAGGGAGTCTATATATAAGTGGGAGAAGAGATCCTTGGTCCCATGAAGGCTGGACATCGGGGGGGGTGGTATTCGAGGGTGGGGAGGTGAGGTACTGGGGAGGGTGGGTGTGGGTACACCATCATAGAGGCAGGAGGGGGGGGAAGGGATAGGGAGTTCCTGGGAGGGAGGGGAAAGGGGGTAAGGGGAAAACATCTGAAATGTAAATAAAAGTTCCAATAAAAAAAAAAAAAAGAGTCTCTGACACTCCACCTATTTGTCTATTTGTTCTATGAGGGAAAATACATAGTTTAATTAACATCACCATATACTTACCTGTCACCTGTACTATACCTTTTAACTATCTCTACGAACCACAATACTCTTGATGTCAATCATAGCCATGCTTCTTCTTGGTACTTATGGTGAAGTGATGAAGGTCATAACTACATACCATGTGCTATAATATTCATTTCATGTTTAGATCTAGAATTTTCATACTACACAAGTTGAGAAAAGCAACTTACACTCTC
This sequence comes from Mastomys natalensis, assembly GCA_021653895.1. NCBI lineage: Eukaryota > Metazoa > Chordata > Mammalia > Rodentia > Muridae > Mastomys > Mastomys natalensis. Next base: position 3,321,176 of record JAJTUV010000326.1, on the reverse strand, counting down.
CTCTCTATGATTAATGTTCCCTTAGATTTGCATAACCTAGTGGACTTTAAAATCTGAAATTAAGTATTTGGCCACAGGATTCAGAAAAATAATTTGCTGATTAATTAGTATATAAATGAGGTGAAAAGTTTCTTACTCTCATTCTCCATACGTATGACATTATCACTAGCTGCCATAGAATATGTAAAACCCTATTACATTGTTCCCATCTGTCCTCAAATTCTTCAAAATTAATGAAAAGCAAATAAATAATTTTTATTTAGGGCTCAACATAAATCTTTAGTTTAAAGCAGTGAACAGAACAAGAAATCTCAGATTTACCTGATGAGGTTGTAAGCTGAATCACTTTTTACTTTCCCATGAGAGTCTGTATTCTTCACAGTTAAGTTGGACTTGATAATATACAGATTTTGTGGTATGTTATATTTTAACAGCATACAAAGCAATGGGTTTGATTGTGACATTTTTATTCATATATATCATTATGCTTTGTTTAATTTACCCACAACTGCCCTCTCCTACCTCCTGCCTACCTTCCTCCTCTATTGCCCCTCCCGTTTTTACAACATAGATTACAATACCTCTTCTTTCGTTTCTTTCTTACCTTACTCTGCTCCCCCTTCTACCTTTCTTTTAGTTTCATTACTATTTTCAAATTGTGTGTGTGTGTGTGTGTTTTTTTATGTGTTGTGTTGTGTGTATGTGTGTAAATCAGGTTTGCATATGAGAGAAAATATTTTACTTAGGTTTCTGAGACTATCTTAAATCTCTTACTATCATGAACTTTATCATCCATTTTCTTGCAAATGTCATGGTTTCATTGTTTTAATGTTTGGATAAAAATAATATGCATACATATACACACATTCACACACATGCACACAATCATTTTATATATATGTCCATGATATATACATACATATGTATATATGATATATGTGTGTGTGTATACATACACAGACACACATATATATATATATATATATATTTTATTTCTTTTTTTTTCCATCAGGGGATGAACATCAAGGCTGGCTTCATGCTGTGGCTATAGTGAATAATACTCCAGTAACAATGGATGAGTTTCTCTGGTATGCTTAATCAGATTCCTAGACTTTTATTGTTACATTGATAGCTTATCATACCAATTTATGCAATGGTTGCATTAGTGATATTCCATCCATTTGTGTGTGTTTCTTTCCCCTGTATCTTCACAAGTATATCTTATTTCATTATTTTAGTATGATAAGCATTATAATATATGAGATAGAATCACTGTACATTTAATAACCATTCCACTGAGGGTAAGACTCTTGGTTATTTTTGTGTATTTGATAGTCAACTATGTTAAGAAATGTTTGCTCATTTTTATGTCCTTTTTGTTTGATTTCCAAATTTATTTCTTTCATCTTCTGAGATTATAATATAAACTACACCAGTTCCTCCTGCACACCCTCTCATGACATGACCTTGACATTCTTCCTTGATTTATTTATCTTGTTTTCTTATCCAAATTAGAGCCACCCTTTTTAAACATTTTTTGTACATTCAAATTTATATGCAGTATTACATATTTCTAAATATATAAGTCAAGCCTGCTCAGTCTCTATGTTTCTTGCATACATACTTTTGTAAAAACATACTGACAAGTTATTTCATTCCAAGTGGAAATTTTTTGTATTTGATATTTTACAGTCTGTTAACATTCTAGGTATTAATTTTCTGACATGTATCAGCCCATTTTCAGGTATTTTCCTGACTGTTAGTTAATAAATGTCCTGTTTCTATCTCACTATATTCGTGTGAGTTCAACTGCTTAGTTTACTAAGAGCTAGGAAATCAAAGGAAATGTATTTCAGGCAGATCTAAAAATTCACAATAGACATATCATGATTGCATTAAAACACATTGATGAAAAATTTAACAAATAAATAAAAAAAGAAAATAAAGAATAACACATGATGATCACGGAAGTAGGTTCTTGACAGTCTCAAGTCAATTTGTGAAGTATTATACCATTAATTTGTATACAAATTAACATTAATCATCCCTATATTATTGAAGTTATCTATCATTATGAATCATGTTATTTGATCTTTCTTTAGTATAATCAGATAATCAAGGTTGAAACCTTAGCACCCAAGGAAATCATCCCTAATTAATAAATTAAGTCATTAACAAGTTAAATGATATTAGACACTATTAAAGACACAGAGGTAGCATTCTTGACACAGAAACATGCCAAATGATTGGAAAAGTCTATCACACAGAGGTTCTCAAGTTACCTTATTCCTTAAGTAAATAATGCTTTCATGTAGAGGCTGCAATATATTATTCCATTTCTGTATTATAATCATAACAAATAAATTATTCTTCTGTATTTTCTGTTTATTTTACAATTGTGAAGTTACAGCCATGTCTAATATTGTGTTACTGCTAAAAGATTATTGTATTTGCCAAACAATAAACTAGATGATATGCATGATATAGCAGTAACTAGATCTCCTTGTGTTCCACATGTTCAAATAACAAATATGTGTTTATTACCTGATCACCAATAGTCAATATTTCTAATCAATCTCTTCTCCACAGGACACAGGCTACTAAATTCATTTCTAGCTGAAATATTGCCAGTTCTGACAGGACAGAGAGTCTGGAATGTAGTCAGTGTATACTACTTGCTTGCTAAGGCAGAAGGTCAAATCATAGAAAAATAATAAATTATTTTAAAGAAGCAAGATGCAGTATATGCTTGTCTTAAATTTATTCTGATAATTATTCATATTATTTAAACTTACCTTTCTAAAATGAGGAGACATAGCAGACATATGTGTGTACAATAGGATAAGAGTACTATATTAGACTGAATCTGAGATAATTATTCCTGTATGAATGGACCAGGAATGACATCCATGAACCAGAGTAGGGTAGCTGACTTCAGCTTGATACAGGAGTCCTTTGGTGAATGGTCACATGTACTGGCATTCACATTCTTCATAGCAAAGTCATTGCTTAAAAATACTGTGACAGGTACTTTCAATTTACTATTAAGTATACATGGCATGTCCAATTGATGTGGACAGTTTCCAAATAAATGCTCAAGTACTTCTTTTTTGAAATCACATAGGAGATTTGAAGGTTCTGAAAGATAAACTTTGGTCTTTGTTTTATTCTTATTTATGTGCATCGTCCATGTGCATGTTGTGTATGTAAGTACATATGTATATGTGTGCTGGTGTTTATAGACTCCAGAAGAGGTCATCCAATCCCTTGGTAACTGGAGTTACAAGCAGTTGTGAGATGTTGGTTTGGGTGTTGAGAACATAACTTTGGTCTTCTGCAAGAACATCAAGTGCTCTTAACTACTGAGCCCTCCAAATGATGCCTTAAGACCATCCAGGGAGGCTTGATGCTTTAGCTAGATGGTACAGTGCTTGCCCTGAAGGTGTGAGGTCTTAAATTCAATCCACACTACTGACAAAACAACAAAAATCCAATAAAATACAACACTTCCATTATATGTTAGAAAATAGAAAATCTTCCTCTGGAGAGATTCAGAGGTAGGAACCATATGTGAGTCAAAAAAAAAAAAAAAAAAAAAAAACCAGCTTACAGAAGTCAGCCAAGTTCTAACTATTTGTATCTCTCCCCAGGGTACATAAAAATGCAGTGAGTCTATCACAGTGCTACTTCTAGTCCTAAATCCAAGATTTTTGAATAATGCTTGGGGAATCTATTCATTCATGTCTCCCAGCCCAGACACAACACACACACAGACATACACACACACACACACACACACACACACACACGAGGTGGGGTAGAGAGTAAAGGAATAAGCAAAGCATAATTTATATATAACAATATACCAAATATAATTGGAAAATTTTATTCCAGACCTTTCATTCCTTCCTTTTAGCACTTACAGAAATATTTCTAACCATGAGTACTTGTAGTCTATATCTTCTCTACAATTGAGTCAAAGTTAACCTCTTCCCAGACTGCTCATTCCTAAGCTGTCTACAAGGTTTCAGAGAAAGCATTGTACTCCATTTGTGGGTTTTAGCAAAGGGCAAAGGACTGTGCAGTGCTGGACAGACAAGAATCAATGGCACCCTTCAACTCTAAAAGCCCCTATGTTCTGTACTCTAAAACACTCTCCTATTTCTGTTCATAAACAGACACATACTTTTGTCTAAGATAATTTTTAGTTACATTTTCTTTGAAAAGAAAACATTCAATATTACTAACTCATATTTTAAGAACTCTCTTTTCCAACAAATTTTTAACCTAGCTCTTTGGGGATATTATCTGCATTCTAGTTTATTACAAAGAATAGTATTTTCCTCCAAATGTTTCCCAAGGTAAAACATTAATAACCATTTCTTTAGTTCCAAATAACATTGTTTTTACTCCTAATCACATAGCTTTTAATTGCAGTGCTGTATACTGTAGATTGAGTTCTTGTCATTATAGCATCTTGTATCTATTAGAGATTTCTGTGTTTTTCAGGACAAGGAAAATATTCTAGTTACAAATGAGTCCCACCTACCAATAGTTTAAAGTACAAACTGTATACCTTTCTGTATACCTTTGGTATTTGAAAACCAGATTTATGTGTTGTACTCCAAAATGAGGGAGTGACTCATCCAAGCAGTACCTAAGTTCAGTGGTACACAGAGAACAACACAGAGTGGAGATAGTCTCAATGGTTGCAAACAATTCACAACAGTAATCACATTTAACAGGTCCAAGTCCACAAGGTACTCAGTATTTATTCAACATGTCATAGACCTCTTTGGGTACATTACTTTAATAAATGTAAAAAAAAATAGTAAATTTTAAATACCAGATCCCTTTTGGTGCAAAACTCTAAGAAAAGAAAAAAAGAAAAGAAAATAAGAAAGAAGAGAAAAGAAAAGAAAAAAGGCGATATCTGGGGGCTCTAGTGCCCTTCATTATAAAACTATCAACTCCCTATATGTAAGTCCAGCCCTGATCATCTAGCTTCCTCACCCATACTGAGTTCCACTGTATTTGATTTGCTTTAAGGAACCCTGCCTCTTCCATGGTGAAGAAAAGTAGAAATATCTTTGAATTACAAAGCAGATTCTATAACGACGGAAACAAGTAGCCTTGCCTGGGTTCTGCTTTGACATGAAAGAAAATTCTGCAATATCATTAACCAGTCAATTTCCTGCAAATCCATGCATCTTCTTTGTAAAATCCTTTCAAAAAAAAAAAAAAGCATTCTATATGCTCACAATCTGTACTTGTACTTGAAATATGCATTCATTAAAAACTAGATCCTGACTTCTACAAATTTCTAGATTTCTATAAAATAAGGGTAAAGTGCCTAGGACATTTCTCTCAAATGGAAAATGATATGGCAGATCCCTGATTGATTTTGTCCTTCTTTTTTTGATATAGTAAACTTACAAATAGAGTTTGAGTTTCCTGAGTCAGTACCTCATCAGGGTATTCAATATCACTCTAACTCCTTAGGAAAGCACAAAAATTATTATTCAGATTATAGAATTAAAGCAATCATCCAGATCTACTGTGATAATCCTACTTGTGTGTTAGATATCTTTTGCACCCTGCTATGTGGTGTGTGGTCCTTCTATCACCCATAGCAACCTTGTTCTTCAACTTTTTTCTGTCAAATAAATCTGAAGTTTTTAATTTCCAATCCGTTCATTGTTCCCTACCTCTTAACCTCCCTTGTCAAATGCATGAGAAATCTTCAAATGTGTGAGGAAACGATGATGGTTGAATACCACTTGATTCCAGAAAGCAGATGTAAATAGCATGATACAGTTTCTAGTCCTAGGAAGAAGTAAGAGTCTCAGTGTGTAATATCTTTCAGAAATTGTAATTCAAGGTTTGGCTTTAAGTCCCTAACTGTACAGAAAGATAGAAATTGTGTTGATAATATTTTCTCCATCAAGTACCACCCTCTTGGAGATAGGATGATTTAGATTTAAAGATGGGGGCATATCTACAGAGCTTTTAATAATAACAGGAAACAGTAGCTAATAGAGATGCTATCCTTTCCCTAAATACAAAGAAAAGGAGACTTCAAAAATTTAGAGATGTTTATGTCATCAGTGGAAACAAATGCTGGAATGATATTGAAGAACATTTGTCATTCCCTGGGTAAAGTAATATATTATCTGTATTTCACATGAACTAAAAGTTAACATGCCGTAAATACAGTGAAGCATTGAAAAACAAAGGAATTCATGCCAACTACCTATTCCAGAACTTGTATTCGTGTATTTTAAAAACTGTTTCTCAATGGAATTTATCAACTCCAAAGTTTACTTTTGAGCAGAAAGTCATACTATTATTAGTATGCAAAGTTGATTTCCTGGCTGCATTTGAAGTTTGTCCCTTTATTAAAGACACCATAGCAGGCCAATTGTAAGTGCATATTACCATGTGATTGATGCTTAATGTCATTGTGCTTCATCAAACATCAGAGTAAACTCTTTAGTTCATTAAAATTCATGGACTTTTATTTTTGAAAGAAAAACTTAATACTAAATCAGCCTTTGCAGAATGAAGTTCGTTTTTCTTTTTTTATTTTAAAGAGCAATGTTGCTCTATTAAAATATATTTTTAAAAAGAATAGAAACATTAAGCTGTATCAAAATGTTTATATCAGGTACTATTTAAACTAGGATAAGAAAGTCATTTTGCAGTGACCAGTTGCTAATGCTTATGTGTTTATAAAAGATAAAGAGATTTAGAATATGTTTTATGGGTGTGTGTTGAGGTATGGGAAAAGAGGATATCTCAGTGGGCCCATGCTGAGGCATCTCTTCTCCGTGAGGGGCCAACCACACGACAGTAGAGTATACAACAGAATTTATTCAGGGAATGGGGAGGGGAGTTAAGGGATGGTAGAGGCAGAGAAGAGGCAGTCAGAGAGAGAAAGAGAGAGAGAGAGAGAGAGAGAGAGAGAGAGAGGAGAGAGAGAGAGAGAGAGAGAAGAGAAAGTAGAGGTTGTTCATGATCATGTGGAAAGAGGGGGATAGGTAAGAGGGAAGGGGCTAGGAGGCAAAGAGGGAGATCAAGAGACAGCAAGAGAACAAAAGTGAAAGAGAGAGAGGATGGGGCAAGCAGCCCCTTTTATAGTGGGCCAGATCTACCTGACTGTTGCCAGGTAACTGTGAAAAGGAGCATATCTGACTGTTGCCACATAACTGTGGGAGTGAAGTTTAGACAGAATGCTAACATTCCTCCATTTTGGTTTAATTTAAAAAGAAAAATTAGATAGAGGTGGTGGTGAAGCAGAAATAGAACTGTCCTAATATCTGGCTACTTCCTGCTGGCATTGGAGGCAATGTGTCTCTAGGGAACCTAGAAGAATGGGTATGGGGGATGTTTGTCCAGTCTTAGGAGAGTTGGCTGTTTCCTGCTGCCCAGGATCTGTGGAGCCATCTGAGGATAGGTCAAAAGGAACAGGTCCAGTAGAAGTGTCTGTGTCTGGGACAGGAGATGGAGCATCTGGAGGTTGCTTCTCTGGAGCTGTTCTGGATGTGTCTGGACTTGACAAGATGTAGGGAATAAGATTAAGTATGTGTGGGAGAAAGAATTTTTATTCTTAAGATGTACATTTGAAACCCAGAAGAATCCTACCCTTTGGAAAAAGTAGTAAGTGGGAACTTTGGGCAGATGTGAATGGAGTCTATTTGGCCCATGAGAGGTAGATCTGAGTGGGTTTCCTATAGCTTATAAGTTTACAAAAGATATAACAAGATGTGATAATGACAGTCTTTAAGATGAACCTTTGTTGGATCATATAGTGGAATGTTTTATTAGAGTTAGGCAAGTTTATAGGAATGCAGATAATACTAGGACAGTGGCATAACAAGAATCGAAAATATGAAGCATTTAATTAATGGAAACTGAGTTTGGGTAATGAGGTAACAAATTACATCTGTGAAAGCTTAGCTGTCAGTGTAGTCAGAAGTCTGAGAAAGAGTAAACATTAAACTACCAGTTATACATTTAAAAACTGACAGAGTCTACTAGCCAATGGGTCCTGTGGTCTCTATGGTCTCTTGGGCGGAGTCAGTCTGGCTTCCAAGCACAGAAGATGCAGGGCTTTTTCACTGTGGAATGGATATGCATGATATGAGAAATGACTTACCTTGGTTTAGCCAAATCATTTGACTCAGGGCATCCAGTTTTATTCAGTGTTTTTCAGTAACTATCGTATCACAATCCAGGCAGTATCTTGCAGGTATGTCCACATCTTCTGAAACCATCTTGGGTCAACTGTTAAAGGCTTTGGGAATTTTGTCTGTCATAAATTTAACAATTAGCAAACCTCTGACAAGATTGAGAGCTATATGGGTTGGTTATAACTGAATAGAATTTAATAGCAGTAGTAAAACTATCAAGACAGGATAGAAAAAGAGTCTTAGTAACTTTGGCAGGTTGTATAGGTAAAGAAAAGCACATTTTTGTATTAGCAAAGAAACATTTGGCTAGAATAGAATAAGAAAGCTGGCAGCAGTGGTGTAAGATTGTGGTGACAGAAAATGAGTTTGTCTAAGCAGATTCAGGCCTGTGACACAAACTGAGCACACAGTCTGTGTGAATAGACCAGAGGTGTGGGAGCGTGGATAGGTAAGCCCTTGCAAAACCTTTTTCCATTTATTAGAAGATCTTTTAAAATATGTTCAAAGAAATCACAGAACCCATTAGAGGGTGTCCCAAGAATAACAAAAATTCCAGCAAGGCTAGAGGCCTAAGGTGTCACTAAGGCCACCTAGAGATTATACACAGTAAGTCTCTGACTTATTAGAAAGTGTCCCTACCCAAGGCCTAGGGGATTTCTTTTTTTCTTTTCTTTTTTTTTTTTTTTATTGGAAATTTTATTTGCATTTCAGATGTTCTCTCCTTACCCCATTTCCCCCCCCTCCCAGGAATCACTATCCCTTCCCCCCTCCTCCTGCCTCCACATTGGTGTACCCCCACCCACCCTCCCCCTGTACCTCACCTCCCCACCCTCGAATATCCCCCACCCACGACGTCCAGCCTTCATGGGACCAAGGATCTCTTCTCCCACTTATATATAGTTCCCTTGCACATATAGCTGGAGCCATGGGTCCCTCCCTAAGCACCCCTAGGCTGGTGGTTTAGACCCTGGGGGCTCTGATTGGTTGGTATTGTTGCTTTCCTCATGGTGCCGGTTGTGGTGGCGCACACCGGTAGGATTTGCTGAAGGGGTTTCTTTTTAAATGGCTGCAGAGAACCGGGAGTGGGAGGGGTGCCAGAGTCACTTTCAAGAGATGTGGTCCCCTAAGGGTCTGGACAGGTGACTGAAATGTGTGTGTTTGAGGGGGTTTTTGTCGTGTGATAGTAGGAAATGGGGAACTGAGGAGTTGGTTTGGGCCTGTGCGACTGCATAACCCACATGGCAGAGGCTGGACGGCAGCAGCTCTTAGCAGCCCATGGGTGACAGTGGGTGGCAATAGTTCTGTGTGGCGGGCCTCAGCATTGGTGGCTGTAGCTGCACAGTGTCCTGCAGGTTGCTCCCCACTGCAAACAGCATACCATGTTCAGTATCTCACGTGCACAGGAGTCAAGCCCTTCAAGCAGGTGGTCTCAAGCATGGGAAAGCAAGTCTCAGACAGGACAAAAGGAGTAGGGCCAGACCTAGAGCAGAGCCAAGGAACAGAGGGGGGAGGGGAGCAAGCAGGAGGCAAGGCCAGGCCAAGCGTCAGGCAAACCAGCTGAACTAGTAGATGCAGCAGGCCAGGTGGAAAATGAGGAAGAGAGAGGGGAAAGTCTACACTAAGGGTCGCTGGTGAGAAAGTACCAGTTTAGTGGCCATGTAGAGAGTATAGGAATTTAGGTCTCAGTTTAAACTTAAAATTGAAAGAATCTTAGGTTTGGTTTACACTCAAAATTAACTGCCCCAGGACACATCCTGGGAGGGGCACATTCCAAAGACTAACACACACATTCCAGGGGAAGAGCCCAAGATGAGAGGTACTCAGGAAGCTGGGCCCTTAACGTAATAAACCTGGACAAACAGAAGCCACAAAGCTAACACTCATTGTCATAAAGATAATGTGCAAATCTGAGTTAGAAACATGGCCTGGGAATGGCTGTTGTTTTAAGAGATGATTGTAAAATTGCCGTCGTGAACTCTGTGGAAATGGTATAAGAACTGCTCTTAGCTTTGACTCAGGGTTCCTCTTGCCTGCATTCAAGGGAACCCCAGTGCACTGGTTATCAATAAACCTCTTGTTATTGCATCGAATCCACTGTCTGAGTGCCTCTGTGAGAGTGCATCCCCCAGTTTGAATCTTAGAGTCCAACAAGAGATATTGCTCTCTGTTAACTGTGAAGTAGACCAAGACATCCCAGTAAATAGGGACCAGGCAGCAAAAAGACTGACTCCTGGGCAAGACACATGGGGACTGGGGACTAGTGCTTTAAGCCGGTCCTCCTGAGAGAGCAATTTGTCCCTGCCTGGCCTGGAATTCTCAGCCAAAGAAAGAAACTGTCTCAAAAGGAGAGGGGAATGTCTCACCCAAGGGAAGGAATCCTAGAACAAAGGCCAGTGAAAGACTGAATGTCTCCCACTCAAAGAAAACACAGGGGTAGCTCTGAGCTCAAGAATTCTCCCTGGGACCATGCAGACAGTTACTCTGACCAGTGGGGATGGAGCAGCTTACCAGTTTTGAAGTAGGGAGCATGGATCTCTTGTGGTAGCTGAGGTGGGATGTAAACCTGCAGATTTCTATATCGAGTCTCGGTACAAACATTTTAAAACTCTCTCTCTCTCTCTCTCTCTCTCTCTCTCTCTCTCTCTCTCTCTCTCTCTCTGTGTGTGTGTGTGTATTGTGGATCTGTGTGGTGTGTGTGTGTGTGTGTTCAGTTACACATGCATAGAGATGTAACAGAAAACAAACTCAGCTATTATTCCTCGAGTGAGTTCTGCAATTGTTTTTACTTACTTATTTAAAATGGAGTCTCTCACTGACTTATAACTCAACATGTAGACTGGTCTGGCTAGACAATGAGCCCCAAGTATTCACCTATGTTCATCTTCCTAATGCTAGTATTTGTAGGACCATGAAAGAACAGCATGGTTTCTGGTAGAGCACTGGCTAGAAATAGCTGGAGACTCTGCAGCATTCCCTGCAATGGACAGCATGCATTTGGCCACATTCCCAAACTCCAGGCTCCTGACACGAGGCCAAAGACCTTCATAGAGTGGGGTCCTTCAGTAATGTAGGACAATATCCACTAGCCTCTCCACAGGTAGAAGGTGTGACTACAGGCCAGAGCCTCAAGACAGATATCCATACTAATGAGTTACCTAAAGGCCAGAGAGAGTAGCCAATTAAATACTCTTTCCTAGACCCTCCTCCTTGCAAAAGGTATTTAACCTCAGGCCTCCCCTGAAAATACTGGAATATAGTTTCATTCATTTTTTTTGCCATGACAATAAATATCTTCAGTCTCATCCCTTCTGCAGCCTCCCAGCAGAGCCTGAGAGGCCAAGGGCCTGAGAACCAATGGGTTCCAGAACTCCTTTTGGCTTGACGACCCCCAACCCAAGAGCTCTGGCTCCATGCAGGACCTCAGACTGTGCTCTCCCACTCCGAATGTAGTCCTGAGGCTTCACGTAGCCTGATGTCTGCCTGGTGCAAGCATGGAGTGAACATAGTCAAATTCCTGCACCTCTGTTCCCATGAAAAGTCTTAGCCGTATGGAGAGACAGAAGTGGGACACACATGCACACTACAAACCAACATGTATTCATTCATGTGCCATGTGCCCTGGTCCTCTTCTTGTTCTTCATTTCTTTTGATGGATAAAATGATCTCTAGTGATGGAAGAAGGCTGTAAAAAAATAATTCATTTAGCATTTTTGGACATTATTTATTTTGATCCATACTTATCTGAGCTTCTGTGTAGATCTATCTTACTATGAGAAAACACCTGAGATAAACAACATTAAAAGAACTAAAGCTGTATTTAGGTTGAGAGTTTCAGAGTCTCTATCCCGTTAGGTGGCCCTGCTATGTTGGGAGGTGAGTTCAATGTGGAGCAACCATGTCATCTCATGGTGGCTGGAATCCAAGAAAGAAAGAAGTGCCCATACATACCCCCATTGTCCTAACACCCTTTCACTAGCCTTTAGTCCTAAGGACTGTATCTCCTTGGAGTAGTATCACAGCCTAGGGCAATGGCTTTTAAACATGAGATTTGGAGAAGATTTCAAAATTCTTACAAAATCAGACCCAGACATACCCCAGATATTCACAAGACCATTGGTATTAGAAAGTAAAACAGATTCTTGTAAAGTAATTAAATTTATAAAATAATCAATAAGTTAATGGCCATAATCAGGGAAAACTCACAGTGTACTCTTGGATCTAATATATTTGCTTTGAAAAAGAAACTAAAAGGTAAGCAGTGGATCAGACCTAGAAATCTGGCAACATTAGCATCAATCTAATCCCTTCTGTATTTCAGTCAGATTCACAGCCACTGCTGGTCTACTTAGCTAGTGTTTACTGAAGGGAGCTTTCCTTAGTCTTCTCAGTGTGATCATTCATCATTAACATCCAAAGCTAGATAAATGGAAGAAATGTATGAAATGTGGAATAACATGGAAATTTTCAATTATTAGAAAATATGTGTAAGACAACATGAGCAATAGTACACTCAGAAATATGGACTAAACTTACTAGGTCAGTGCAAATGAAAGAACAAGAAAGTCAACATCTGGAAAAGTTCAACTTTACCAGAATATATAAGGTAGAGTAAATTATTTCATAAAGAAGGTTTAAAATGTATATAATAAGATTTTTTCAAGCAGAGAAACACAGCAAAACATTTGAATATTTGTGATATATTAACTAGGTCTATGTTTTCTTCTAGATTAGGTTTTTTGATTAATCATTTGGTGCACTATTAAATAATTATTATATAATTATTATATAATATTATATAAAAATACCGCTCAAATTGCATACAGCTGGGTGGTCAGGGGCACATTTTTCACTATGAACAGTTTCATGGCACTTTCCATTAAGTTTGCTAATATTTATTTTTAAAACAGTTTGAACCTTACTAAAAATTAGTAAAAAGTACTACGAATAAAGAAAATTCTGTTGACATAAGCAAAATAGCTCAATTGTAAATTTTTCCCACTTCCAAGGTATTTGAATCTTTAAATGTATTTCAAGTATTTCAAATGTATTTCTTCTTTAAAACTAAAGCTGTGTCTGTCTCTCCGTGGAAAGGCTTCTCTTTCTACGGCTGCACTTCAGGAGCTGGATCTTCATGAAGAATGGGCTACTTGGGTGAGGTTGTCTTACTACAAACTATGAAGTAAAGTAGAAATTAATGGATTATAGAAATTTAAAAAATATGGTACAATGCCAATATTCCATGAAAGATACACAAAACATCTGCCAAAACCTTGGGTAAAGACCACAATTGAACTGCAATTTCTGACAGTGTCCAAGGTAAATGACAGAAAGTAGTTAAAGACAGTTCCTCTCTGCTGTCTTTCTTTCCTTACACGAGGAAGGTTCATATTGCTCTAAGCAAGACCCAGCTTGCATACCCTTTTGCATCTCCTGCAGAAGAGCAGGCCTTTGTCTCTCTGATCACTAAACTTGGCCACATAATAGTCTAGAGACATAAAGACATTGATGTTCATCTTAAATATTTATGCATCAAGGCACCTGCCATTTAATGGATCACCTACCATTGGTGATACAGCCTCTTTTGGAGTCCCTCTAAGTCTCTGCCATCTCTCTATGGCTAATAGATCTCAACATACTTCTGCGGGACAAAAAGGTTGCCTGTTAACCTATTGGAATTGAAGAGTTTAGTTTTTTCTTTCCACTACTTCATATAAAGAGACATTACTTGGTAGTGAGGAAGCCTAGAAATCGGGCTAAATCCTGAAGAACTGAGGTTAAAATCTGAGTTTACCTTCTTTTAATTTTTATTATTCTCTGTGCAGAGTATGTTACATTATTTCACACCAAAATTAGTGTGACATTATCAATTCCTGGAGGATTAAGTTCATGAATATTAATGAATTAATATTCATTTAATATCCAAAGGAATGCTTTGTATATAGGGCACAAACATAGCCCAGAACATCGGGGGATTCTGAGCAGCAGAGGGCTCATAATAGTGACTCCATCTATACAATAGTGTGGCTGGACAGAATGGCCACAGAAGAGATAAAGAATATTTTCTCCTAAAATATCAGCAAAACAGTCAGGAAAGAGGAAAGTGATAAATTCAGCATGATTGAGTCTTATAAATGTGTATAGTAGAACAACATTTGCATGCACAGCCAGAGAACCTTGTATCCAATTTAACTTTGCCACCTAATATTGCATTTACTTAGACAAAGCAATAACACTGAGCTTCAGTTTTTCTATTAACAACTAGAATGAGAGTACAAATGCCGACCTCACAGAGTTGTGGTATTGAACAAATAAGATTAAATGTATGATAAGCAGCTTGAACACTTGTATTATTGATATGAACTCTGTTGTACTCCACTGAATAAGGGTTTCATATTTTAAAGTTAATACCACTGTTCATTCAACCATTTAATCAATCATTCAGCAGCTATTTTTGAGCATTTAAAATTTCTATAAGTATATTCTTAAATCATACCTGAAGACTTTAAAATAAGATTCCAGTGATGTACATAAAATGAGTTTGTATTAAGACAACAGGCCCCAAAACCTGATACATTTGGGATTAAACTTGCTATGGCTTTTAGGACCTATGGAGAACTTAGTAAGATGATTTAGATGTTATGTGCCTAAGTTTCTCCATATGCATAAAAAATAGGAATACGAGTAAATGCATTACATGACCATCAGGAGAAACAAAAACATCACATACAGTACTGAGAACTGCTCAGGAAATTCTTGCTACCACTTTTTTTTTTTTCCAAAACAACTTTCAAATTTCACTTTTAATTCAAGCTAGATCTTTTTAAAAAAAATTAATTTTATTTTTCACTTACTCACTTTACATCTACTCACTGCCTCCCTCCTGGTCACCCCCTCCTACACACCTTTCCCCATCTCCCTTCCCCTTTTCCTCTGAGGGGGCTTCCCCTGGATATCCCCCAATCCTGATACATCAAGACTCTGCAAAGCTAGGCACATCCTTTCCCACTAAGGCTAGACAAAGCAGCCCAGCTAGAAGAACATTTCCCACATACTGGCAACAGTTTTGAGGATAGCCCCACTCTAGTTGTTTGAGACTCACAGAAACTTTGCACTTTCAAGAGGTTGCACTTTTTTTAAATGTATTTTTTTCTTTCTTTCTTTCTTTTATTTATTTATTTATTTTGGTTTTTCTAGACAATTTTTTTTTCTATTGTGTACTCTGCAGCTGTTTTAGAACACACACACATTAGATCCCATTACAGATGTTGTGAGCCAACGTGTGGTTGCTAGGAATTGAACTCAGGACCTCTGGAAAAGCAGTCAGCACTCTTAACCGCTGAGCCATCTCCCCAGCCCCAAGAGGTTGCATTTTTTAACTGCTAATCTTAGTGCCAGATTCATTGGTGTTCTGTCCAGGAAATTGTCTTCTATATTAATGGGTTCATGGATATTCCCCACATTCTTTTCTATGAGATTTAGTGCATATGGTTTTATGTTGAGCTCTCTCATTCACTTGGACTTCAGTTTGTTCAGGGTGATAAGCATCCAGTTAGACCAGTACCACTTGTTGAAGATGCTTTCTGTTTTTCATTGTATGATTTTGGCTTCTTTATCAAAAATCAAGTGTCCATAAGTATGTGGGTTTATTTTTGGGTCTTCTATTTGATTTCATTTATCAACATTTCTGTCTCTGTACCAATACCATGCAGTTTTTTATCACTATTGCTCTGTAGTACAGCTTGAGGACAGGGATGGCGATTCCTCCTGAAGTTCTTCCTTTATTCAGTCTCCTTGACTTTAATCACAGTTAATAAACTTGGCTTTTCAATTAGCAACATTTCCTATGTTCACCTTTGCTAAACTAGGACAGGCATGTAAGAAATCATAGCTTTCTCTCCTTTGTACTGAGCATATCCACTCTCCTATACTATACACAAGGAAAATTCTAGACATGGTGAACGTTGGATAGTATAAAGGCTGTTGGTTGGTTTACTAAGAAACCTCCAGCTCCCAAGTCTCCATAGACCTGAAAGGAACCTTTTGTTATTGGTCATGGTTTTCAGTCACTTAAAGAGAACTAAGTCACATTTGCATGGTCAGCTAATTGTTTAATTATACTTCTCTGATTATTAAGGCAAACTTACACTCTATAGACAACAGTTCTCAAGGTAATTATAAGCCTGATCTATGTGGTCATGCATGACACACATGAACAATATTGATATAACTGAAACTTAAAGAACTTAATAAGCTCATTAATCTGCAATCCCCTAGCAGAGATCCACATTAAGTATCTCAGACAATAAAAGATCCAAATGGCACCAAAGACTATAACAATTGTTAAAACTCATTTGTCTAAGGTTATACTTTTACATTTTATAAAGGAAAACTAAAATACTTTTTAAATTTGTTGGTGTTTTTGTAATCTCATTGTAATGAAAATTGTTGTATTTGTTGTACTTCCTGTGTTTACTTTTTAGTTTTAATGCCTATTGATTTCACAATTACTTCTGTCATCTAAGAGAAAAAGTCTTTCCAAACTTTCACACTATCTTCTACAATGTATTGAGAAATTTTGTAAGATTTAGTATGACCTAATTTTCAAAGATCAAGAGAAAATCTTGCTCTACACCAGACAAAAACTGTACTGGAAGCTCAAAGATTTAGGAATTATTTAGGAGAATAAAGATTTTATTTCTGTATTCTTTATGGAAACATTGAAGGCCTTGCAAATCTAAAGTACTGACCATAACATTTTTTTATTTTTTCTTTATTTTCTCATATCTTATTTTCAGATTTATATATAAATGGCCCATGGTACAAAAGCAATTATCACTTTATCCTTAAAGCAGGAGCAAGGGAGAGTTTTTAAAAAGCTTAATGAGGTTTGTGTTGTTAGTTATAAGAAGGCATCTAGTGGCACTTTTGAACTCATTTCTGGCCTTCATAAGCCTGCCTTAGATGGAGGGCACAGAAAACAACAACAACAACAAATTAATAAGCAAAGATTGATTTACCAAATTAACAAGTGACATCCTTTTCCTAGTATCTAAAAATATTATATCTTGGGTTTTGACTTCTGCCTTAGTACCATGAATTGAAGCAGATAAGCTCATATCTCCTGAACTACTGAAATGTCTCAGGTTTTATAGTAGAATATTCCCTCTCAGGTCAGTGTAATTTAGTATATGTGTATGCACATGTGCTTATATGTTCATGTTTGTGTAGGTGCAAAGCTCTATGTGGGTTCTCATGCATAAAGGTTCATGTGGATGCCCAGGACAACCTTAAGTGATATTTCTCAAATAGCACACAATATTTATTTATTTATTTATTTATTTATGTTATTTATTTATGGTCTATTTTGTAAGCATAAAGAATATTACCTAGAAGCCATTTAAAACTCTCAAGTGTTTAATTTTTAAAACAGGACATTCTACATAAAGAATAGAAAAGCCCTAAAATGTTCACAGACTCATATATGTGATATGGTCCACAGTATGTCTATCTTTTGAAGCCGAAGAGTCTTATCCAAAGTATATTGTCTTAAGAGATAGAGTGCAAATTTCTGCTTTCAGTGATGAAAAGAAAGTTAGATAATACATTTTCCATGTTATTAACTGTAAAGACAATTCTTCGCTATAACTTAATTGTAATATTGGCCTTGATGAGCTATCTGTTGACCTCTATGTAGCATCCACATTCCCAGCTCACTCTATTGTCCTTATCTAGTAGTGTCAAATGGCATAGTGTAGCTTCTAAATGTAAACTGTTTTAGTTGTCTTTCTTCATTGTATCAAATGTCTGGAAATATCCTACAGAAAGATCAACTTATATAAAGACAATTATTGTCCTTTGGTTCACAGTTTTAAAGGTTTCAGCTGTGAATAGTGGTTCTTTGGTTTGGGTCTGTGGTGGGAGTCTGTTGCTGAATGAAACTTCTCATCTCATGACATAATTCCAGAAGGTTAAAATCCCTCATTCCTTAATGTTGCACTACTGCTAACTATTCTCAAGCTGAGGAGTAAGCCATTATAATTATATGGAGGCTTTGGAGAACATCCTGTTAAATACAAATCATAGGTTTGTTACAGAAATTTATCAGCACCAACTTAAATGCTGGTATCATTTCTATTTGTAGTAAGATGCAATGGTGGAATGATAAATCAGGTATCATTTTGAAGTTAATGAATAGAAAAGTGCCTAAAGAGGAGATATTTGCAAGACAAACTAACACAGTCAGTCAAATTGTTGTGATAAAATGTCTGTTTAGAGAGAGGTATCTTTAGTTTCACTCATGGCTTTAGTATAGTCATGCCAAGAAATCATAGTGGCTGTAGTGGCTCTGTCCATAACCTCAAGACCATGCAATGGAAGATACTTCTCTGGGTCCAGGAGAACAAGACCCAAAACCAGTACCAGAGATGGGTATTCTTCAAACACCTGACCCCAGCCAGCCCCACAATTAGCAAGCCCTCATGCCTCTAAGGTTTTACACCCTCCCAAAGTTCTGTTAACATATGGGAAGCAAGTGTTCAAAACCATGAGCCTATGAGATATATTTCCAATTCAAACTATAATGTAACCTTTCTTATAAATGGTATATGCCTTAGGATATGTGAAAACAGTGGTCTTTCAGAACATACCTTTTTAGTGCATATTGACAGCAGATGTTCTCAGTTATTCCTAGTTCCTTTATTGTCTTGGCAGAGTTTACTTATGAGTGTCAGCTACATTTGTATAAAACAGAGCAACCAAAAAACACATTTTAAAATTTGTTTTAATCTTCCCAAAGAGGAGTCTCTGTGGACTTTTACTTCCATCTGCTAACAAATATAACCACTTAACCCCTTCCAAATTGTTTGCAAGAACAACTGACAGAAATTAGGAAGGAGAAAAATTGACAAGATGATTGTTAACAAAGTCCTTTGTGTAATTGCTCAGACTGATGAGACATTAAAATCAGGACAATGGTTTGGCAAGTGTGGTTGTGAGCCTACTCTTCTTGGGATATCGGTGTCGTTACATTGCTACACTTCTCAGCTCTAAAATCCATGGGAATCAAATGAGTTAGGTTCACTTACACACAGAAAATGCCCCCACTTATACAGCAAAATTTTGTAGTATCATTTTACAAGAAAATGATATGGATCAAATAGTATTACTGGTACACAGAGTCATGATTATTAATTAATGGTATCCTAAGCACAAACAAACTTAACAAGAATAAAGAGGTCATAGAAACATCATTGGCTGTTGATCACTACATCTTTACTTGTATTTTAACATCTGTAATCCTGAGTATGTTTATATATACATTAGTAAAAAACACCTAAGAGTTTCAAATAAATACATATGCATATTTTATAATATCAGTACATTTTTACAAAGGCAGTGTAATATCTGAATTGTCTGAGTACCACGTTTTCAGCTATGTAGTCATCCACACATGCAGATTTGAGAAACATGTTAGTGCTTCAAAATCTACTCTTGATTCTAAGAAAGTAACATTGATGCATTTAAAATACATTCCTCTAACCATGTTATCACGATGTTTATGAAGGAAATGAATTCTGTGTTAATTTTCTCTTGACTAATTCATTCAAGGATATTTGCTATGTTTTGGGATGTGTCTTGCAAAAACAACCATAAAGCAAAGAGACTTTCAGCTATATAGAAATCATCTGATAGCAGATGATCCAGACTTACAAGTAGAAACAAAGATCAACAGGTTCTCTACTATGTGATGTCAACATATTTTGATGCTGGCACAGACTTCACAGTTACTGAAGTCCTTCCCAATGGAACTCCATTCCCAAGGTCCTTGACATTTCCTTCACATATTTTAAAGTCACAGTAATTTTTTAAAAGCAATTAAAATTTTTGGCTTAAGTGTAAATGGATTAAATTGTTTCCACTTATCTCTCAAATCTAATATGAATAGTGCTTTTATATTGAATGTGCAAAAAACAGTCAGGTGTGGGTATTTATAGTACTTAATTTTGGAACTCAAACTCAGAAAAGTATTTTTATAAAAGTTTTCTCATTATAGACCTTGTAACTCTACAAGGTCTTCCTTGGCACAAAAGCAAAATAATAAAAATACCAGACATATTTAAAATCACTCTAGAATGTATATTTTTTCCATTAAGTAAATGCACTGAGTACTAGCTGTCATAATCTGGGAATAGAAAAGATCTCTGATTGCTCAGATTTTATAGTGTAATTAGAAGACTGTAATATAAATGGATTAAATGGAATAAAAAATGTCAAATTCAAAATTTCCCATTTGTAGTGATAAGTAAGAAAACTCTTTTAAATTTTGTTTTTAATTTAGGTCAAAAGTAATTATATTTTTTGGTTTTAGTTATCATTCTAATTAGTAGATCAGTCTTATCAACAATACAAATGCCAATATCACAGTTTACTGTAAAATTATGTCAAATACAACATATTTATATAGTTGGTGAATAAAAGGGAAGATAATCTGTGACTTACTGTATGTTACTGTTACATGTTTTCTTCATCTAGAAGAGACAAATATAACAAAACAGAAGAGGTTATAGGCTCTTATTTAGCATGAGAATCAGAAACGAAGCTAAGAAGTGCATGCACGCAGTTTTATTGGCACCATCCACAGGAAAATCCTCTCATCCTTGGTCTCTCCTGTCTCTTTCCCCCCTGCTTCCATTTTAAAAGCTGTTTCCTCTATTCTAATAGAATAGAGGGACCATTTACCAGCTACACTGTAATACAAAATGTAATAAGGAGGTCTGTACAATTTTAGCACACGCATTCTAGTCTTCTTGCCAATCTGTCACTTTCCTCCAGTTGAGACATGATTGTATGTGTTTTGCTATATCTTGTCATCTTTGTGCTTTACCTTGTCAGAATTATGTTGATCCCAAGGGTTTCATTTTCCTCCCTGACTTAGGCACCATGATGAAAACAAATGAGATGATTGCTATACAGCATAGGGGTGTGCTTCTTAGTATTCCCCAGTATACTACCCTAATACCCTTACCTATTCATGACGGGGAGGGCAAATATGATATGTATCTGTGGCTAGGAAAAGGAGGGGAGAATCCACAGTAGGTTCTATTACAAGTAAATTTGCACTTCAGTTTACATAATATCCTACACATATTCTTTAAAATAATATTTAAATAATATTCAATGACTAGCTAAAAGGTTTAAAAAAAAAACCTCTCTGAACACTTGGATTATAAAAATTTCCTTAAAATACAAAAGAGAACAATAAGGCTGTCTATTTAAGAAGTCAGTCACTGTAGATTGTCAGTGTGTGTGTGACAGCATGGCTTTCATTTCCTCAGTTCTTTATGGTGGCATTCAGCCATACCTCTCCAAACAGAGACAAAACACAGGAAAAATTGAACAAAACAAAACAAAGCAATTATACCTTGTCTGCACTAAGCTTGAATCATGTTATAAGCAAGAGAAAGCTGAATCACAAATGTTCAATGACCCGAAGTTGATCTAATTATTCTGTAATCGCTGCTATTTCAAACACAAAAACTGAAAGAGAAAAATGTTGGAGTAAAATCACCAGCAATTGTTATTTCTTCCTCTCCATTGAAATGCAAGCAGCCGTGTTATTCAAATGCACCCCAACCTGAGAATTAAGAGGCATGCATTATACCCTGAGACCTTTCCTTTGGATGCTGAGTTCCAGTTCCCAGTTGTTAAAATGATAATAATGAATGCACATTCACAGAGCTGCTTAAATTTTAATAAAATAATATTACATGTAGAATGTAAAGACTTAGAATATATAAGCAGTAGCATTACTATTGATATATTTTAATATGGTTTTAAACCATGTTTTATGCCTTACCTCTATGTAAATATATGTTTCCAAACTTCACAGAACAATTCTCCCTTTAGGCCAGTATTCCAGAACTGTCACTCAACAATCTTATATTTGTTCTTTTTCTGAGATTAGAAAAAAAATTACAACTATTTTCCTTCCTGCACACCCTCCATTGTAGCCCTTTTTTCTCTTTAAATTCACTGCATTTTTTATTAGTCATAAACAATGGTTAAACAATTATATAACTTTATACGTTTAGAATAAATATAACAAATGAAATATATGAAAACATTACATGATATAGACATCTATGCATTTTACATGTGCTTTATATGTTTTTATTTATCTATGATAATGCATTTTATTAGTATGATTTATTTTAACATTTATAAAAAAGCAAACTAATGAGTGTGGAATAGTTTTAATATGGAATGTGAAAAAACACTATAGCATGTTCTTTTATTGGGAAGGTATTTATTTTTTCAAAAGCCATATAATAAAAAAAATATAAACATGAAATGTACAACTCTTCCTTCACATATATTAAGCCAAGTAGATACCAATTTGTTGAATCCTAAGACTCAAGAGCACCCAAAGACCTCTTTCTTGGAGGATTGGGAGGATAACCTGTAAGAGTTGTTCCTACTAAGACAGCTTTTCACAGGGGTATTTTGCTGACCTGATGGGCCTTAGGATACTTCTTGAACATAGCAATGCCTCCTCCTGTTACCTTGACAACAGCAATGGGGAATAAGTCAGTCACAAGTAATAGGGAGACCAGGAAACAGAGAAATGGTTATGGCAAGGACAGAATTACAAACAAGTTAATGAACACAGAGGAGAAATTATACACGGAAAGATTTCCATCCTGGAACATATTGAATTTCAGACCTTTCCTTATATACTAGTTTACCTTTGGCTTCATAGTTAGGATACAGATAGAGAGAGTATATATAAAGTTTCACATTTACAGAATTAAGAAAAATATGGAGTTGAGAGAACATGTGTTATCCTCTCACTTGAGGGAAACTGTAATAGAAACTATGAAAACTATTCTCCACTATTATTAAAAAGGTAAAGAACTGAAAACAGATTAAAGTCGTCTTGTATAAATATGGCAAGAAACTGAAAGAAGGAAATCTCAGGACATGTGTTTTCCATGAGCTAAATAAGGATTAAAATGCTTAGATGTGACAATAAAGTGATTAGGAAAGTCCAAGAAGGAGGAACTATGTTGGCACAAGGAAATTTTAAATCATATTTGAATAGCAACAAAGTAGTCACTCATGACAAAAATTACTGTCATGCTGAAAACATTGTTTGGATGAATTTTTCAAAATTCAAAGGGTCACAACAATGATAGAAGAGGAACCAAATGTGATAATGGAATGGCAAACACCCACAATCTTTTTTTTTCTCAGCAAAATGTACAACAAATAAAAATGAACTAGTACTCTAAATAGAATAGAATAAAAGAATTTCAGACAGATAATAGCAGCTCAATATGTACCAGGCAAAGTTAAGTAGAAGACAACTAGAGAAGATATCAGAGATTAACAAAAGAATGATCCAGTTTCCCTCAAGTGTAGTTTAGTCACAGCAGCAACATGCAAAATTGTGATAATGAATGTCAATCACAAGCTGACTGTATTAATTGATTGCCACATGATAGGTAGATAGCAAAGAAGTAGACTCTACAGTGCAAGTATTTCAATCTGTGGGGGCCTGCAATAGAACAGTATACAATGAAGACTCTGACAGTGACTCCCCAAGATCAAGAGGATTGAGAGAAAATTTCCTTAATTTTTCTTCTTTTCTGTAAAATATATAAACAATATTTGAAGAGAACAAACACTATCTTCTAAAAGAGTTGAGTGCTATGAAAAATGATCGTGTACAGGGGAGAGATATTACTCTGAGAACTTGCAAGGCTGAAGGAGTAAAGGAGGGAGAGCCAATGGGTTAGGAAGATCATAGGTCATGGACATATCCAAATGACTCTCAACAGTATCTATTGGATTTATACTTTTGTCCATTTGGTTCTTTTTAGATGTTTTTTGTTTATTTACATTTTGTCTGAAGAACTGAACGGAATACTGCACGGTCCAGGCAAGGAAGCAAACCCACAAAAATATGAGTAAAAATTCAGTTCCGTTTGACTTCGTCAACCAGGATCAGACTTTGGGGAGTAACCTCCAGGTTATCAGGTGGTTCACTATCAGCGTATATAAAACAGTACAATTTGGGGAAAGGTTGCTCGGCAACTATCATTCCAATTTCGGGTGCACAATAAAGCTTATGGCGTAACTACTTGAAAATCCTTTACAAAGTACATGTGACCATGAAGATAGGTTCTGTAGCTAAAGAGCTTAGAATCTAGTGTGGTTTCTGAATGAAATAACATAAAAGATAGCAAACTGAAAAATACACATGGCAGCCCATACTGAGATGGGTTCTATTAACTAAGAGCCAAGGAGGAAGAGTTTGGGATAAGCATTCTCAAGGATGTGGGTAAAGTCTGCCTCTACAAAAATGGTGGGTGAATAAGGTCTACTACAACATATACCATAACATATAAATATCACCAACTCATTAACAAAATCTACTCCCAGCCTTCTGGGTAGAAAACAGGTATTTTATCTCCTCCATTGAGGAAAGGCCACTGTGTGTTTAACATTCCTGCTTTCCCCAGTGATCTATGGGCAAAAAGACTTTTGTGCCCCCAACAAAGCAGGAATGAAGGTTTATTTGTTGAATAAAAGAGAATTTAATTAATTATGCTAATATACATTTCTAAAACCTTTTCTACAATGCTAAATAATGAAAACAAAGACCTAAAAATTGACACATTTATTTTTCAGTGTTTACATGAACATTCTATAGTTGTGTAGTATCCCAACTCTAAGATAGTTCATTACCTTCACATGCACAGATTATTTTTATATTATTTATAAATGCAGAGAATGTGGCATATCTACAGAACCTGGTTGAATTTAGTTGGGAATGGCCTTAGATGAACCTTGCCTCCTCAGCTGGTACCCTGTGACTGTTGGAGAGCACCTTCTGTAATTAGAGGATATTTAGTACTGTGATTACCAAATTAGAGTCATGCTAAGTTATAAGCTAATACACACACACACACAAAACACACACACATGCACACAAACCACCATGTCTGGAGGTGCCTTCAGTCAAACTTTATGACTCAATTTCAGAGAAAGATTTAAGAGAAATTTATCTGAATTTAAATTAACCACTTAATACCATTTAACCTAAACAGCATATTTTACAACTGCCCATGAGACTCATCAATTACTTTTTTTTCAGTTTTGCAAACAAATAGCTTTATTTTTTAAATCTGCAATGTATCTAGCAAATACTATTATAAGCATGTATAGCACAGTACATCATACATGCCTCAGTATTTTTTAGGAGGGCAGGTCTTAACTACTTAGTGCATAAACCAGAACAGGAAGCTTAAGAAAAGCTGAAAATGAAATACTTAAAAATTCTGAAAGAATCAGACTCTATGACTTTCAAATATACTCATGATAACACAGAGTTATATAGCTCCAAAAACTTTTATTTTTTAATAAATTGCTCTGAGTGATCATAATTTTAGAAAGTCAATATCAACATTATTTAGAGTGTATTTCCAGCCCATAATAGTAAGAAGAGTGTTTACAAAACAAGTAATCAAGTCAGATTTGAAATTTTGAAGCTAACCCTTGGAATGAAGAGAGATTAAATACTGGAAGCTCCTTGTTCGCTTATTTCTGCAAGCAAATTCAGTTACCAAGGCAACTGTCACGAAGAACCTAGCCTTAAAGATTTTGTTTAATTGGGCTATGACAATTCTGGAACAGATCTGAGATATTTCATTGGTTTTCAATATAAAACATTTAATTTTAAATCAGGTATTTTTTCATTGACAAACTCTAAATCACTTCTCTGAGATTTTCTCAGCTCATTCAATAGAACATCTAGATGTCCATTTTCTTTTTAGTGTATCTGTTCCTCACTTTCCTATTAAATCATCACTGAGTTATTTAACAAAGGAGAAAAAACAATTTTCTGATGCAGATGATATGTATTCAGTTATGTTTTCTTTATGTAACTCGTCTGTCATGTTGGGATGGAGAGACATTTGAGGTTTTAAGTGAACTGGGGTCTAGATGTTCAGTGTATATATTTAAATTTTAGATGGGAATCTCAAAATAAGCAAAGAAAATCAGTGTGTAATCGTTAAATCATCGAGTACATATTCAAGCAGTTTGTGAACTATCTGCAAACACACAAAATTAAATTAATCTGCTTTGTAGCATGTTTGATTCTGCCAACTTTTCTACAAGAACAAAAAAAAAAAGCAGATAATTGAAGTAAATATTGAGAATATTACTCAATAAATTAACAGTACAAAAAAAAAAAACATTGTTTTTGACGATTTTTCTGCATCCTTTGGCTTCCTTTGCTTTTTGTTAAGGAGATGGATCACTTCTTACAAGTGGACTGGTAGGGAGAAAAAGGAGTCACATATGTCATAAATCTACTAGTAATCACATATTCACAGCCATGAATGACCAAATCAGCTGTGATGATAACAAGAGAATAATCTCAGACATTCAGAAATTAGATTATATTAAATGTCAACTGTTTTTTATTGTTTTTCTTGCAATTATTACATTACTAATAACTTGTTTAGTCCAGCATGTGATCTATTCTGATATATATCATGTCAAAACATAAAGATAGATTTAGGCTACTGGTTATATCTAATTATAACCATAATCCATTAAATAATGAATTCAAAGCATTTTAAAAGATGTCTTACCTTAGACATATTAATTTCTATTTACATATGCTTAAAACACCAGCAGAAAAGCTATCTAGCCAATCAGCAATCAGATGGCTAAAGGGAGTAAAGAAATAGATATAGAAACTCCATACATTGAAAGATTGCATTCTTTCATTGATTATAATGCTGGTTCAAGAGCTACATGACCTATTTCTTAGTAAAACCACTATTAATACGAGATATTATGATATTCCATGTGAAAGTACACAGAAATTCAGAAATCTTTGCTTAAGATTGGAATCAGAAAACTGAGTATGTCAAAACACCCCACAATTTATGGGTAGGTAATTATCAATACTAGAGTCATGCTTACCTTTGAGATTCTGATCATATAGGGCACAGATCAAATGTATGTAGCCAGTATGATATTGGACTTTTTCTGAAGGTAAATATACTTAACATATTCATAAATTAAAACTAATAAAATATTAAATTATTCAGAATTATATAGTTTTTCCCCTTTATTTACCACAAACTGTGCTGCAGATAGGGCTTATATTAAGAATTCTGCATTGAAGAAGATAGCAGCTATTCTTAAAGATACTTAAATTTTACTTAGGAATAGAAGCAGACAGTAAAAACAAATTGGTAATAAATTTAGAAAATTTTACATAGTGATTAGTACTCTGAAGAAAATAAATGAGAATAATAATAAAATGAGAAGGAGAAGGGAAATTTTTTATGATAAGTGATTAGTGATGACCTTAAAGCTGAACTTGAGAAATTGACTTAGAGTCTTTACTGCATGGAGACTTCAAAGCAAACTTAAATTATCAGAGTCAGAGTTTTTTGCCAAAGAGCATTGGGAGGGTGCTCTGCCAAGACTCCATTTTTGAACATAGCAGATGAGGAAAATGAAATGGTAATGGAAATAGTATACTGACTCTACAGTAAACACATAGTAAAGTTTATAGACATAAACTTACATGTGCAGAATTATATCCTTGTGACAGTTATTACAAGAATAATGTAAAGTAGATCTTAAAATTGCTATTTATTAGTCATGAAAAGAAAAAAATTTGAAATACACAGTGAAACTCAAATTTGATATCTACATCCTAGGTGTGAAGGTGTGAATTCTGTCGGATAGTCTACATTCATCACTATTTCCCATGAATCTTCACCCACACATCTTTGAAGCATGGATCTGCCTTGGGCACAGAATCATCAGTCTTGTCATTCTGTTTTATTTTCTATTCCTGTATTTATTTCTGGAAAAATAATTAAGCAGTTAATGCAGAAATTTTTACTCTCAGAATTTTGAGGATATCTTACTGTGGGTTTTTACAGGAATGTATTACATATTGATTAGAAGAATCTTAAGCTCATTCAGTGTCTTTGTAGGGAATCTCTTGTGTCTCTTTGCAGCTCCCTTTCCTCAGCAGCATATTTACCACCAGAGTTCTTGGAAATGATCATGGCTCACTTCTCCCAAGATTGTCTACATTCTGCAGTTCTGCTAGAAAACCACAGCCATCTTCCTCAGAAATATCTGACAACATTTTGTTCACCTTTGCCACAAGGTAGTCCATAACCAATAGGTAAAAGCGATCAGAGAACAGTGCACTTTCCTCAAGAGGGGACAGCTCTGATAGGTCCCTCATGCTCCAAAGATGATGGATCAGGATGTGGCTAAACCTCTGCTGAAACCATGGATTTGCCTGCTCTCTGTCTCTTTTCAGTTTCCCTCTTTTCCTTATGGAACACTGCCTTAATAAATTGTGGCAGAAGACTATTAGCCTCAGGTTCTACTTATGGGGAAGCTAGCATAAGATATTTTTTTCAACAAATAGTCATTAAATACTTGCTTAGTGTCAGGATTTTAGCTACAATGCTAAAATTTACATATGAATGCACTGTTTTTTAGTCTTTGAGTCTGTGGTGGAGAAAAGGACAGTAGTACATAGATATCTATGGAAATATGTAAAGTAAAATTCTTGATGTACAGGGAACAGGTATTACTCTGTGGGTGGGGAGAAAAGAGGGATCATAAAAGATTTTGTAAGGAACAATACAAGCATGAATTCATCAAGCTGATGTATGTAGGCAAGGTATAAATGAAAGGAGACCAGACTTATAGAAAGAAAGAGAAACAGAAAAAAAAAAAAAAAACACTAGATAGAAAAGACTTCTTGAGTCTTTTGTGTCTGAAGAATCATATGTTAAAATTTCTACTGTGTACAGAAAGTTATGAGAGATGCAAAGGAAATGAATGTTGTACGGCAATCCAACTTCAAGACTATTAATCTATTTTATTTAGCATCTTTCTGAAGGATTAAGAATATTTTATAAATTATAAATAATCAATTGTAGTTTAAATATAATGTACATATACATGTGTGTATATACCTACATTAATTTATGTTTACCACACCAGAGACCAGAAAAGGGCATCAGAACATTTGGACTGGCGTTAGAAGGGTTTGGAAGTATGTAGGTGTTATAAACCAAATCTATGTCTTCTGCAAGAAGATTAAGCACCCTTAGCCACTGAGCCATCTCTCATGCTTGGCAAAATCGGATTTCCAAACTCTGTTGTGTGTGACCATGCCATCCAGTCTTTATCACCAAGTAGACTAGAATTTCATAATGTTTCCTTGTAAGTGAGTGAGCTATTTCTCAGTATCTATGTACAGTTTGTATATAGAGCAGTGCTAGTCTTAACAACATGCTTTTATTAAGTTATCACAAATCATGAAGTTGCTAACTGGGCAGAGTTCAAATAATCTGTCATGACCAATTATCTTTTGTGTTTGTGTGGCTCATTTGAACACTGGAATCGGGAAGTGATTCAATTTGTTTATTATGATGGCTAAAAATATTCCATCTGACCTTCAGTGAACCATTTATTTTACTCATTAAATTATGATCATTTTTCTTTGCTGTTTTTCATTTTATGTTTGAAGCAAGGTCAGTGCTCGGAAGAAAATTGTGAAGTATGCAATACCTGTGTTCTCTGTTGTGTTGAGAAAAGCCTGGGACTAGTTATCCAGAAATTTTCAATTCCCCTCTGCTCTCATCAAACCAGTCTCTAGGGCTCAGGGGCAGATTGAAAACGTTCCAACTCACAGGTTTGTGAAGGTCTGATGGATCTAGATTAAGGACGGAAACAATGCTACAGTGAGTCTCAGCATACTCTAAGATGGAGAGAAGTTTACGTGAGTTCCTTCATATACAGGACTGCAGCAAAAGTCTACACTTACATGTGTTAAGGCTGTACAGACTAGCATCAGATGAATGGATTTGTGTCTGTGTCTGTGTAGTGTGTGTGTGTGTGTGTGTGTGTGTGTGTGTATGTGTTTGTGTGGTGTACTCATTTGTATTATTTTTTATTTGGGTGTGTACACACATGTATGTGAAACTGATTTTGGGCGCCAAATGTCAATGTCAAGTGCAAGCTGGATAACTTTCCACTTTGTTATTGATACAGGATCTCTCACAAAACCTGAAGCTCACTAATGTAGAATGATTTGCTTGCCAGAAGGATCAAAAGGTCACCCCCATGTGCCTCCTTAGTGCTGTTTTGGACAACCCTGTCCATCTTTATCTTACATGGATGTTGAAGATCTGCCCATTACTTCACACTTTCACAGAAGACATTTCACTTACTGAGCCAGCTTGGCAGCTCATGATCAATGTATTTTTTTTTTAATTTGATGACCAATTTCTTTTTTAAATTATTTTATTTATTTACATTCCAAATGTTGTCCCCCCTCCCCTTTCCAGGGACAATATAACAGAAAGCAAGAAAATGGGTAATGAAAGCATTGAAAAAATGTAAAATAATTTAAAGAACAATTGCCTGGCCTCATGGAGAATGGTTACCTCAAAGAAAGAGAAAATACAGCCAGTTCAAGGTTCATATGCAGCACCAAGCTGGCCTTAAACTTGAGGTGTAGTTCAGCCCTCATCACTTGAGTCCAAATATTATAGGAATATACCACTGCAGCTAACTTAGAGTTGTCTTATTCCAGCTATGTTGTCCATCAGATCATTGGTTTCATGTGAATCATACAGTACCACTTAATCTCATTTTCTTCCATAACTGGTAACATAAAGATACAATTACAACCCCTCCTGACCCAGTGAGTTATCATTTAATTAAAATAACACATAAATTTTTATTGTGCATATTGAAAATTTCATGGAAAATTACATGAGCCATCTAAGGTTACCATGTGAGCTTTGGCTACAGGAAGAGATTATCTTCAGCTTTGACAGTTAGTCAATCAATATTGATTTTTATTAATTCTAGCAACTAGAAAGTGGAATCATCTAGAACAGTTTATAATATGTTCTGTCACTCCAACCCTCCCCAGCTACCCTCCATTTAACTCCTCTCATGCAACAAGTTTAGTTGATAGCCTCTTTTTCTTTGATTATTATTGTTACATGCATATGTGCCATGCCTACACATATGTAATATATAGGATATATATCACATATCATGATATATATATATATTATATATATATATATATATCCTTCTGATTCAATTCTTTTGTGTGATATGGCTTCAAGGATGACAGTTCCCTCAGGGAGAGCCTCATTCTCCTTCTTCTACCAGTTATTAGTTGCCTATAGTTCTTTGTCTAGGGTAGGACCCACAAATTTTTCCCTTCTATGTAACTGCTGCAAAACAACCCTAAAACAAAACAATATATTGCCAAATGATGTAGAGTTGTGGTCATTTCATCTCCTAGAGAAGCAATGAATCATGAATACAGATCTTTCTTAGTGACCTAAGTAGTTCTGTAAATACACATGTCCAAATGACATAACAGTGGTGTCTTAAGCACTAACATGAACTTCGGCAATCACTTAAACATTTAATCCCTGATTATTGCAGATATTGTCATGCTATCACAAAAAAAACACAAAACCAAAACCAAAACAAAACAAAAACCTTAAATTCTTTAGGCTTCTAAAGGAGCTAACTGTGATCAGGTCTGTGCTGTAACACACTCCAGCAAAAATCATAGATCAAAACTAATGAGAGACCTATAGGATTGATGTCATCTTGTTTACAATACTCTTGCCTGGGCTAGGGACAGGAATTAATTGGGTAAAATACTATTCTGCATGAACACACACACACAAACACATACACACAGAGTCTCACACGACACAGAGACAGAGGGACAGAGACAGAGAGACAGAGACACACACACAGAGAGAAATAAAAGCAAATTTCAAATTTTGAGTGTGAGAAAGAATTCCAATATTTTTTTATCCACCATTATTACTTAATTATATAATTCAAAAAACAACCATTTTTTCTTTTCATACTCTTTCTTTCTTTCTTCTCTTCTTCTTTCTTCTTTCTTCTTTCTTCTCTTCCTCCTCTCTTCTTCTTCTTTCTCTTTCTTTCTTTCTTTCTTCTTCTTTCTTTCTTGTGAAATGGTGCATCAACTTGAATATGTCTTTCTTTTTTCCTATTAATTTCAGTGGCATGCCCAGATGAAGAATGACAAATAAAGCCTGTCTGTATACAACTGTGGAAGAAGCAGAAGGAATATTCTCCTCAGGCTGATTTTAGTAGACATATCTGATTCACCCTTGTGACTTGAACGTGTCAGATATTAGAAGATTTTAATGCATCTCTCTCCCTCCTCAGTCTGTTTTACGAGATTCCAGATATTCACCTGATTTTTGTTGTTGTTTTGACAAGAGGTGTAAAATGTATTTTATGACCAAACCCATGTATGTTTTGGGCTACTTCACTCAGTGGTGCATGAGGGAACTTAATCAAGAAGGCTTTTATAGAGCTTAATGTAGAAAATAAAGCCAAGAAAGTAAGCGACTGAAAATAAATTACCTTGAAAATGGTGTAAATCCTCTTTATCTGTCTGTCTATATTTAATTTCTTTCATTTCACATGAAAGAAGTTGCTGCTTGGGAGGACAGGGTTGTATCTCAAGGTTTAATGTTTTTCTTCTGATTTTGCTAGAGATAGGAAAATGTTATCGCTAAAATCACTGTGGTATTCTCTTGTCTCTTCTGTAGTCATACTTCTGCATCAGTTTTTAAATGTTAGCAGTAAATTGCTCATACATCTAATAAATTTCCAATATTTTAAATTACTACCATCTAATTGATCATACTAATTAGAAATGTAGACATAGTTTGTTTAAGTGTCATATAGTCTCATATGTCTTTTATTGAACCTAAGTTTATAAAAAAGAAAGAAGAAAAAGAGTAACGACAACCAGGAAATGAATGAGAGCTTTCTCATGATAAAGTAAAGGCAAAAGTAACCAAAGCCTTTGTGCCTTTGTTTTTCCAGAAATAAGTCACCTTTTCCAAATTTCCTCTTTTCTATCTACTTAACCTTTTCTTTCCTCATTTGCTAAGGAACTATTGGTTAATAGGACTGCAAATCCAGGGTATGGATTTGATTTTTTGTTTTGTTTGGTTTTGAGTTTTTTGCCTTTTTTTTTTTTTTTTTTTACATTTTCTTTCAGGGGAGAGTGATTTTCACAGAATCACGTAATTGGAATGCAGGAACCCTGCATATTTGTACCTAGGTTTGGGGTTATCAGTGGCACACTGAATTTTCCTAATGATTTTGCATTATTTAATTTATCTGGCTTTATCTTTATCCAAAAATTTTCTCATAAATGATGGAGCATATAAGTTTGGGTCAAATTTCTTGCTTTTTCCTCCCCAAATTGAGTTCTTCACTGCTTCAAGTCTCATGATCAGCCAACCTAGGAGGCAGCACACTCCTCAAGCTGTGAGTCAAGCGCTTATTAAATTTCAGGCCACATAAAATGACGTGGGAAGTAATTTAAGAAAACAAGCAAATCCTGAATGTAGTTCCATCAAGGCTAGGGTCAGCGGCAGGTTATAATTTACACCCCTGTCATTACAAATCCTTCTATATCATTTTCTGTTTAGTTTAAAGGCCTAATGTGAGTTCTGTTGAATTAGACTTGAATTCCCGGGGCCATGGTGCTCTGTTCAAATCTGCCCTGAGCAATGTATGGGAAAGCAGCTGCCACCAATGTCAATGGAGTTCTATAAAGATTAATGGGACACCTGAAAAGCAACAAGGACTTTGAGTGATTTCAGGGAATTTGGCCTCTAGAAATCAATTTCCTTGAAACTGTCCTTGCTAATTTTACTGATACTATTTGACACTACTTTTTGTGTAAAGCAAGCTGTAAGTAGGAAAATCAAGACATTATTGTAGCCCAGGATACGAGTTCATATGTGTGCTGCAGCACACAAACTTGTATCCACATGCTTAGGAGCTATGGTATGGAAAATAACTCTTTCATGCAGATTAGACAAAGTCAAAGTGGATTTTCTACTTCTCCATGTTACCATCCTAATGTACAAAGCAAATGTGGTGTTGCCTTAGTATTTTGCAACTCTACCTGAATACTGAAAAAATAGTTTCAGAGTACCCACAGGAAGGATGGCATAGTGATTTTCACACTACATTGATAAAACTATAGTGTGCTAAATATTCAAAGTAGAAAAGAACACTTTTATATTCTTAATTATTCTAAACACAAACAGAAATATTAGAAAGTATTTTCACTTCATTTCCAAAACTGCTAGAAATGATCACTTAGATTTCTATAAAAGGCTCCCAAACCTCCATTTTACAGAGTTGTAAGTTGATGTAATCTAGTATTGTGTTCAGTAACTGCCTCTATTGAATATTACAAAACAGTGTGAAAAGAGAGTCTCAAAAGGAGAAAAAAGTCTAAGAAAAAAATATAAGACCTTTAAAGCTATATGGTTTGCTTGCCCCTGACAGCTTGTCACATGTCTACTTTCTCAGTCTTCACTGGTCTTTGATTTGAGTCCTTATGTTTAGAAATAAAGACTCTGGCATTTCTCATTAAAGTACATGGAAAAAATACACCATAAAGCTTGCTTGTTTAGAATTAGGGATTATTCATGAGGTTCACCCAATCTGGTTATTATAGCTCAAAACTTACCATTTTCTATTTCATTATGATATGGGGCTGACAGATGACTGAGTGGTCACAATGCCTACACAATAATACAGTTGATGGCTAAAAACATCTGTGCAAATACAGGATGTATGTAATATTCTAAGAATCTAGCTTTATCTTTCTGTCCCTCTGTCTCTCCAGGTGTCCCTGCATGTAAACCACCCCCATCTTACCCTAATAATATACTCAAGTAATTTTCTACTCATTCCCAATGTCACGTGACTCGGTCCAATCACCCCCCAACACACACACACACACACACACACACACACACACACACACACGAGTCACAGTTGTTCCTGCCAATATTTAGGACTTTCCTAAGAAGCGAATCTTACAATTGCTCTGGCTTTTCTGCGTGTCTTGAAGGACATGTGACTTAATTCCACTGATACATGTAAATGATGATGTTTAAAAGCTAAGAAAGAAAAAGCCTTAGAGAAGCTGAACTTAGCAAGTCACATTAGAGAAAAGAACCCATGTATCAATTGCCATAAGAGAAGAGGACAGTGAAGAAGCCTACCTACCACCCACAGTGTTTTGGACCTGAGGAAAGCCTGTTCACAGCTGCAGGTATGTGAGATTTAGGGAGGGTGATTTCAGCTTGAGATAGAGAAAATGGCTGTTGCTTTAATAACTGACACATCCAAATCACCAGGTCGATCCATGCTGCATTCTCTTAGTCCACTGACAAGAAAAGTCACTTATTGTGATCAGTGTCTTTGACAGAATTTGGACATGGAAAACCCATTGTGTGCCCTTGTCTTGTGTCATTACCAGACAAATTGTCAGGTGAGGAGGGAAGATCAACGCTGCTCTGTACTTGTCTGTTGGCGGTGACTCTTGGTGTTCGACATCCTTCCCTCTACAATGAGTTCTCCAGGTATCAGGCTGAGAGGAGAAAAGGAGTCACCATGGAAGCATCAGGCATTTTTTTTTAAATAGGGCTCTCAAAACAAGAATTGGTGGCATATTTAGGACCATGATAGGATGGCTGGTTTTGGTCTAAGCGCTGGCTGGAAATAGCCCAGAGACCCAACAGGTGCCCATTGCCTGTGAGGGATAGGCATCTATTCTGCCAGCTCCCAGAATCCAGGCTCCTAATACATGGTGTGGAACTCCATTAACCTGCACTGTTCAATCACATAGAGCAATGCAGCCCCTCCCAAAGAGCACAGGTAGAGGATGTGACTACAGGCCTCAGGCCCTAGAAAGATTTACATACTAATGAGATACCTGAAGGCCAGAGAGCGGAGCCAATTAAGCATTCTTTCCAAGACCTTTCCTCTTCTCCCTCCCTATTTAACTCAGGTCTACAGGAGTGCATCCAGATCCAACTACCATCGACCATGAAAATAAACCCTTTTAGAACCATGGACTTTCCCGTGTCTTTGGGGCCCACCATGGGAAAATGCAGAGAAGGCCTTTAATGAGCTGCTGTAGCTGCAGCCGCAGTGCCTAATTTCCTGCCGGGAGGACCTCTCCAGGTCACAGGGACTGCCTCTTTAAGCAAACTAGCTGGTTGCGGAGTCTGCTAAGCGAGTACAGTAACCGAGTCTCTCCCATGGGGCTCTGCCAGGGCCTCTTTCTTCTCTACCCCTCTCTCATTTCTCTCAGCTGTAGGCCGGCCAGTCTCGTGCCCACATACCCCAGTCTCAGTCCCTCTGTGGCCTCTGAGCAGCATCTGAGAGTCAAAGGGCTTGAGACT
Source organism: Mastomys natalensis (assembly GCA_021653895.1). Lineage (NCBI taxonomy): Eukaryota > Metazoa > Chordata > Mammalia > Rodentia > Muridae > Mastomys > Mastomys natalensis. The sequence continues at coordinate 3,284,617 of JAJTUV010000326.1, read as the reverse complement.
AGTCAGTCATCAGCCACCTCCTGGCCTGGAGATCCTCAATCCAAGAGCTCTGTGTCCCCAGGAACTTCAGACTGAGTAGAACTCCCCCCCACTGGGCGGGGCCCCATAGCACCCACCGGGTGCTGTGTGTGGAGTAAACTCATCAAGACTCCCGTGCTCCATTCTCTTTGGAGCCATGGGAAACACAACAGCCCAACAGGATTCAACAACCCACGCTAATACCTATTCATTGCAGACATGTATACAAGGAACTATTTTGGTTTACTCAAATGTTTCCACATTATGCTTGGACTTTGTGCAAGCCAAAAAGACCCAGTGTATCTGATAGCTAGCTGTCCTCATACCTGACAGATTTCTGTTCTGTAAAGCTAAAGTGAAAAATCTCCTTTAGACCACAGGCAACTTTATGTTACTACTATATAGATATTCATTTAAAATCCCTCTATTTGATCCTAAGAATTTTTGCTCTGACATGTCAATGTGTCAATATGGATAGATGATTGATAGATAAATGATAGATAGATAGATAGATAGATAGATAGATAGATAGATAGATAGATAGTTTCAATTTACAGTTTCCTATTTCTGTCTGGAGAAACAAGAATGAAATCTAAATGAGAAATGGAGAAAAATAAGACTTTATGAAGTACTCAACATTATTGCTGAACTTTTGTATCTTTCATGACACAGATGTAGATTTTTAAAAGAATTTTCCCAGTTCTCTGCTTTGCTAGCAGCTTTCGGGGACAGAGGCCAATGGACTCAAACAGAGGCCTATTATCAGTGAAATATGATCATCTTCAACCCCAGGAAGAATGATCACATATTATAATGGCACTGCAGGAAAGTTCCCTATAGTTAGTTCATTTCTAATTTAATCACGTTGTTTTGCTGTTATATGATTGAAGACACTGTCTCTACACACATTTTTGCATGCATTATTTCTACTTTCATTACTTTCTCTATGGATCTGGCTTCATGCTGATCCTGTATACCCGGGGAATGTATATTCTATGAAGAGTAAGCTATTCTTGATAATAGGTGAGACGTATATGCATATGAGAAATGTTAGTTACGAAGTATGAGACCCAGGTATCACTTGTCTAGTTTACCTTCTCTTAATAAACAGACAAGTGAGTATGCAGGGGTGGAAAACAAGTGTAATCTACCTCTAACAATTGAAAGTTAGAGTGAGTTTGACGGGTCTAGGCTATATAGTGAGTCTATAGCCAGCCTGGGATACACCACAGAACCCTATCTTGGGAAAATAAACAGTAACATTAGGTGTCACATATCTACTGTATAATTTGCATTTTATTTATTATATATAATTTTACTGTCTCCGTATTTCTCAGAAAAAAAGAAAGAAAGCAAGAAACAGGCAGATAGCATTAGAGGGTGTAGAAGTATTACAGACTCCTCTTCCAGCTGCATCTGACAACCATCTCTTCTGCCACAGAAGCAACTATGTGGCTAAAGGTTTTGTTCTGAGCTGTATGCTGACAATGTTTTCAAGTATTCCTCTAAGAACACAGGAAACAACACATCTTTCATTGGTAATTAGGCTTTTAAAGTGTAATGCTTTCAAAAGCTTGGTGTGGTTTGTGGAAGCAGAGCACATGGGCTTTGATGATTTGGCCCAAAGGAGTTTTCACACAACTAGAGAGAATACTAGATAAAATGTTCACAATATATTCACATGTGGCATTCTTTATTATTCTTTTACCTCTTCCATAATAATTTATAATAATTAAACCACAATGTATTTAAGGAAAAATCATAATTTTAATCTCTTCAAAAATCAGTCACAAGGATAACTTTGTTAATTAGTCAAGAAATTTCACCAGAGCAAAAATTAAAAAGTAAGAATTATCTACGAAGTCTTAAATCATGCCATCTATCCTATGTATAAGAACATATGTGAATATATTGGTTATCAATACATCATGTATTAATATTATAGCAAATAGATACTAAAATCTGCATAAATTAAGTAATAACTACAATCCTCTCATTTGACTTAGTTTTTATTAATATAGAATAATTAATGAATCTTGTTGTTATGTTATATCTGTTCTGAGTTGTCTGAACTTTCTGTCTACTTAACTATGTTCTTTTTAATTATTTGGTATTGGGTAAATGACTCTAATAAACTTTTGTTCTTCAATGATGAAATTACACAAAATGCTTTAAAATTAGTAATTTAGAACATGAAGAAAATACTTCAAAATTAAAACAGATGTTGCTTATTTCCCCAGAGGCATATAATAGGCTGTTTTACAAAATTTGATCCTCACAGAATTTGATTTATAGCAATTATCAGTATACTTACTAATATTGTACTAGCCAGGAAGAGGTAAATGTCCTTTTAGAAATCCCCTAGAAGATAGTTTCTACACACACACACACACACACACACACACACACACAAAGGAATTCTTGAAAGGAAATAAAATCATTTTATGTCTTTTTTAAATTTTGAGAAATTCATATCTTTTATGTAAAGTTATTTGAATTTTTTTTGCTGTAAACTCATTGTGAAAGTAAACACTGTAAATAATGTCAAAGAATGGCTGCTATAGGTCTAAAGTAGAACAATCCACATTCTTGAAACTCATCTATTTTCAACTATACCAAGTATAAATAACAAAGAATTTTTTCTATGTAGTCTTACTTTTCCTCTTCTCTCTCTCTCCCCCTCCCTCTCTGTCTCCCTCCCCTCTCTCTCTCTCTCTCTCTTTCTCTCACTGTGTGTGTGTCTTTCTTTGTGTGTGCATGCATGTACCTAGGAGTGAGTGCTTTGTCTACATGTATATCTGTATAGGACCTGAGCTGCAGAAGCGAGAGAAGAAATTGGGTCCAGTACAACTAGAGTTACTGACCCTTGTATATCACCATGTCTGTCCTGGGATTTGAGTCCAAGTTCTCTAGAAATACTATGAGAGCTCTTATCTACTGAGCCATGTTTATTGAATCCTAATATACTTAAGCAAATGCATTTGAAATTTGTATCTCTGTCACTCACAATAAAGCATGCATTTGTATGCTTGAATACATTTACATTTCTATAGGACAACCACATGATGAATGTCTAAATGTTATTATGATTTCCCATTTAAAAACTTCAAATTATTCAAATCATTTCTCAACTTACAAAGATATACTCATGTTAAATATTTATTCATCAATATCCACAGATAGGATTCAAAATAAAAATTCCAGTTGTATATGTGAATGCATCTAGATTCTGCAAGGATTTGGTTTGATGTTTTAATAATTTGCATGTTTTTAATTGATGATTATCACTCTTTTTTCTTGAGATTTCACCTGGGCTTGCAGAATTTGAAGATAAAATACAAATAGCAGTTGTAAAAGCATTCTGCATACATACTTTACATATCAAATTTAAACTTGAAGTGAAGACAAAAAGTAAATGCTGACTGTGGATGGTGCACCAATCATTTCAAATAGTGACTTTGTTTTTTGTTCACAGGGTGTGATTTCAAGACACAGTTGACTAATGACTATCATTTTCATTTCATTTCATTAGTATTTATGCTTTATGATAACACATATCCCCTTCCGTGCTCTGAGAGGCTCTGATTTAAGTACAACTGGGATGAAGCTGTTGCTTTGCATACTATAAAAGTAATTTATTTAGTAGCTAAGTGAAGATTTTACTTATGCCTACCTAGACCCACTTATTCAAAATAAATAATAACTTTTAATAAAATAGCTCTTAATGCATTACTGCCACACACTAAAATGATAAAAAAAAAATGATGCTGTCATTTGACTAACTTAAGTCTAGGAAAAGACAACTCCATAGTATTTTTTTTCCATAGATATATGTGAACACTTCAAATGAGAGTATAAGTTGTATGAGTTTACTTATCATGAGTAGATAGAGTTGCAGTCTACCAAAGATATTCCATACAAACAACACAGCTTCATGTATAAAATATTTTCTTTTTCTCTGTTGGGTTTTGAAATGATGGTTTTCTGTTTGTTTGCTCATTTGTTTTGTTTTTGTTTTGAGAGAATGCTTCTTGGATTTTTGCCTTCATATATGCCTTCATATGATGACTTATCTTAAGGATAAGAGATATTGAAAGCAAAAGAACAAGCATTGGCTCAACTATGCACATGTCACCTTCCTTGATGAGGAGGATTCCTAAAAGAACAAAAGACTCTTGTGGGAAAAACTGGAGGGGCCACAGCTGCAGGCCACAGCAGGGCCCTGGACCTACAAGGTGGAGGCTGCCTGGAGGCTTCCAGGCAGCCTGTCTCTCCTATCAGAGGAAGGTCCCAGGTTCCAGTGGCTGGAGGCTTCAGCGGCGGCAGGCCCGCAGGCCCCAATGATACGAGGAAGTCCTTGGTTCCAAAAAGGCGGATGGTGGATGGATCTGGATGTACCCCCCCAAACTCAGGGCAGACCTGGGTTAAGTAGGGAGGGAGAAAGGGGGAGGTTCTGGGGGCAATGCTTAATTGGCTCCGCCCTCTGACCTTCATTAGTATTTAAATCTCTAGGGCCTGAGGCCTGTAGTCACACCTCTACCTGTGCACTTTGGGAGGGCTGTAATGGCCTACATGATTGAACAATGTAGGTCTATGGAGATTGGACTGCTTGTTAGGACCCTGAGTTCTGGGGATGTAGCCGAACTCCTGCCGTTTCTCCCTTGGAGTCTCGGGGTTCTAGGCCCATGCCCAGCCAAGAACCAGGATACCCTTACACAGTCCCACAGACTCTCTTCTTAAAACCAAGAATGGAAGCATATATATATCCTGGGCATTTCCATAAGAAAAATACAAGTCACCTTATGTCACAGGCCAACAACAAACACAATCATTAAAATGGTAGCCAGTAGACAGTGTTTTATCAAAGGGGGTGGGATAGAATTCACTTAGCAAAGATCATATTTAAATTTTTTGAGAATGTAATATAATTAAATCATTTCTCCCTCCTCTTTCCTCTATCCATACTTTACCATGAATACTTCCTTGCTTTTTATAAACTTTACATCCTCCTTTTTATTGCTGGTACAGTGATATAAAGTCCATGGTCTCTGACTCTTGCTATCTTTCTGCCTTATAGTTCAACTTATAGGTAACTGTGGCTTCATAGAATGAACTGGGTAGTGTTTTCTGTTTCTATTTTGTGGAATAGTTTGAAGAGAATTTATATTAGGTCTTCTTAGAAGGTTGATAGAATTCTGCATTAAAACAATCTGGTCCTGGGCTTTTTTTTGTTTAGAGATTTTTAATGACTGCTGCTATTTCTTTAGGGGATATGGGACTGTTTAGATGGTTTATCTGATACTGATTTAATTTTAGCACCTGGTATCTGTGCCAAAATTGTCTATTTCATCCAGATTTTCCAATTTTGTTGAGTATGGACTTTTGTAGTAGGATCTGATGGTTTTTGAGTTTCCTTAGGTTCCATTGTTATGTCTCCCTTTTCAGTTCTGATTATTATTTCAATCTTCTTGAATCTGTTGAGGCCTGTTTTGTGACTGAGTATATGATCACTTTTGGAGAAGAGACCAAGAGGTGATGATAAGAAGATATATTCTTTTGCTTTAGAATGAAATGTTCTATAGATATCTGTTAAATCCATTTTGTTCATAACTTCTGTTAGTTTCTCTGTTTCTCTGTTTAATTTCTTTTTCTATGATCTGTCCATTGATGAGAGTGGGTTGTTGAAGTCTCCCACTATTATTGTGTGAGGTGCAATGTATTCTGTTAGTGATGCTTGCGTCTATGACTCCTGATTTCTTTCCTAGGTTTTCTATCTCCATCATTGTCTCCCTTTGTGATTTCTCTCTTGTTTCTATTTCCAGTTTTAGGTCATGGATAGTTCAATTCCTTCATCAGTTTGGTTGTGTTTGTCTGTAATTCTTTAAAAGATTTTTGTGATTTCTCTTTAAGGGCTTCTACCTGTTTAACCTATGTTCTCCTGTATTTCTTTAAGGGAGTTATTTATGTCCTTCTTAAAGTCCTCTATCATCATTATGAGAAGTGATTTTAAATTCAAATCTTGCTTTTCCAATGTGATGGGGTATCCAGGACATGCTATGGTGGAAGAACTGGGTTCACCATGATGCCTAGTAACCTTGGTTTCTGTTGCTTATATTCTTATGCTTGCCTCTTGCCATCTGATCATCTCTAGTGCTACCTGCCCTCTCTATCTCTGACTGGAGCCTGTCCCTCCTGTGATCCTCATTGTTTCAGAACTTCTCAGAGTCCAGCTGTCTCTGTGATCCTATAATTCTGGGATCCTGTGATTCAAAGCTCCTGGGAGTCAAGCTGCCTCTGCGATCCTGAAATCCTGGTGACCAAGCTCCTGTGATCCTGAGCCTGTTAGAGCACCTGTGATCCTGAGCCTGTTAGAGTATTTGAGAATTCAGCTTCTTCTGAGTGTTGTGGGACTGGGTGCAGAGCTAGCATCCAAGGTCTGCTCAGGGCACTTGCTCAAACTGGATGGTCGTTAATTTCATTGAATCCTTTCTTTGTGTCTCCTTCAAACTTCTTGAGTTCTTTGATGAATTGTATGATTGTTCTTTCAATTTATGTGTCTTGGGTTAATCTAGGTTATTTTCTTTGGCCCACTTCTATAGGACAGATAGGTTTTTGAGGGGGAGATGCTGGCTTGATCTTTCACAATGCTGATAATTATATGATGAGATCTAAGCATGGGGAACTTTGTTGTCAGTTTTGTTTTTTGATATGGACGTATTCAGTTGGGGCATAAGAGAGATTATTTTTAACACATCCATAAAATGGTTTTGAAACTTTTTAAAACTTTTTCTATATTAGCTTTCCTATGTTCTCATTCTCTGATTTAATCTTATGAGTATTTATCATACATATTCTAATTTCCAAACCCCTGGGGTAGTGTTTGTGTAGATATAATTCACCAAGGAAAGCAAAGACAAAAATACTTTTAACTGTTATACAATTTACTTTAAAATTTAAGACACAAGAAATTTCATTATGGCTTTGCCTTTGGATACTCACATAAAGTTGAAGATTTCTTTACTCTTCCTCCAATTACCTAACAATCAAAGTCGTATTTTCTTTAACCTACAAACTGCAAAAAGTCCTAAACAAGCAATCGACTTTCCATGTTATTGTATAATAATGCTTGTGACTATAGTAACTCCAGCTCTATGTGCCTTGAATGATAGCTTCACAATTGAGCAATATGTTTTGTCCTGCTGTATCTGTAATGGAACCCTGACCAGTGAAAATTCTAGACTGTACAACTCTTACTCAATATAGCTGCTAACTGCATAGGTCTCAAACAAGCAATCATAACTCCTCATGTTATTTAGTATAATCTCTGTTACTATATTCACTTTGGCACCCCTTCCATATGGAAGATGCTGTATTATTATTAAGTACTATAAAAACAGGATTCTATAACTCTTGAATGATAACTTCAGAAGTAAGCAATATCTTTTCTCCTGCTCTATCGTCAAAGAAACACCAAACAGTGAAAACCATAGACCATGCAAATCTTTGTTCAGCATAGCTGCCTTTGCTGTGAAGTGCAGACAAACAGATTTGAACCCATTTTTCACATAACATTGTTTTAGTTCAGACTGACAAAATGCTATTTTAAAGGATTGTATTGATAGTGAGGAGAATATTGATGGTAACCTTTTGTCATTCAATCTAATAACATTTGTCCTTATGAGTCTATTATTAATATAAGAGAAGACAGAAAATATAATAGGGTCTATGATGGAACTGAGCCTTAATTTAAAAAAACTGTTTTCATTATGAGCATGCAATGGTAACTATTATCCAACATTAAAAAAAAAGTTCAGTTTTTTTCTTAATAACTGGTTATTCTGAACCATCCTAGAGGAACCACTGCATTCAGAGCAGCAGGATTTCAGAATCCCAGAGGTGGCCTGAGTCCCAGCAGTTCTTGCTCCTAGGAGATCAGGATCACAGGATCACAGAGACATCTGGATTCTGAGGAGTTCTGACACAAGCAAGATAACTGGAAAGACAGGTTCCAATCAGAAACAGTGAGTGCAGGTAGCACTAGAGTTAACCAGATGGTGAAAGATAAGTGCAAGAACATAAGCAACAGAAACCAAAGATACCTGTCATAATCAGAACCCAATTCTCTGACCATAGCAAGCCCTGGACACCCCAACACACAGGAAAAGCAGGATTCAGAATTAAAATCACTTCTCACAATGATGATAGAGGACTTTAAGAAGGACATAAATAACTCCCTTAAAGATGTACAGGAGAACACAGGGAAACAGGTAGAAGTCCTTAAAGAGGAAACACAGAAATCTCTTAAAGAACTGCAAGAAACACAAACAAACAGGTGAAGGAATTAAACAAAGCCATCCAGGACACAAAAATGGAAGTAGAAACAATAATGAAATCACAAAGGGAGACTACCCTGGAGATAGAAAACCTAGGAGAAAAATCAGGACTCATAGATGCAAGCATCACCAACAGAATACAAGAGATAGAAGAGAGAATCTCAGGTGCAGAAGATACCATAGAAAATATTGACACAACTATCAAAGAAAACGCAAAATGCAAAAAGTTCTTGACACAAAACATCCAGGAAATCCAGGACACAATAAGAAGACCAAACCTAAGGATAATAGGTATAGATGAGAGTGAAGATTCCCAACTTAAAGGGGAGTAAACATCTTCAACAAAATTATAGAGGAAAACTTCCCTAACCTAAAGAAAGAGATGTCCATGAACATACAAGAAGCTTACGGAACCCCAAATAGACTAGACCAGAAAAGAAATACCTCCCATCACATAATAATCAAAACATCAAATGCACAAAACAAAGAAAAAATACTAAAAGGAGTAAGAGAAAAAGATAAAGTAACATATAAAGGCAGACCTATAAGAATTACACCAGACTTCTCACGAGAGACTGTAAAAGCCAGAAGATCCTGGACAGATATCATACAGACCCTAAGAGAACAAAAATGCCAGCCAGACTATTATACTTAGCAAAACTCTCAATTTCCATAGATGGAGAAACTAAGATATTCCATGACAAAACAAAATTTACACAATACCTTCTCACAAATCCAGCACTTCAAAAGATAATTGATGGAAACTCCAATCCAAGGAAATAAATTACAACTAAGAAAAAGCAAGAAAGTAATCTTCCGACAACACCAAAAGAAGATAGCTACACAAACATAATTCAATCTGTAATAATAAAAATAACAGGAAGCAACAATCATTTTTCCTTAATCTCTATTAACATCAATGAACTCAATTCTGCAATAAAAAGACGTGGATTATCAGACTGGATATATAAACAGGACCCAGAATTTTGCTGCATACAGGAAATGCACCTAAGTGACAGAGACAGGGACTACCTCAAATTAAAAAATGGAAAACAATTTTCCAAACAAATGGTCCCAAGAAACAAGCTGGAGTAGCCATTCTAATATCAAATAAAATCAACTTACAACCAAAAGTAATCAAAAAAGATTAGGAAGGACACTTCATACTTATCAAAGGAAAAAAAATCTACCAAGATGAACTCTCAATTCTGAACATATATGCTGCAAATGCAAGGGCACCCATATACATAAAGGAAACTTTACTAAAGCTCAAAACGCACATTGCACCTCACACAATAATAGTAGGGGATTTCAACACCCCACTCTCAGCAATGGACGGATCATGGAACAGAAACTAAACAGAGAAAACTGAAATTAACAGACGTTATGAACCAAATGGATTTAACAGATATCTATAGAACTTTTCTTCCAAAAACAAAGAATATACTTTTTCTCAGCACCTCATGATACCTTCTCCAAAACTGACCATATAATTGGTCACAAAACAGGCCTCAGCCGAGCAGTGGTGGCGCACGCCTTTAATCCCAGCACTTGGGAGGCAGAGGCAGGCGGATTTCTGAGTTTGAGGCAGCCTGGTCTACATAGTGAGTTCCAGGACAGCCAGGACTACACAGAGAAACCCTGTCTTGAAAAAACAAACAAACAAAAACAAAAACAAAACAAAACAGGCCTCAACAGATACAAAAAGATTAAAATAATCCCTTGCATTCTATCAGATAACCATGGACTAAGAATGGTCTTCAATAATGACAAAAACAATGAAAAGCCCACATACATGTGGAAACTAAACAATGCTCTACTAAATGATGACTTGGTCAAGGAAAAAATAAAGAAATTAAAGACTTTTTAGAATTTAATGAATATGAGGACACATCATACCAAAACTTATGGGACTCCATGAAAGCAGTGCTAAGAGGAAAGCTCATAGATGTAAGTGCCTCCAAAAAGAAACTGGAGAGAGCATACACTAAGAACTTGACAGCACACCTGAAAGCTCTAGAACAAAAGAAGCAAATACTCCCAAGAGGAGTAGATGGAAGGAAATAATCAAACTCGGGGCTGAAATCAACCAAGTAGAAACAAAAAGAACTATACAAAATATCAACAGAACCAGGAGCTGGTTCTTTGAGAAAAATCAACAAGATAGATAAACCCTTAGCCAGCCTAACCAGGGGGCACAGAGACAGTATCTGAATTAACAAATCGAAACTGAAAAGGGAGACATAACAAGAAAAATTGAGGAAATTCAAAAAATCATCACATCCTACTACAAAAGCCTATACTCAATAAAACTGGAAAATCTGGATGAAATGGACAACTTTCTAGACAGATATAAGCTCATACCTAAACCTGACAAAGACCCAACAAAGAAAGAGAACTTCAGATCAATCTCCCTTATGAATATCAATGCAACAATACTCAATAAAATTCTCACAAACTGAATCCAAGAACACATCAAAACAATCATTCATCATGATCAAGTGGGCTTTATCCCAGGAATGCACGGATGGTTCAATATTCGGAAATCCATCAATGAAATCCACTATATAAACAAACTCAAAGAAAAAACACCATGTGATCATCTCCCTAGATGCTGAGAAAGCATTTGACAAAATTCAATATCCCTTCATGCTAAAAGTCTTGGAAAGATCAGGAATTCAAGGCCCATACCTAAACATAGTAAAAGCAATATACAGCAAACCAGTAGCCAACATCAAACTAAATGGAAAGAAACTTGAAGAAATCCCACTAAGATCAGGGACTAGACAAGGCTGCCCACTCTCTCCCTACCTATTCAATATAGTACTGGAAGTTCTAGCCAGAGCAATTAGACAACAAAAGGAAGTCAAAGGGATAAAAATAGGAAAGGAAGAAGTCAAGATTTCACTATTTGTAGATGATATGATAGTATACTTAAGTGACCCCAAAACTTCCACCAGAGAACTCCTACAGCTGATAAACAACTTCAGCAAAGTGGCTGGATATAAAATGAACTCAAACAAATCAGCAACCTTCCTCTACTCAAAGGATGAACAGGCTGAGAAAGAAATTATAGAAACAACATCTTTCACAATAGTCACAAATAATAAAAAATACATTGCTATGAATCTAACCAAGCAAGTGAAAGATCTGTTTTACAAAAACTTCAAGTCCCTGAAGAAAGAAATTGAAGATCTCAGAAGATGGAAAGATCTCCTTTGCTCGTGGATTGGCAGGATTAGTATAATAAATGGCCATCTTGCCAAAAACAATCTATAGATAGAATGCAATCTCGATCAAAGTTCCAACTCGATTCTTCATAAGTTAGAAAGAGCAATTTGCAAATTCATTTGGAATAACAGAAAATTCAGGATAGTGAAAACAATTCTCAACAATAAAAGAACTTCTGGGAGAATCTCCATCCCAGACTTCAAGCTGTATTGCAGAGCTATAGTGATAAAAAGTGCAAAGGTATTGGTACAGAGATGGGCAGGAATATCAATGGAATAAAATTGAAGACCCAGAAATGAACCCACATGCCAATGGTCACTTGATTTTTAACAAAGGATCTAAAATTATCCAGTGGTAAAAGACAAAATTTTCAACAAATCGTGCTGGTTCATATGGAGGTTACCATGTAGAAGAATCAAATCGATCCATTCTTATCTTCTTGTACAAAGCTCAAGTCCAAGTGGATAAAGGACCTTTACCTAAAACCAGATACACAGAAACTAATAGAAGAGAAGGTGGGAAGACACTCAAATACTAAAGCACAAGGGAAATTTCCTGAACAGAACACCAATGAAAATTGTTTTCTGGCCTCTCTATAGACATATGTGCATGTTCTACCATCAATAATAAATAAAACTCAAGCTATCAAAAAAACCATAGATAGATTTGCTAATTTGCAAAAGTTATTGATTGATTAACATTAATGTATACCAAAAGCAAAGCGCTTATGTGTACTGATCTTAGCCATGGTGACAAAACTACTTGTTTGGTGCTGTTAAATCTTGCAGCAACTTGGGGAAGAAAAAAAAATTATACAGCATTGCTGAAAATGGCTATAATGATTTTCTAAATATTTTCTGAAATACTCATCAGAAGAAGCTGGTGGATGAAATTAAATTTGCATCTTGCAGATGAAAATTACTGATTAACGTTTCATTTTGCAGGAACATACATATATTGAATTAAATATTAAATACTATTTTAACAATTTCATCTAATGATTTTCAGTCACAAACATTTACCTTAATGTTCTCTTAATGGATCTTGAATATTTAATTCCTCAAAATTGGTCACTTTATTACTAAACAAACATTTGAGTTAAAAGCAGTTATCATTCCCCAAGTTCCTTTAGTTGATTATGAAAAATTCTTCAAAATGCTATCAATTTAAATTGATATTTTTAAATCCTCCTTTCACAGAAAAAAGCAGAAGTTTTCATAATTATTTTAATTGAGGCAGAATTGGTAAAAAACAAAATGAGTAGTTTTTTGTTCTATTAATTTCTCTAAATCATTTATAAATTTGTATGGAATTTATAGAGGAGTTTCAATTCAGCAACATGGCGGCTCTGGCAGGCATCATATCCAAAGATCTTCTATGGCCTGTGTGATCTGGCTAGATTACAGATACACTTTTAATCCCCCTGGTTGGAATATAAATATGCCCTTAGTACCACTAATTCCAAACAATGTGGATAAGATTAGTTTGTAGAAGTAAGCAGCTATGAATGAAAGTAATGTTTAACTGAGGGGTAGACAAAGTTATGAATCAGGGAAAGATTTTACAGAATGAGTCAGAGATAGGATGCACCCAACTCTCGGGACAAGTGCACAAGAAAGAGAAGCTGTTTAAGGAAAGCATAGGTGGCAGAGTGTGTCAGCTTGAGACAGTACAATGCAGTGGAATTGAGTTTGTTCATGACTTCAAGCAGTTCAATGCAGATCAGAGAGGCATTTGAAGTCAGAGAATAAGAAGAAGCCAGAAGATTACAACAAATTTCCAGAGTTACTTTGAAGTCAAGAAGAACAATTCAATGAGTACCTGAGAGAAGCCAGGTTGAATCAGTTATCTTGGAGAGGAGTTTGGGCCAGAACAATTGAGTTGAGCCAGACAGTAAAAGTTCAGAAAGAGGTAGAAAAAGTGAGTTTGTTCAGAGGTAAGCCTCCAAGATGACACTTAAATCTGGAGAATAAAAGCTACTATTACAGGAATTTCGAAAATATTATCTATATCAAGTCTAAATGGATAATTAAGAATGTTACTATGATAATCTTAAGAATACTTTTCTACCTTTATACGTTCAAATACAATCATTTTTTCATATTACCAAATGTTTCAGACAAAACATGACTTACTGCACAACATCCAATGAAAAGATTGCCATGACACATTCTGACATTATTGGTCATTTATTTTCAGAGTATTTTTAATTACTTTGTAAATGTTATGATTGAGAATGTTTGTCCAGAATCCAACATGTAACAAAAGAATAAAATGAAACCTAGTTATAGAGAACAAAAAAAAATTTATACTACTTTCATTCAAGTATATAAAAATGTGGTGTCCCATAGAACAACAATACTCAACAAATCATTAGTAGCCATGCACACACACACATATACATGTGTACATGAATAACATAAACATACACTCATAGTTTGTGTGTGTGTATGTGTGTGTGTGTCTGTCTCTGTGTGTGTGTGTGTGTGTGTAATAGGTATCTCAGAACACTTGGAACAATTAAAACTATTCCCAGCAAGTGAATTGCAGAATTGGTTATGATTAGGTTATAATTGGTATAGAAGAATCATTTATATCAAAATATTAGAAAGAAATAGTTTAACAGAAAAAACTAAAAGATGAACAGGACAAGAACAAATTCGAAGAAGAACAAAAATGCTACAAAACCATAGCTAACCTCAAGATTATTGACACTCACACCACGATGGATACATGTAGACATCAGAAAATGACTCCAATATAGGTCTCTTCTTCCCATCCTATTTAAGGCTGGGTATTTTACTTTTCTCTGCTGCATTGTCAGTCAGTGAGACCCATTCCAGACTCCACCTTCCATCTGACTGCAGGTGCCTTGGAATTACAGACATGTGCTATGACTTCTGACAAGGCCTGGGTTCTGAAAATCTAGCTGAGGTCCTCATGTGTACAAGGCAATTACTTTTGCCCACTGAGTCATCGCCAAAATGCCAATCCTCCCTCTTCTAATGGAGGCATTCACAGTAACAAATTCTTTTTTCAGTTTTCCAGACATATTTTCTCTGTGTAGCACAGGATATCATGGAACACATATTTTTTTTGTCTTATTTAATATCTTTTGTTTTATTTTCATGTACCCTATATATTTTTACACTATCCTTCTAAAAATGATTTTTGATACATTTTTCAGTTGAATTGATTAATTAACATATAATTGAACTTTCCAAAGTTCTCTCATGGTATGATCTTCTATACCTTCCATATGCTTTAAGATATAGTCTTAAGTAGCCACTGCTGTCTCCTCAGTCATTATGTAGCCAAAACTGGCCTTGACTTCTCAGTCCTCATGCTAATTCCCAAACCAAACATGTGACTAATACAAGTGAATCACCATATCTGACAAGATTTCTAATTTTGTTCCATCAAATTTAAATTACAATAATTAATTGATGATGTGTATTGAGTCTTTGAGCTATTATCCAAAGAATTTTCTTTTGTCCCCCTTTCTCCATTATGTGTGGTGGTTCTTCCATCTTTGGCTGAATATCCAATGATGCTTTATTTTCTTTAGAAACTGAGCATCAAGGTAATAATGTCTCAGCAATATCAGATGTTAGTATTGTTCATGCTTAGCTTACTTTAGCTTACTTTTGTCATTTTCTTCACTTCAATCCTAGTGACTACTAAAATTATTTTCATAAAGCCTAGTGATTACAGTACAAAATCTGTCTCTTGTGTATATACCTACTATCACATGTGACAACAGGTTTGACAGGACACTCTCCGTCATTTCATTATCAGCCACATCTATAAAACTTCTCTAAATGATCAACTGACTTTTAAATATTTTCAAAAATGCATATCGACAGGAATTCCTTCACCAACAAATGTACTGAAGTCTTACCTGCTCTGAAGTAATAGTTCCAGACAATAGTATTGGGCAACTACTCTGATGGGCTCTCTGTCCAGTTCATTCTAAAAAAGTACTATCCCATAGTTTAGCCTAAATAGCCAATAGATATAAAAAGATTCTACTTTCAATTCAGGTGCTTTTGTTTTATTTTTCTGTTATATTTTGGTGTGTGTGTGTGTGTGTGTGTGTGTGTGTGTGTGTGTGTGTGTGCGTGTTGAGAATGCCTTTAAGCTTGAAGTTTTACAAATTCCTTGTAAATGAAGTAATTTTTATGAGTTACTGTTACAAAGCTGTAACAAAGTACAAGATAGAAACAACTTAATACACTAAAGGTTTATTAGGGCTCACAGAATCAAGAACACCACTCCATTACACTGAAGAAAGCAGAGTAGAGCAGTTCCAATCAAGGCAGCAGGGGCATGAGATAGAAGCTGCTTATCTTGTGACAGATAAGACAACAGAAAATGAATGACCAGAGACAAGGTCCAGAAAGTAACCTTAAAACGCTTATCTCATCCACTTTTTTTTTTTTCTGTTCTGTCTGGCTTCCTGAATGTCCTAGAACCTCCCAAACTAGAATTGACTGGTATAATGAACTGAGGAAAAGCATTCAAACATGAGTGTGGGCATCCAAGATTCATATTATGACAAGAGAGTTGCAGGTCTCCCTCCTATAAACTACTTATTTTCTATGCTATGCTATCTATCTATGATGCTATGCTATCTATGCTATACTATGCTATGCTATATGCTATCTATCTAACTATACATCTATACTATACTTCTGATGTTAAAATTGGGAGGAAATAATTCTATCTAAGCAAAGTTTTATGATCTGAACAATCAGCAGATATTGGAGCGACAGCACTAGTAACATTTAGCTTGTGCCTGTTGGCATGCAACTCCAACCTCACGATAGACATAAAAGGTAGACATAAAAAGTAACGCTACATCCAAGGTGAGGACTGTGCCCCAATTCAGCTAGATCAATGAAAGAGGGAGTTTCCCGCCTCTCTCATATGCTCTCACTTGGAACTTGGATTCAACAAGGTAAAATTTAGAAACTGAAAAATACAGATGCCTCAATGTTCAGGAACATAGTCTTCCTAAGAAAACTGAAGAGGAAGGCCTTGGTTTTTCACTAACTCAGGTGGCAGTAAACTTTTCATCTCAGTGGGATGAAATGCCTCTACAACAGACTCTGTTTATGTCTTATCTAGTTGAAGTACTGTATACTTTCTTGAATTTTTCCTTTTCATCTTAGTAAATTAAAGTCATTCCAAACATTCTGTTATCAAAATAACTCTCAACTCTTTTGAGAGAATTGATCTGAAACCATGCTCATCTCCAGTCAGAGAAGGAACATCTCAACTAAGATTACTATACCAAGCAACAATATCCTAAAAACTGAAGTCATTTCTTAAGAATTAATGGCATCAAACATTCATTAATATGTTTGTATCTTGATATCTCCCTTGAAGAATATTTATTTAAGCCATTGAGGGTTTTTTGTTTATATACTCTCAAAGTGACTTTTAACCAGATTTATCTTTTGTAAAATCTTGATTCTGTACTTTGTGTCTTCACTTTCCTGACTCCTAGATTCATTGCATCATAAGATTAGGTACTCATCCATATTTTACTTCTGTAGTAATGGCTCTAGAGAATATGTTTGTACACTCTTGCTTAGTACTGTCAGTAGTGTTCCGGCATACCACTTTCCAGATAATGTATGAATCTTAGCTTAAAATTTTAGTTCACATTTTCTATTATTTTAATTGTTTGTACCTACATGGCTACACATGGATTTAATTACTCATCTAGACATTTACTAATCAATTAAAGTTGCCAAACAAAGCAAATCATCATAAGATCAACCTTTAACAGCATGTCACATCATTTTAACACATTTAAAAATATCATTTTAAATCATAACATCCCGACTTTGGGTTCCTAAAGTTCCACTTTGACTTCATAATACAAAAATACCTTTAGTATATCCCTAAAATTCTCTCCCAAACTAAACATATGTAAATTTTACAAAAGTCAAAATTCAGAGTCTGCTCTAAGATTGCAGATAATCTATGAAACATAAGCTACAGACTTTCTTTTTGTGTTTTTGTTTTTAATCAATATATTTTATTGGATATTTTATGTATTTACATTTCAAATGCTATCCGCTTTCCCAATTGCCCCTCCTGAACTCCATCCCATTCTCCCATCTTGCTTCATGAAGGTGCTCCCCTCCCATCCACCCACTCCCACCTCCCAACCCTGGCATTTCCCAACACTGGGGCATCTAGCTTCCACAGGACCAAGGGCCTCCAATCCCACTGATGCCAGACAAGCCATCGTCTGCTACATATGCAGCTGAAACCATGGTTCCTCCCTGTGTACTCTTGGTTGGGGGTTTAGTCCTTGGGAGCTCTGGGTGATCTGGTTGGTTGATATTGTTGTTCTTCCTATGGAGTTGCAAACTCCTTCAGTTCCTTCAGTCCTTTCTCTCACTCCTCCATTGGAGACCCCATGCTCAGCCCAATGATTGGCTGTGAGCATCCCCTCTGCATTTGTCAGGCTCTGGCAGAGCCTCTCAGGAGGCAGCTATATCAGGCTCCTGTCAGCAAGCACTTCTTGGCATCAGCAATAGTGTCTAGGTTTGGTGTCTGTATATGAGATGGATTCCCAGGCAGAGCAGTCTCTGGATGACTTTCCTTCAGTCTCTGCTCCACACTTAGTCCCCATATCTCCTTTAGACAATAGCCATTCTGAGTTAAAAATTTGGAGATGAGTGGGAGTCCCCCTACCCCAAACAGGGGCCTTGCCTTACCTCTAGATATGGTCTCTACAGGATCTCCCTCTCCTTTATTGGACATTTAAGCTAATATTGTCCCCATTGGGTCATGGGAGCCTCTTGCTTTCCTGGCATCTGAGGCTTGCTGGTGGCCCCCCACAGTTCCCCATCCCCCATTGCTATAATCTTTGTTGAAATTCCTGACCCTCTGCATATCATCTCTGAACCTCCTGAAACTGATCCTGCCACCCTTTCCTCTCTCCCCCTCCTCCCTTCCTCCAAAGTCCCTCACACCCTCTACCTCCCCTGAGTATTTTGTTCCTGTTCTAAGAAGGATTGAAGCATCCACATTTTGGTCTTCCTTCTTATTGAACTTCATATGGTCTATGAATTGTATCTTGGGTATTCTGAGCTTTTGGGCTAATAGCCACTTTCAGTGAGTACATACCATGTGTGTTCTTTGGTGATTGGGTTATCTCACTCCAGATGATATTTTCTAGTTACATCCACTTGCCTATGAATTTCATGAAGTCATTGCTTTAAAAGCTGAGTAATATTCCATTGTGTAAATGTACCACATTTTGTGTATCATTCCTTTGTTGAAGCACATCTGGGTTCTTTCCAACTTCTAGCTATTATAAATAAGGCTGCTATGTGTGCTATAATGGTGTATGTATCCTTGCTATATATTGGAGCATCTTTTAGGTATATGCCCAAGAGTGGTATAGCTGGGTCCTTAGGTAGTACTATGTCCACTTTTCTGAGAAACCCCAGACTGATTTCCAGAGTGGTGGTACCAGCTTTCAATTTCACCAAAAATCCTTGCCAGCATTTGCTGTCACATGAGTTTTTGATCTTATCCATTCTGACTGGTGTGAGGTTGAATCTCTGGGTTGTTTTGATTTGCATTTCCCTGTTGAACATTTGTTTAAGTGCTTATCTGCCATATTCTTCGATATTCCTCAGTTGAGAATTCTTTGTTTAGTTCTGTACCCCATTTTTAAATAATGGTTATTTGATTCTCTGGAGTCTTACTTCTTGAGTTAATTTGTATATATTGGATAATAGCCTTCTATTAGGATGTAGGATTGGTAAAGATGTTTCCAAATCTGCTGGTTGCTGTTTTGTCCCATTAACAGTATTCTTGGCTGTGCAAAAGCTTTGCAATTTTATGAGGTCCCATTTGTTGATTGTTGATCTTAGACCATAAAGCATTGGTGTTCTGTTCAGGAAATTTTCCCCTGTGCTCAAGGCTTTTCCCTACTTTCTTTTCTACTAATTTCAGTGTATCTGGTTTAATATGGAGGTCTTGATCCACTTGTACAAGAAGAATGGATCAATTTCTATTTTTCCACATGCTGACCTCTAGTTAAACCAGCACCTTTTGTTGAAAATGCTGTTTTTCCCCCCACTGGATAATTTTAGATCCTTTGTCAAAGATGAAGTGATGATATGTGTGTGGATTCATTTCTGGGTCTTTTATTCTATACCATTGATTTACTTGCATGTCTATGTACCAATACCGTACAGTTTTTATCACTTTTGATCTATAATACAGCTTGAGGTCAGGGATGGTGATTTCAACAGAAGTTCTTATGTTTTTTTAAAATTGTTTTTACTATCCTGGGTTTTTTGTTATTCCTAATGAATTTGAAAATTGCTCTTTCTAACTCTATGAAGAATTGATTTGGAATTTTGATGGTGATTGCATTGAATCTGTAGACTACTTTTGGAAAGATGGCCATTTTGATAGGGATAATATTGAATGTATAGATTGCTTTCAGCAAGATGGCTATTTTTACAATATTGATCTTGGCAATACATGAGCATGGGAAGAGTTTCCATCTTCTGAGATCTCCTATTTTTTTTCTTCAGGGCTTAAAGTTCTTGTGAAGGTATTTTAGATCTTTCACTTGCTTGGTTAGAGTCACACCAAGGTGTTTTATATTATTTGTGACTATGTGTGAAGAGTGTCATTAATCTAATTTATTTCTCAGCCTTTTTATCCTGTGAGTAGAGGAAGGCTACTGATTATTTTAGAGTTAATTTTATATCCAGCCACTCTGCCGAAGTTGTCGTTCAGGTTTAGGAGTTTTCTAGTGGAATTTCTAGGGTCACTTAAGTATACTATCATATCATCTGCAAATAATGATATCTTTATTTCTTCCTTTCCAAATTGTATCCCTTTGACCTCCTTTTGTTGCCTAATTGCTCTGTTATGACTTCCCATATTATATTGAATAGGTAGGGAGAAAGTGGGCAGCCTTGTTTAGCCTGATTTTACTGGATTGCTTCAAGTTTCTCTTCATTTAATTTGATGTTGGCTACTGGCTTGCTGTATATTGCTTTTACTATGTTTAGTTATGGGCCTTGAATTCCTGATCTTTCCAAGACTGTTACCATGAAGGGATATTGAATTTTGTCAAATTTTTTTTCAGCATCTAGTGAGGTTTTTGATTTTGTTTTTTGGTTGTTTGGTTGTTTATATAGTGAATTACGTTGAAGGATTTCCATATATTGATCTATCCCTGCATCCCTAAGATGAAGCCCACTTGATCATGGTGAATGATTATTTTCATGTGTTCTTGTATTTGGTTTGCACGAATTTTATTGAGTATTTTTGCATCAATATTCATAGAGATGATTGGTCTGAAGTTTATTTATTTGTTTATTTATTTATTTATTTATTTATTTATTGGTTGGGTCTTTGTGTGGTTTAGGAATGAGCATAATTGCAACTTCATAGAATGAATTTGTGTAGTTTTCCTTCTGTTTCTATTTTTATGGAATAGTTTGAAGAGTAATGGTGTTAGGTTTTCTTTGAATGGCTGATAGAATTCTGTATAAAACCCTTCTGGTCCTGGGCTTTTTGTTGTTGGGGGACTGTTAGTGTCTGCTTCTATTTCTTTAGGACTTATGGGACAAAAGAAATAGAATAAATAGAAATAAACTTAAGGTTCATCAGTTTATCTGATCCTGATTTAACTTTGGTCCCTGGCATTTGTCTAGAAAATTGTCCATTTCATCCAGACTTTTCAATTTTGTTGAGTATAGGCTTTTGTAGTAGGATCTGATGATTTTTTTTTTTTAATTTCCTTGGTTTCCATTGTTATGTCTTCCTTTTCAGTTCTGATTTTATTAAATTGGATACTGTCTCTGTGCCTTCTGGTTAGTCTGGCTAAGGGTTTATCTATCTTGTTGATTTTCTCAAGGAAGCAGCTCCTGGTTTTGTTAATACTTTGTATAGGTCTTTTTGTTTTAACTTGGTTAATTTCAACCCTGAGTGTGATTATTTCCTGTCATCTACTCCTTTGGGATGTATTTGCTTCTTTTTGTTCTAGAACTCTCAGTTGTGCTGTCAAGCTGCTAGTGTATGCTCTCTCCAGTTTCTGTTAGGAGGCACTCTTAGCACTGCTTTCTTAGTGTCCCATAAGTTTTGGTGTGTTGTGCCTTAATTTTCATTAAATTCTAAATATTCTTTAGATTCTTTCTTTATTTCTTTCTTGACCAAGGAATCATTGACTAGAACATTGTTCTTCTTCCATGTGTATGTGGGCTTTGTGTTGTTCTTCTTGTTGTTGAATAAAAGCATTAGTCCATGGTGATTTGATAGGATTCATGGGATTATTTCAATCTTCTTGTATCTGTTGAGGTCTGTTTTTTGACCAATCATATGATCTGTTTTGCAGAAGAGTCCATGAGGTGCTGAGAAGAAGGTATATTCTTTTGTTTTAGGATGAAATGTTCTGTAGATGTCTGTTAAATCCATTTGGTTTATAATTTCTGTTTGTTTCACTGTGTCTCTGTTTAGTTTCTGTTTCCATTACCCGTCCATTGGTGAGAGTGAGGCGTTGAAGTCTCCCACTATTATTGTGTGAGGTAAAATGTGTGCTTTGAGCTTTAGTAAAGTTTCTTTCATGAATGTGAGTGCCCTTGCATTTGACGCATAGATGTTCAGAATTGAGGGTTCATCTTGGTAGATTTTTCCTTTGATGAGTATGAAGTCCTTCCTTATCTTTCTTTGATAACTTTTGGATGAAAGTCAGTTTTATTCGATATTAGAATGACTAATCCAGCTTGTTTCTTGAGACCATTTGCTTGGAAATTTTTTTCTAGCCTTTTACTCTAAGGTAATGTCTGTCTTTGTCACAAGGTATGTTTCTTTTATGCAGCAAAATGCTGGGTCCTAATTACATATCTAATCTGTTAGTCTATGTCTTTTTATTGTGGAATTGAGTTCATTGATATTAAGAAATATTAAGGAAAAGTGAGTGTTGCTTCTGTTATTTTTGTTGTTAGAGGTGGAAATATGTTTGTGGGGCTATCTTCTTTTGAGTTTTTTAAAAGACAATTACTTTCTTGCTTTTTCTAGGGTGTAGTTTTCCTTCTTGTGTTGGAGATTTCCTTCTATTATCCTTTGTAGGGCTGGATTTCTGGAAAGATATTGTATAAATTTGGATTCATCATGGAATATCTTGGTTTCTCCATCTATGCTAATTGAGAATTTTGCTGGGTAGAGTAGACTGGGCTGGCATTTGTGTTTTCTTAGGGTCTTTATGACATCTGCCCCGGAACTTTTAGTTTTCACCATCCCTTTTGAGATGTCAGGTGTAATTCTAATAGGTCCGCCTTCATATGTTACTTGACCTTTTTACCTTACTACTTTTAATATTCTATCTTTGTTTTGTGCATTTGATATTTTGATTATTATGTGACAGAAGGAACTTCTTTTCTGATCCAATCTATTTGAGGTTTTGTAGGCTTCTTGTATGCTCATGGACATCTCTTTCTTCAGGTTATTGAAGTTTTCTTCTGTATTTTGTTGAAGATATTTACTGGCCCTTTAGTTGGAAATCTTGCTCTCTTCTATACCTATTATCCTTAGCTTTGGTCTTTTCATTGTGTCCTGGATTTCTCAGCCATGGGTTAGTCTTCCCGTTTTCTTCCTACTTACTGGGATTCCTGAACTAATTCACAGTAAGCAACAAACAATATCTTTACATGGTTAGTGCTCACCATCACCTCTTCTAATTTTTTCCTTTTTTAATTAAACCAAAATGGGGAAATGTTAGCATTTTTTAAATATTTATTTATTTATTTGTGAGTACATTGTAGCTGTTTTCAGACACACCAGAAGAAGGTATTGGACCCCATTACGGATGGTTGTGAGCCACCATGTGGTTGCTGGGATTGAACTCAGGACCTTTGGAAAAGCAACCAGTGCTCTTAACAGCTCATCCATCTCTTCAGCCCCAAATGTTAGCATTTTTAAGCTCCACCCCACAGTCACCTGCAACAACCAGGTGTGCTTGACTCACTATAAAAGGGGCTGCTTGCCCACTCTGCTCTCTCTAGCTCTTGCCTTCCTGATTCAGCTTCTCACCCCTTCTCCCATCTCTCCCCATTCAACTCCCCACTTTCTACTCTTTCTCTCTCTGTCTCTTTCTTCTTTCTCTGTCTCTACTACCCTCTCAACTCCCTTCCCCATGCCTTGAATAAACTCTATTCTATACAATACCATCATGCAGCTAGTCCCTCAGGAAGAAGGGATGCCTCAGCATGAGCCTGCCAAGGTACACCCTTCCCCCATACCTGACTACACCTCCACCAAATCATATCTCCTCTCTCTTGATCTTTTTTTGTAAAAACAACAATGTCCATATTTAATTTACCTACCAATAGTCATCTTGATAGATTATAATTTTAGTCATTATAGAATGTTCTATCATGGACATTCAAACATCTTTCATGCATAACAATCTTACTTCTTGTGAATATATCCCAATTTGGAACTAGTGAGTCCTACAGTGGTTATATTTTTAGATTTCTGAGGAAACTTCATAGTACTTTCCAACGTATTGATGTACATTTGGGCCAACCATATATACAAGTTTCTCTTTCTCTTACCTTCTCAAGAGAATTTGTTTTGTCATTTTGAGGTATTCATTCCAACAGGTATATGAAACATGTACTTGTTTTTCATTGCATTTCCATGATGATTCATAAGATCAGGCCTTTAAAGATATTGGTTGTATATTTACATTCTAGTTTTGAGAAGTGTATTTTCACAAAGTCGATTTCTAATAGATTTACTTGTGATGATGTTCAGCTTTTTGAGTTCCTTATATATTCTGCATATTAATTCATTACTGAGTGCAAATATGTTCTATTTTTCCACAGGTTGTTTTTTAAATGTTGTTAATTAGCATCTTTGCTTTATAAAAGCATCTTTATTTAATAAAAAATAACACGCCACTTAATTGTGCATGTGATGATGACTCTATATTGTATTTTTTATTAAGAAAATTTAAAGTACTTTAGAGCAACCAGTTCCCTTTGATTAATAAATTTAAATTTTAAATTTTAAATAGTTTTATTATGTGACCTATAAAAAATTGCATCATATCAGCATAAAAGTAATTAAATATGCTCACCAGATATCTTAAGTTTTGAGGTTCAACTGATTTTTGCTGTAGTTGTAATTCATTAGCTTCTAACTACATATTTTTTATGTATCTCTTCTCTTTGAATATATGTCTGTGTAACAAGTGTATGCCTGGAACCCACAGTGGTCAGAAGATGATGTTAGATATCCATCTGGATGTGGAGCTATGGATAATTTGGAGCTTCTTTGTTGGTTCTAAGATACAAACCTGGTTTCTTCTGCAAAAACAAGTGCTCTTACCCACTGAGCCATCTTTCCAGTCACTATACTCTGTCCCTCTCTGTCTCTGTGTCTCTGTCTCTCTCTGTCTCTCTCTGTCTGTCTCTCTCTCTCTCTCTCTCTCTCTCTCTCTCTCTGTCTCTCTCTCTCTCTCTCTCTCTCTCTCTCTTCTCTCTCTCTCTTGTGTGGGTGTGTGTGTGTGTGTGTGTGTGTCTCAGTTTTCCTTATAAAAAACTGTTATACCAAATACCTTAAACAACAGGATTGGACATCATAAGTATCATTTTACATGAAATATATAGCATTCAGGTGCCATAATACTACAGTAGTAAAAGCAGGAGTAATAAATACAGTATTAACAGGAAACCGACAATATTTTAAGTGACAAAAAGGTTGAATAAGTTAGTGATTGGCAAAATTACCATATAGCAGATTGACTCCCTGACACAACTCAGTGTATGAAGACACTGCTAGATAACCCGGCTTCTGCCTGAGTAAGCGTAACCAGACAGAAGTAGATAGAAGAATTCTGTTAGTGCCACTGCTGACTTAATTTGTACAGTGAAATAGCTTTGGGGGTCACTGAAAATTCAAGTTTAATGAGGGAGGCTATCTCTCTTGTGACATATTTTTTTTTCCTTCCAGAGAAGTTAGTTTTTCGGAATTTTAGAAAGTCTTAAGGATAATTCCTAAAATGACTGATAGCTTTGGACCTTGACCATGATGACAAGAAATATATGGATTTTGTCCCATGCTTTATATTTCTAAGCCTAAATAACTATGCAATTATTTTGTAATTATAAGGCAATCATTTGCTGGCGACTACAAGTTTTTCATTTTTATAGTAATTCTAAGCATAACCATATAATTTGCAGGAAAAGAAATGGCTGTGCAATTACTCTGTATTAACACAGTAATTACCAAATATGTACAGGCTTATTTGTGTCTTATGAAATAGAGAACCATACACCTGCATACTGCAAATTACACAGTGCTTTCTTCATGTGGTCGATCATAAGACAAAAGGCAGCAGGTTCGTTTTCATTTTATCATATCACTGTTGTGAGTTCGCAGTTAAATAAAGCATTTTGTCACAGTGGCTTCCCTGTGATTACATGGGAACTGTTCCTTTGTACAAAGGGGTATTGATTTTTATAACTGTAAGACAGGGTTGTTCAGTGGCTAGAACAGAGGTTTGACTCTCAGATAAGTATGCGTTAGAATTTCTGTCGCTTTGTTTTTTAACACAGGGACTTGAATGAATGCTTTTTATCATCTGCAGAATATGAATGATTAAATTCAACAATGTTGTTAAGACTAAAAAGATAATTTGTATATATTATATATTACTGTGATATCAACAGTTCATTTCATAAATATTTATATAGGATATAGTGAGCTATATCCTAGAGTCATAGATTGCTTGGGATCACAAACTGCAAATGTTCTTTCCCATAGTTTGGTGTGGCAGTTAAGTTTAAGAAGAGTATGTGAATATGGTTAGAATCAGGTGCGAACCCTTGTGCTGGTTTTGACATAAGATTTTCCTTTTGCATCCTCCCATGGCAAAGAAAAGAGAAATAAGAAAGCTTTCTTGTACTCCTCCTTTGCAATGCACTCCTATATCAGACCAATAATTAAGTCCATCCTCATGACTTAATTACCATAGTGCAGTTGCCATCAAATTGGGCATTAGGTTTCCACAGGGGAAATTTGGGAGGAAGAGCACTCAACCAGATTGAGGCACTAGAACACCTATGATGAAGAAAGCAAGCACAATTCCTGGCCCCATAGTACCACACATGTACTGCAACTGAAGAATCAAGCTGTATGAACACAGGTAAAATTTTAACTCTATAAAGAACATTGTTGGATACATGCAGAGAAACCATAGTGAAGATAACTTCTACACAGAAAGATGGGAAAGCAATCATAGAAACAATTACAGTCATATCATCATCACAACAGCTTTATTTAAGGAACAAAAATAGCAACTGAACAGGTGTGCTGCAATGGATGAAAGCTGAAAATAAATGCAGTGAATATATACCATTCGGCAATAAGTACCACACATTAAAAATTGGCATAATCCATTTGATACACGTTACTTTTTGAGTGAACTGCCAAGGAGTGGCACTCAATGGAAAGCCTATCTCCAAAGGTCATACAGTATATCTGGTTATACTGTGTACCATTTTTGAAATGACAAATTTTTAAAAATTGTAAGAGACAGAGAAACAAGGATTTTCTAGTGCCAGTGAGATTCTGTCTCCTAGCAATGTCAGAAGCTACATCAGTAAATTCTCACTAAAATGACTGCCGAAACAGCAGCTAAACATGGATGACACCCATAAACATGTGACCTGGGTAGAAACCAGGAAGCCTCAACCATGCACAAAGAACTACAGACAACTAAAGAATGATGAGAGTGAGAGAAATCATCTTCCCCAGAAAAAGAATCATCAAGTAATTAGCCAGTGCTAAGTCTTCAGCCCTGAAAACAAGTAACATTATACAGACTGAGCCCTTCCTACTTATGTATGCAGGAATATATGCACATGTTGCAACTAGTAAAAGTGAGAGAGCATGGATTTGAAACAGAGAAAAGATGACCCCATCTTGGAAGGATCTGAAATGAGGAAAGAAAAAAGAAAGTGGTGTAATTATAATCTCAATCCTAAAGAATTCATTTTTAAAATTGAGAGCTTCATGTTTGTGATAGATAGGATGGGCATTTCTGTGATAGCACTATAACAGGTCAGGGGAGGGTTGGAAGGATGAGGGGGTGGACACATAGAACTCAATTCTCTCTCAGATCTATTTAAGGGGCAGGCTACTGAGAGTTTGACCATGTTCCAGTGAATATAGATAACACAAATTGGACTTGATTTTTTTTCTATTTTATTTTCACTTTACTGTTTTTGAGTGTGGTCTCCAGGTTTGGGGGTCAGACAGAGAAAGAGTAGGAAATGAGTGAGATAATGTACATGATGTGAAATCTCAAAAATAAATGAAAATATTATGTTGGAAAATACTAATTTTAAAAAGTTCACATTGATGATCTGAATTATGTAAGAGGACTGCAGAGGCGGGCTTGATCTGTTCTTAGATGTGCTGATGTTCATCAGTCACCTACACTTCATCCAGAATAATTTCATCTTAGTCTCAAAGTTTCAAGATTGGCATGAGGACCACACACAACATCAATACCATTCTAATAACTTGGGAACTTCATAGACCAATAGAGAAAGATTCCTCTAAGGTAGCATCAAAGAAGTCATAATTATTTTAGTGGCAACAAATCAAATATCTAATTTATCAAAACAGACTGTAATTCCCAGCATATATAAGGACGGTCAGATCAGTTTTCAATGAAATATTAGTTTAAACTATTGTTTACTTTGGGGGTACTGTAGGAAATTATGCCATTAAGAGTTTAGAAAAATATTTATACAGTTTGCTTCTTAGTACATAACAATTGGTTTAGTAAATGGAGATAGAGATTAATATTAAGATTGTAGATGTTTATTTTTAAACATCCCATTTTGCCTTTATCTGAGATATCAAGAGTATTTTTTTAGAGCTGAAAGAATGAAGCCTCTCATAATTTATTGAAATTCACTTAGTACCTGTCAGCTATCACAATTTATTGAAGTATTGTCCAGACAAGCCAGAATATAAAAATAGGACACACAGTAATCCTTTACAGAATAAATCAAGAAAAGAAGACCTTCAATTAGGCAGAAAATGAGGTTTTCTTATGAATTTAAAATTAAAAGTATGTCATATTATTCATAATTTCATAATCTGAGATGACCTGAGATTTTAAACAGAATGAATAGAACATTTTCTTAAAGCTAGTATGCAATTAAAGAGGTTTTTTTTTTAATTGTTATTCTTTAAATAAGTCTACAGTGATAATTTCCCCTTCAAATTAACTCATAGATAGCAATATGAATATTTTCTGGAAAGCAGGTTATTGGAAAATGCTGCTACTCCTTTGAACCCAGCATTATTAGCTAATTTTGTGAGCTGAAGTCATTGAAAAGGTTGGATATGTCTTTTAAGGAATTTGCAATAGCTCAACGATGCTATAACAAACATATTCTAATGTCTGAAATATCTGATCAGTTATAATCGGAAATAAAAACTTTACTGGCTAGAAAAGTTAACTCATTCAAAAAACTAAAAGCATGTTCCATGTTTGTAATTTCTTCAAAAGACACATGAAGACAGAATCATGATACATCTCAGGGCTATACTGTTAGTTGTACCCTATCTCACAAGGTATTTCCAGCAGAAAGACAATGTGATTATCTAGATTTTCTTTCCTTCATACATATTCTCTGCCCTCAATTTGGCAAAATGAGTCACACATTTCATAGAACATGAAACATTGAGCAAAACACAGAGAGAAAATTCTGAATTATAACAATTAACATCAGTATTATAGAAATAAGACTTGAAGATTCATCACTGTATACCTGCATTGGTTTTTTTTCCCTTCACCTTTATTTTTATGACATTTCCAGTATTAATTTCATGAATCTTTAAAAAATTGCACTAGATTTCTTTATAAACCATATTGTATCATACCAAATAAACTGATTTACTGAATAAAATATCTGTACCTATATAACTAAAAGCAAGATGCTTTATCACCTTGGATCAGGATATCATGAGCCATTCTTAACTAGACTTTACTTTAGAGCAGAGTCAATTAACTTCAATACTTCAAAATGTCCATCTTGACTGACACATATTAAAACTTTAAGCAAAAGTCAGACAAGCACATTTCACAGGAAATTCTATTCATTACATGCTTTCATCTCAAGGTGTCTTGCAGACAACAATGTACTTCCTCATAAACATCCAGGTCAAGATATACATTTTTCTGACTAAAGAGACCCAATTCTCTTATTGCCCACTGGTATTCCCCTGCTGTGGTGTCAGTTAGTCCTCTGGATAGCTCTGCCTCAGGCCTTTTGTTATTCTCAGAACTCAGCAGGAGTATGGTTCAGTTTGACCTCACGTCCTTCCTTCCTTCCCAGTTCAGGAATAGAGACTTAATCCCACCTGTGGCAGCTAAACTGTAGGAGCATTTGCATTTTGCAACTAAAGTTGTAAGCAGCTTAACAATATATTTAGAGGTGAACACTGGTATGTATGATGCCTTAACCTCCAAGGGCCCATGGCCCATCTGCTATCATAATTGGAGATTTCTGAGAACTGATAATAAGACTGATAGGCACTATGAAGCAGGAGCACGGCTGCAATATCATAATCATTTCTAGTCATAAACATCTATGTAGATCCAAAATATATTTCATGAATGCAAATCTTCTTTTACATTAATGGATTCTATACTTAGTAGAGAAAAACCTTGTTTAAAAGGTAGATTGTTTTCTGATCTGAGATTATTATTCTCTTTGAGTTCATGCACTATGGTGCTCCCTGCTTGAGGTCTCTACAGTGGAAATGCAGGAGCAGAAGCAGGCGGGAGAATAATGGAGAAGTGGAAAAGGATGTTGACAAATGGGACAGATTCATCAAGTTATCTTAATTAAATGTAGTATGTGAAATGAGATTTGTCTACTATCTTCTTCTCAAGTGAAATTAGAAGACTTTATAGTTTTATGGTCAATTTTTGTCTTTAGAATTACTCTCATTTGAACCTTTATAAAATATATAATCAAATATTTAAACTTCTTACTGCTGTTACTAATTATTACCAATAGTTTTCCTCTTCTCTAAGTAGAGATAGTTGTAAACTCTTATTCTTTGGATCAGAGGACAGTGAATTTTTTGTTTCAGGCATATAAAGGATAGTTAGTTAGTGGGTTCATAAAGGCACTTTGAATCCTAAACCTCACAGGAAAAATAGATCAGGGCCAAGGTGCAGAGTACTCTGAGATCCGAACAAATGTCCATGGGCTTCTGACCCTCACACTTTGGTCTTATTTGCCTCCTAGCAGTATGAATAATAGGCACACTTGTTTTGTCCTATTGAATACACAGAGTATTTTGAAAAGTGAAGGTTAGTTTGCTGTGTGATCCTCAACTCCCCTACCCCAACCCCTGTTATTCCATAAGGAGATATTCAGACATATTTTTTATTGTTCATGTAAGCATGAACTTTAATACCAGAGATACACCATATACCTATTTATATGTCATGATGCCTTGGAGAGCCATAAGCCATTATATTATCTGAGTTTACTTTGACTCAAATACACATGTTTGCTCATTGGGGGCAATATCACATCTGCAATGGACATGTGGTTTTGAGTGTTCCTGTTAGAATAATTCTACATGAAACCAGGAAAGATAAGAAAGTAATAATATATATCTTAAGCAGTATAACAGTACTATTGTGTGAAAATATATTTTCAAAATTGTGTCATATGTGTTTATGCACAATCATAACGTAAAGTATACTCCTTTTATTTAGCATATGGTTATTTTCATTTTTGAGAAATTTATTCTTGCTATTTTTATGAATGCTAATGGTGAATGAACCTTCCTAAAATGAGGTGCTAATGAAGAGGCTGGGCAGCTATCCTCCACACTCTCACCACTCACAGCTTCCCCTCACCTTAGCACTCCCTCACTGTCCTTGCTCTTTACCTTGGCCTTACCTTTCAGAGGAGGCACAACCTGGTGCCAAAATTCAGCTCCCGATTGATTTCATAGTGGCACTCCCTAATGAAACCCCCCTCCTGGGAACAGATAAACAGGAACAACTCTCAGCCTAGTGTCACGGAGGCTGGCACCCTCTCTGATGGATGACTAAGCAAGTCACAGTGCAGGTGGCCACTGTCCTTGGAAAAGCAAAAGACCAAACATCCTTAAGGAGATAAGTGCCATGCTTTGAGGCAATTAAGCATTCCTAGAAAGCTGTGGTTAGTTTGTAAAAACACTAGTCTCTGACAGCACCATAAAGGCCAACAGAGCTTCCCTCCCAAATTGCGTGATCCCACTCACCACCTAAATAAACGGTATTGTGTTTGAGAGACGCCTTCCCTTATTATCTTCCCTGTCATGTAACCCTGAAACCCCAGAATCCGCCTGTGTATAAACATTCTGAGCCCCTAGATGAGTGGTTGCAATCCTGCCCTATGCAGTGGGAATGGATTGTGATCCAAACCAGGTTCGTATATTAGAAACTCTTTTGTCTCACTACATTGGATCTGCAATTCCTTAAGTTCTTCTGGAATCTCTAGATCTGGGCATAACACCAGAACAGGGCAAAACAATCCTACCTTTCTGATATTCTGAGAAGATGCCAAAGCCAAATGGAGAATTTGAGAGCTTAAAACTCAAAAAGCAAACAATGTATACATCTTCCTAAGGTGTATTTCATTGGGATATTATATGAAAACATCACAAGGGAAAACATAGGCATCGTTCTGAGAGGGCAAGGCTGATTCCATGACAGGCCTCTGAAAGAATCTCAGGCCTCAGCCTAAACTTAAAAATTAACTTCTCCAGAGACACATTTCTGGAGAAGCATATTCCGAAGACTTACACACACATTCCAGGAGAAGGACTCAAGATAAGAGAATTAAAAGGTTAACAGGAAGCTGGGCCCTTAGTGCAATAAACCTGGGCAAACAGGAGAGATGGTAAGATAGACTTAGCTAACACTCATTGTCATAAGATAATGTGCAAATATGAGTTGCCAAGAAACCGGGTGTGGGAGCAGCCATTTGAGATCAGCCTTTGTGGTTAGCATTATCTAAGAGGTGATTGTAAAACTGCCCTCGTGATCCCTGTGAAAACTGTATAAAAACTGTTCTTACTTTAGCTCGGGGTTCCTCTAGCCTGAGTGGGGGCGGGGGGAACCTCAGTGCACTGGATCAATAAACCTCTTGCTTTTGCATCAAACCCCCTGTCCAAACACTGAGTATTTCAGTGGGAACATGTCTTCCCAGTTTGGATCTCAGGGTCTAACACTTCATATTGGCATTTGAGGAGACTAGGCCTAAATCTCTCTTTCCAAGAACTTGGAAATTCCAGAGAAGTCCAGGCCTCAGAAGATGCCACACAACATTGCCTGAGGCAAGGACTATAAGTCAGCAGGAGTTTCCAGACTTCCCTGGCTACTTCCTCAGCAACAGTTTCCAGACTTCCCCATCAAGTTTCCAGCTTTCACACCCCAGTAATGGAATGTCTATAGAGATGGATCCAACAGATTAACATAGAGGTTACCTACCCCCAAATTCCCTAATGTGCTTTAAATCAGGCCTGCAAGCTCAAATGGTTGTCTCTCTATTCTGGTAATGGGCGATCCTAGCATGCTGGACTTCTTCAGAATAAAAAACTCTTTGCATTTACATACTCTTTGAGTCTGGGGTACCATTTTTCAGCGAATCATGGACAATTCATATGTCATTCAGGGACAGAGAGCATTTATTCCCCAGTTACCAATAGAGTTATAGCTGTCTTCCAAGCAGTATAACAACAGTTGAAAGAAATCCAGCAGTCTAACTCTTTTTTACCTTGTGGACTCTTTCTCACACCTGTCATTTGTCAATTTAATCAAATTCAGAGAGGAGAATGTTTTTTGCCTCACTTTCTAGCACATCACACGCACACACAACACTTTCCTCAATTCTACAGACAGAAAGCAGTACATTTATTCTGGGTTCCATGCCACCCTAAATCATTTGTTTTCCACATTTTAATAGTTTTAGATATCAAAATACATAATTTAGCCTTTATAGAAATATTTAGCAATCCTATCCATATAATTATTATTTATTTGCTAATATCAATATTAATTACTTAGAAACATTACTTCATATACTAAGCCCATTCTTAATGGCTCTGCAGGTAAATCCCAAGACTGTCATAATCTGTGTGCATATGAACAATTCAACAACTTTCTTAACCATGAAATGTAGTCCTTCTATCTGTAGAGCTGATTGGTAAAGGTCAGGTCTCATCTGAGTAGATAATATGTAAAAATATACTTACCTTGAATATGTGCTTTGCAAACTTTCTTTTTGCTCACTTTTTAGCAATTGATTATTGCCCTGCTTGCAACCATGCATTGAAAACGAATGGATGTGTGCTATGGGGCATAGCTGGGCTAGAGCAGGGAAAGATGATCATTGAAAATACTGAACTGTTATTGCATTTCACTGCTTTAATAATACACTCTCCAATCTAGAGCTGGCAAAGAAGATCACAGAAGAAAGTAGAGGAGAGTAGATCCATTCTGAAAGAGTCAGTGTAAAGGGAATAGAGCAACTTGTAATTGCTGCTAAAAGAGATGAAATTAACATAGACACTATAGATTTTACTTATTTGTTTTCTTTTGCAGACAGGCTCCTACTATGTAGCCTAGCATTGACTTTCTTGACCAGGCTGGTCTTAGATTCCCAGAAATCTGTCTGTCTCTGCTTCTAGAGACAGGAATTAAAGGAATGCATCACCATTTTCAGAGGTGGATTTTAAAAGATATTTTGCCTATGGTAGTACAATGGTCCATTTTTCACTGAAGAATGATGCCCCAGACTCAAATAGTATGCAAAACCAAAGAGCATATTATTCTGCAAAAGTCCTGCATGTGTGGGGTGGGAGTATATCTCATTCCAAGATGAAGACAACCAAGAGAGCTTGATTTAAAGCACATTAGGGGAATTTCTGGGTAGGTGTCCTTTATCTTGCTTCATCTCTAGGGTCATTCCAGAGCCATTATCAGTGGATAGGAACTATTGCTGACCCATTGTCAGATGGCAAAGCAACTTCTGAGGGCAGGGCAATTTCAGATCAGCTTCCTGAAGCCTGGGATTTTTACTTGCCTAGTTTCTTAGACCTAGTCTCCTGAATTGCCAATTAAGTCATGGAATCAGCCTGTCTCAGTAGAAGCTTAGGCAAACATTTAAAAAGGGGTATTTTGAATTATTCTATTTAGAAGTAGAATTAGGTGTGGCAAGGTGACTTAGCAGGTAAAAGCCAAGCATGACACTAGATTTAGATCTCCAGGACACACATAGTAGAAGGAGAGTAACAAAAAACTTCCTCAAGCTATCCTCCGATCTCCACATGTGTGCTCTGGCACACACACACACACACACACACACACACACACACACTTGCACATAAGACATGCACACAGATATACACTCATACATATACAGGTATGTTGTGGTAATTATTTAAAACGGCCTCTGGTCAAACCAACTATCTAAGCTGCAGTGGCTCTGCTTAGCCCAGCCATCATGTTTCTCTGTCAGAGACCACATGCATGCTGCAGCTAGAAATGACCAACTAGAAACACCAGCCCTTCCACCTATGAGACGTCAGCATGGGAGATGGCTCAATCTCCCACACTGTCTCTGCAAGGCTGGGCATTGTCCAGGCTATCAAGCCATCCACCCGGGCTCAGTAGAAAGATGCGACTCTAATGATTAAAGATTAATCAAAGGTTTATATATTTGATAATGATCAGTAACAAGATACCCATCAATCAGAAGTGTAATCCAATACTCAACCTAGATATACCAATTACCTTTGACTGCTACAGACACATGAACATCTGCCTCCATCTCCCCTCTCTCTCTTCTTCCTCTCTCTCTCTCTCTCTGTCTCTCTGTCTCTCTCTCTCCTGTCTCCTAGCTCCTCCTCTTCCTTTTCTACCTCTTCTCCCTATTCCTCCTCTTCCTCTTCTCCTCCTTATTCCTCTTCCTCTCCTAACTCCTCCCACCTTAGCTCCTCATATATATATATATATATATATATATATATATATATATATATGTGTGTCATACAGATATATACATAAACCACAGATACCCATACAATCAGTTATACACACATACTCACACATATACTTATATACACAGATACACACACCACATGCAAATAGATACAGATACACAAACATAAACATAAATAAAGTTGCACACATATATGCACACAAACTGAATAAATAAATATAACTTAGAAAACTGTTAAGAAAATTCTAATTAAGACTACAATTACTCTGAAAAGCTAGTATTTTTGTACTATAAAAGCAAATTGCAACCCCACCATTCCTATCATGATAGTGGCTTTGCTCTCTTTTCCATGTTGTTTTTAAGACCTATGCTGTCTGTTTACAAACCCCAGAAAACTTCTATCCAAAATTATTTCAGTGAAATTTTTCTCATTATCAACTTTAAAAATGTTTTACAGAGCCAGATACAGTGGCACAAACTTTTAACTTTAACTACTCAAGAGGATGAAACCATAGCATCAAAAGTTCAAGGCTTGTGTGGACCAGATACTGACCCCTTATCTCAAATATCTTAGAAGGTAAAAAGACAGCTTATGTTGCAGAATATTTGATGACACTGTGAACACTGAGATTTTGTTATCTACTGGAAAAAGCTGGTTTTAGTTCTGGCATGACTCAGCCTTAGCATACATCTTTATTCCAAGAGTTTTCTGCTTGAATATTGTACATAGGATAAATAAAGTTAATCATAGGTTTATAGGCAGAGTATACAGTTGACAGGAAGTGAACATAGCATTATTAAGAAAAAACAGAGAGTCGGAGTCCAGAGGATGGCTAGAGAACAGGAAGTAGAATGGAGGAACATTCGATTTGAAGGAAGTTTTTGAAGATAGAGTGAGAGAGACATATGCTTGGTGAGACTTCAGCTGAGAAGGAAGGTCAAATGGGTGCTTTCTCTGCCTTTCAGAGCTAGCAGACTTTTACGTCAGCATCTG
Organism: Mastomys natalensis; assembly: GCA_021653895.1. NCBI lineage: Eukaryota > Metazoa > Chordata > Mammalia > Rodentia > Muridae > Mastomys > Mastomys natalensis. The sequence continues at coordinate 3,247,949 of JAJTUV010000326.1, read as the reverse complement.
GCTCCTGAGTCTTCATTGGTAAATTCAAACAATTGGGATTTAAAACAAAAACAATAAAGAAACAAAAATAGCTGGAAGTGTAGATGAATGGTAGAGAGCTTAATTAGCACACAAGAGCCCTGACTCAATTTCTAGTACCACTAAAAAGAATAATGATTTTTATTTTCCTGTATAGAATCTGAGAAAGAAACAGAATCTATATATAGATCTACCTATTTCCTTTGAAAATTAATGGTTTTCAGATAGATTTAGAAAACTGGAACTCATGGCAATAAGCATTTACTTAATATCAATGGAGATTACCATGTTGGGTAGCTGGATCCTCTTGATTTTGTTAGGTTGCTTCTGTGATCACCTCTTTTAACTTTGAAGTACTTTGGACCTTACTCAATGGGCTCTACAGTTTTCATATGTAGAGGTTGGTATTTCCTTAGTAATAGCCACTGGTAAGATGTACAAAGAAACCTCTCTGTCCTGCCTATAGGAAGGAATTCCATGAAAGAGACATTAGGAGAAGGATGCTGGGAATTGAACCATCTTGGCTTTCTTAGCCAATTTGAGGTACTGCAATAAAATACAAGACAAAGCATACCAAAAAAAATATACAAAAAGTGAAATTTTATAATTCTGGAGACTGGAAATCAACTTGGTTGTGTTTACTTAACCCTAACCTAGGGTTATATATTTTCTAGTTCATAGATAGCTTCATTTCTTGAGAGTTTTTCATGACAGAGGAAGTAAGAGAGATATATTACCACTGTAGCATCCAGCTCCTTCCTCATCTTTCACCTACTGCAACTTCTCCATGACAGTGAATTTTAGGACTTCCTACTGCATCTTTTGAACTCATTTCTAGATTTTTTTTCTAAGGATCCCAGCATAAGTTGATATCTTCTCCAGTAACACAGAAAATCTCTGGCGAAGAGATAGAGTTCACACCACATAAATATGCATAGACCTGAACATTTGGGAGAAGTAACATATTCACCTAGCAACTCAAAGCAAAAAGCCAGGCTTAAGGGAAAAGAGGTCATAAGAATTATTTGCTTCCTAATGTAGTTAGGAAAAGATAGAGTTAGGAAAGACACAGAAAAATGACTTAAAGCTAAAAGCAAGCTCCCAGTTTAAGGCTGACTGATGTGTTTTCACCACAGGGGCTCCCCAGTACATTCATGTTGTACTCTATCAGTAGCAAGCCAGGACGACAGCAGATAAAGGACAGAAAATAACATTAGCGCTCTGACCCCCTACTTTGTCTCAAATTGCTGGTACTAAAGACTGAGCTGGTTAGAGCTTTAAAAAGCATCTGCTCACCAAGTCTTTTGATTGGACCTGTATATGCCCAGCTCCCACCAACAGATCTCTTTCTCTTCTGCACCCACTTCTAAAATAAAGTCCTTTGTATCACTGCAGCTGCTTCTTTGGTTTGTGCCCACTCAGAGAGAAAGATTTTGTCAACTCTGCCCTGAACACAGCTTTATTTGACACCATAATCCTAGCAAATCTTACCTCCAATTGATGTCTGATTTCTATTTTATTAAATCAAAGCTTGCATATGGCTGTATGCTTCAGAAGGGAGTTCACCACTTCCATCCAAATGTAATATAGGCTTTAATTACAGGAAGCCCTGTCTGTGTATAACAGACATCTTAAGCTCGAGGGAATCCCAGACTACCTCTTATTCCTTGTCAGAGATAAGATAAATGAAGCCTTCCCAGCTCCTGACTACCTTTTAGAGATGGAAGGGAAGTTTAAAATATTAACTCTTCTTGGGGTGGAAGCTACTTGCCTTTAGATTGTTACCACATTTGTCTTCGATGATGTGGGATATCTAGGAACAATCCTTACTTTTAGAAGATCTGGGTTCATATTGCAATTTTGTTGTTTATCATCTATAAAAACATTCCATCTTCATTACCTATAAAATGAACATAAAATAAGCCAGTCCTGTCTATGTAAAAAGGTTGTCTTGAAGATAAAATAAATGTGAAATTAACTAAGAATATTGTATATTAAATATGAAGAGAAAATTTATGCTAACTACTAAAATAGAAGGTGTTGAAGATTGTGTTAATTTTAAAGGCCTTGGGGAAATTATATTCTCTGAGGGGTGCAGGGGGTTAAAGAGCTTATGTCTTTCATGTATTTTAAAATCTTAACATTTCAATCATTTATGTTTGTTGCTTGCTTTATTTTCTTACCTTTGTTTTTCTCAGTGAGAGAAAAAAAACCTTCTTGTTTATATAAGAAAGTATTAAAATCATTTTTCATAAATTGAAAGTCTCATTGGATATGGTTTGTGAAATACAGGGACGAACTTGAGTTTGACCTTCTCCTTTATTTCAAAACTGTCTATTGCTTTTATGATAACTGTCACTAAATGCTGGAAACAACCAAAGCAGAAAGCGTTATTCTGACTCATGGTTTCAGAGGACTTAAGCCCATCATGGTGGGGAATGGCCAGTGATGTGCTAGATAGAAGAGCTTCTCCCATAGTGACTAGACACAAATAGAGTTAGTAACTGGATGGATCCAGAGATAATATACCCTCAAAGGATGGCAACATTGACCTACTTCCTCCAGTGTAATTATGGCTCCTAAAAGATCTACAGCTGCCCAGAGTAATGCTTTCAGCTACGGACAAAGGATTCAGAATATAAACTGTAAACTTTACATCTGGTTCTGCTTCCCAGCCCCATGATCCCAGAAATAAGACTAAAACTCAAAATATATTTATTCATGCCTGAACCACATAGCTAGGCTCTAATTCTGACTAGATCAAAACTAAAGATAATCCATATATTTTAATCTTCATTCTGCCACATGTCTATTACCTGTGTTCAGGTAACATGCCTCTGTCTCGTCACATTCTCTTGGGCACATCTTCTGCTTGCCTCTATCCCAGAATTCTTTCTTCTCCCAGATGTTTCACCTCTCATTTTCTGCTTAAACCATAGGCCCTTGGCCTTGTGTTTGATAGGTGATGCATCCATACAATACACAAGATATTCTGTCTATAATAAGCCTATGACACTGTAGTCACAGTGTATGTATGAGAAGGGTAAATCCAAATTATAGCAGAAATGTATCTATTTTATTCTAAAATACTTAATTTCTCTGTTTTCCCTGTCTCATCTCCAAATTATCAGTAACATCCAGGTTGTTTTTTTGTAGTGATTGAATATAACATGTATGTCCAATGATATTGCTGTTATATGTCAGATTGGAATACCACGAGGGATATAAGAAGTAATTTTTTCAATAGCCATCCTTTTTTCTACAGTATCAGCAGGGTTCTTCTTACATAATTGTTCTCTAGGGGTACCTACTGCTTTTGTGCCAACATCTAAGGCATAATATTCATTTGTAACTTCTAGTTTGCTCTCAGTTTGTTTTATATTTTCACCATGACAAGGCTCTCATACGTTCTCTCTTTTCTTGACTATTGTGATAGCTTGTTTTTCTTTTTCTAAGTTATTCTTCTCCATCCACCTATTTTGTTCATAAAGCAGAACACACCACCGATTCTTCTTTTTAGTGGAAGCAGAACATGGGATGAGCTAATTAATGCTCTGGTTATGATTGTCGATTATTAATCAAATATCCATACATCAATTTACAATGATTCCTTAAAAACAGGGAATCAAGCAGCAAATATCAGACAATAAAATAAGTGTGTAAAAGGTAGGTCCTGAGAGTCTTATGATATCAGGTGACATTCAACTGCCTATTCTATTTCCACCTGAAATCTCCTGCTCTTCTGCACAGTGCACGTAAAATATCAGTCAGTGAAAGAAGAACTGAGTGATCTGTCAGCACTACATTTTAAGGGATATAATACCTTTTAAAAAAGTAATATTCTATCCATGTAGGACTTAGTGAGGAAAAAGTTGGTGAAATGCAATTTGAATATGAAGGTTAACGTTAACGCCACTCTGTCAAGGTCATGATTTTCTTTAGTATAACAGCCTGTACCTAAACTGTGTCTATTTGCTAATAACTCTAACACTTCCACCCTGAATTTGCTATTACCGGTGAGTTATCTTCCATCTAAAGGCTTGCCCTTAGCTGACCTCACTCTTGAATGAAGGTCACCAGTATTATGCAGAACATAAAAACTCAAGCACCAAAGACTGGCCCTTGATGGAGTACTTCTGACTTCTCACAGTGTTGAGTGGGAGTTGTTAAAACAGGTTCAAAGGCAGGATTTTGGATCCACACATTCAGCCACTCTTGATGTTTCGGGCCTTTCTTCTAACCAAGGCCAACACTGCATTTAGATTTGTACATGTTCCTGCTGAGAAAAGATGGTTTCCTCAAATGCACCTAGGGCCATTGTGAGACTTTTGAAATGCTGTTGAGCCAGGTTTCCAATTGATACGTTTATTGAGACCATGTTATATAGTCAGCTTTCAGCCCACTTTAAAACTCGATGTGCAAGAAATGCAAAAACTGACAGTCCTTTATAAAAGCCATTAGCAAACTCTGTTTGGAGAATTTTTCAAGCATGCTGTAAGAAGACAGGAAAAATATAGCACACATAAACAGACAGACAGAAACACATACATACACACACACACACACACACACGCACAGTCTTTGCACTGAGAACTTTGATAGAAAAATATATATTAAAAATATGCGGTACAGCTAGCCTTGTGGTAAGTTACCTCTTACATACAAAGATGGCTTGAAAGACCTTCAGTGTATTGGCTCAATACCTCTAACGTTTCTTTTTTTTTTTTTTTTCTCACCCAGAAAAGTCAGAATAATTGTCTCATTTGGCTCTGGCTACCATAAAAGAAAACTTATAAAAATTTGTTTTATATGATCCCTGGAGGGAGGAAAGTCCTACATCACATTGCTAGCAGAAGAGATTCTGATTTTGGTAAAGGCTCATTTACTGGTTCCTTGTATGTTATCCTCTTGTTGTGTCTTCATATCAGAAAATGGGCTGATTATGCTTCTAGAATATTATGAACTTATGCATAACAAGGATAGGGCAAAAATTTGTGGTTACCCTCAACCTTGCCATTCTCCTGACCCAGCCACATCAATACTTTGGTTATAAGCATGTACCAACATTTAACCTATGCAATATCTTCCATAATTATACTTAACTGAATTCTTATGAATTTCAGGGCCTTGCTATACTAGGTCTATCCTAATTGTAATGTCTATAATTAGTTAGTCAAATAAATAAGATAATCTTCCTTTTATCATCTTAGATGCTACCCTAGAAACATAATGTGGCAGGACTGTGTACTGTGTACCTCCTTAATTTATTTCTATTTAATTCTTAGTATTCCCTCAACTCAGTTATTATCTGTAAAAGGAGGACTTCTACCTTGTCTGTTTGTTATCCACTCCATCACTAAATTTTACTTCTATACTTTAAATAACATTGATGTTACAATTTCGTTAAAATTTCCACCACCAGTTGCATGGTCCCCAGTATCTGAGCTGTCACCCTAAAGTCCTGGAGAGTGAGCCTGGATCCCCATCAACCTTTCTACTTTTATGTGGTTAATAAAGTAGCAACTATTATTTCAACCTTACCATTCCCCTGCCTCAGTCTCATCAGTCATCAATCCTTCGGTAATAGGCATGTGCCAACATGACTAATCTATGCCACCTCTTCCATAGTGACACCTCACTTAACTCTTATGACCTGATCACAACTTAAAGTCTCTATCTCATAACACTTCACACTGAGGACTAAGTTTCAACAAGTGAATTTGGAGGAGACATTCAGTTTAAAGCAACAACACTTTCTGTTTCTTCTTTGAAGAATTCTTATGTGTGATTCTTTAAAAATATAAAACTGGAGGATTGTGTGAACATAAGAAGATGATTAAAAGCACCTTCTCTAAAAAGGAGCTTATCATTGGTATCCCATGGTTAAGGGAATAATCAGAAAGTATGGAGAACTGGAGATATCATTGGTGCTAAATAAACTAACTTCAGGTGATTAAAAATAAAAAGTATAAATTTCCTTTGCATTTATTTTGAATTTTTTTTTTTAGCATTATGACAGAGATTTGGTCCCGGTAGGCAATTCTGTGAGTAATCCAGGTGACAATTGCAATAAGAATTCCTTGCATCTTCTTGTAGCCTGTGATCCTGTCTAAAATTACCTTTTTTTTTTCCTTTTTTTCTTTTTTTTTTGAAAAATATATGTATATTTTTTATATTGGATATCTTATTTATTTACATCTCAGATGTCATCTCCTTTCCCAAGTTCCCCTCACTAGAAACCCCCTATCCTATTCCCCCCTCCTCCATTTTGATTTTATATCATTTTAACTACATGCAAGTATTAAGATCAGTTCTAGGTTGAGGAACTAGCAGTATAATAGATGCAAATAGTCAAAAAAAGCAAACCAATAAACACAAATAGTCAAAGAAAAAGCAATGCAATAAACAAAATTCCAAAACTCCCATGTTCACTGTTTCTAATGGCTTATGGATGACCAAAATATCTGAGCCAACTTCCCTGTCCTAGCCCAAAGTCATTTTCTTGTCTGAAGCCTACTTCCTTGTGCTACCCTAAGATTTAGATTCCTGCCTGAAATTACTACTTTTTTCTAGTCTAAGATTTAGATTCCTGCCTGAAATTATTACTTTGTTCTAGTCTAAGATTTACTTCCTGCCTGAAACTACTCCTTTGCCTAATGTCATTTTTTTGTCTGAAGCCCACTTCCTTGTCCTTGGCCAATGTCATATTCCTGCCAAGCAGCCCATTTCCTTGTCCTTGGCCCATGTCAGATTCTTGCCAAGCAGCCCCAAAAGCTCTCTGCTTCTCCTCCTTTTTATTTCATAAACAAGACTGAACCTGTCTTAGGTCGTTCTGCCAAGAATGCCTTTTGTTACTATTTCTAAGAAGGACTGAAGCACCCACACTTTGGTCTTTCTTCTTCTTGGGCTTCATGTAGTCTATGAGTTATATCTTGGGTATTGTAAGCTTTTGGACTAATATCCACTTATCAATGAGTGCATACCATGTGTGTTCTTTTGTGACTGGGTTACCACACTCAGGATGGTTAAGGATTTCATGAAGTCATTGTTTTTAATAGCTGAGTAATACGCCATTGTGTAAATGTACTACATTTTCTGTATCCATTCCTCTGTTGAAGGACATCTGGGTTCTTTCCAGCTTCTGGCTATTATAAATAAGACTGCTATGAACATAGTGGAGCATGTGCCCTTGATATATGTTGGAGCATCTTTTGGGTATCTTTTGGCCCAGGAGTGGTATTACTGGATCCTCAGGTAATACTATGTCCAATTTTCTGAGGAACTGCCAGACTGCTTTCCATAGTGGTTGTACCAGCTTGCAACTCCACCAACAATGGAGGAGTGTTTCTCTTTCTTCACATCCTCGCCAGCATCTGCTGTTATCTGAGTTTTTGATCTTAGCCATTCTGACTGATGTGAGGTGGAATCTCAGGGTTGTTTTGATTTGCATTTTCCTGATGACTAAAGATGTTGACTAAAGATGATGACTAAAGATGTCAGGTATTTCTTGGCCATTTGATATTTCTCAGATGAAATTCTTTGTTGATCTCTGTACCCCACATTTTAATGGGGTTATTTAATTGTCTGGAGTCTAAAACAAGGAGAAAATAGTAATAAAGGATTGCTATGTGAGAGAGCAGAATTCCTAAAAGTAAAGTGTGGAGTCATGATGTAGGCATAAAAAAAAATTAGGGAGTTTGCTTCTTTGGTCCTAAGAACTCTGTGAAGTACATCTATTTGACATTTGTCTCTCATCTCTCTTACCAATTCTACTTATTTATACATTATATCATACTATCTAATTTAACATAGTTTTTAATATAGTTAATAAAATATCCAATATAATCTTTACAAATTACTGTAGAAAATACCCTCAAGAGTGAAATTTTTAAGACTCTCTATAGTAGTCATTAACTTAATGATTTTATTGTGGGCAATTCAATCACCACATACACACACACACACACACACACACACACACACACACACATTTCATCAATGCTAGACAAATAAAAATATTACACTTAGAGAAACAGTGGTTCTTTTATGTAATTTTAATCAGTATAACAAGACTTGTTTTGTTTCATAAATACTTAAAATGACTAAATGACATTTCCCCCAAAAATGTCTATGTTGATTCATCACCTATGCCACTTCTGTGAACTCCATAAAAGGAAAAAATTAAACTCATTTTTATCCCTCAAATGATATCTGCATTTTAGGACCTTTGGAGACTGTGATCTTTGTGGTTTATCACTGTTTTTAAGCCCGAACACATGATAAATCACACTGGAATGAGTGCTTGCAGCCAGATGTGCTCCTAACAGGGTTCCCTTTAGTCCATCAGTTTCATGCTGGGAATGCTTCACTGACATGGTTCTGTGCATCCAGTCCTGATATTTCTGATTTCCTCATTTAGAAAATCAAGCCACACTAGACTGTTCTTAGTTTTAAAAACAATGTAATGCAAAGCCTTTGATGTGCCTTGTCATCACAGCCTGGGCCATTAAATAACCTAATTTTGCAAAATTCTGTTAATAATTCTTCTAAGACAGAGTACTTACAGAAGCTATTTAAAAAAATGAAAATACACATGGTAGAAATTGACATGAAGTAGAAGAAAAAGTGTGCAGATGTGGAGCATGTCAGACCCAGCAAAAGAGGCCCCACTACTGTTAGGATTTCATTTAAGTAAATACTACTAGTAAGAAACAGAAACTGGGTGAATAATTATTCAATTAGTAAAATAAATGTAAAACTATTGAAAGATGTAAATATTTAACTGAAAGAGAAAATGTTTGAGGATATCATGGATATTTACCAATGTCATACATATTTACATAGATTTATTTAGTAAGAGACCAGATTAATCATAGTTCATACTTATGTTAAATTCATTCTTTGAATTTTTATAAGGAGGCTGAAGTTTCCTAATTAATTTTGTAGAAGGTTCAGAAATGTCCACTACAAATGTATTACTGTCTGTTCTTAATTTTGCACTTCATCAGGTATAGTGATATGCCTCTGAATGACAGACTGTATAGTATTTACTGGCAGCAGCTACCATAATAAAAGACATTTTGTAAAAGCAAATTAATCTATCTGTAGGCCTGATTTTTTTTCAAAAACTGCTTTTAATAGTGTTCTTAAATGATATAACTCTCTTCAAGCCCACCGCCCACCAGAGGTAGTAAAAAAGAAAGGTTTTTAGATTACGGGAGAAGTGAACCTATTTAGAAATTGTTCTTTGGAGCAAATCCAGTCTGCAATATCATGAAATCAGCAGTTCAGTTCACAGGAATCATCAGTGGCAGCTCAATCTACTCCCAAACACTTTACAAATATACCAGCAGTGCCAGAATAGCAAATACGAATCAGCAACTGTGGTACAACCTAGCAGAATCAACCAAGTCTAATCGAATCTGCATGAGTCAGCAGAAGTGACGAGGACCAGGAGGGATGCCAGGAGTTCTCTGTTGTCTCCCTTTCAAGAAAGTGAAGATCAGTGAAGACAAAGATGGGAAACCAACCAATGAAGAAGCCTTGCAAAGGTAGCTATGCAAGCCTTAATCACTGTCTGTTGAGTCCTATTTATAATCCCTCCAAATATCACTTGTCCTTTCACAGGGCTTGCCTCCATGTGAGTCTGTCTTAGTGAAACTCCACATGAGTCTGTATCATCTAACATCACTCTGCCAATTGTCCTGAGCCCAAGGAAGCAACAAGAAGCCACAGGAACCTCAGGAGAAGTTCTTTAGCGAATTTCTCTCTATGGTATCACCATAACCAGAGATCAGAAATGCAATGTAAGGTGAATCAATGTATGAGTGTCATTAGCAAAGAATCCTTTATCACGTATCCTTTCACATGTTTGCCTTAGCAAAATATCCTTTTACCTGTGTCTGTTTCAATGAAACATTCCTTCACGTATCTGCCTTCAGCAAAATATCCTTTCACTTGTGTCCACTTCAGGAAAACACTCTTTTATGTGTCTGTCCCAGCAAAACATCATCTGATACAACTGACTTTCCAAACAAATCATAAGTTTTCACTTTATAAAGCATTTATCATAATCCATACATCTAGCCTAAATTTTATATAACATAAATTTTAAAACTTAAGATTAATATGGTACCTTCTGCACTTCAATTTTTTTCTTTTCTTTTTCTTTTTTTTATTGGATATTTTATTTACATTTCAGATGTTATCCCCTTACCCCATTTCCCCCTCCCTCCCAGGAACCCCTATCCCATCCCCCCTCCTCCTGCTTCTATGAGGAGGAGTCGCCACCCACCCAACCACTCCCACCTCTCCACCCTCGAATTCCTCCACACACGGCATTCATCCTTCATGGGACCAAGGATCTCCTCTCCCACCTATGCCTGACAAGCAATCCTCCCCTACATATACAGCTGGAGTCATAGGTCTCTCCCTATGTGCTCCCAAGCTGGTGGTTTAGACCCTGGGAGCTCTGGTTTCCTCATAGGGCCGCAAACCCTTTCAGCTCCTTCAGCTCCTTCTCTCTAACTCCTCCATTGGGAATCAATTGATCAGTTCAATGGGTAGCTGTGAGCATCTGCCTCTGAATATCTCAGACTCTGGCAGACCTCTAAGTAGACAGTTATATCAGGCTCCTGTCAGCATGCACTTCCTGACAGCCACATCAGCATCTACCTTTGGTGACTGCACATGGGATGGATACCCAGGTGGAATGGTCTCCAGATGGCCCTCCTTAAATTTCTGTCCCACATTTGTCTCCATATTTTCTCCCTTGAGTATTTTGTTACTCCTTCTAAGAGGACTGAAGCACCCACACTTGGTCTTCCTTCTTCATGAGCTACATGTTGTTTTTTGAGTTGTTATCTTGGGTGTTTCAAGCTTCTGGGTAAACATCCATTATCAGTGAGTGAATACATATGTGTTCTTTTGTGATTGGGTTAACTCACTCAGTATGATATTTGCTAGTTCCATCCATTTACCTAAGAATTTCTCAAATTCGTTGTTTTTAATAGCTGAGTAATATTTCATTGTGTAAATGTACCACATTTTTTTGTATCCATTCCTCTGTTGAAGAACATCTGGGTTCTTTCCAGCTTCTGGCTATTATAAATAAGACTGCTATGATCATGTTGGAGCATATATCCTTGTTATATGTTGGAGCATCTTTTGGGTATATGTCTAGGAGTGGTATAGCTGAGTCCTCAGGTAATGCTATGTCCAATTTTCTGAGGCAACCGCCAGACTGCTTTCCATAGTGGTTGACCATCTTGCAATCCCACCAAAAAATGGAGGAGTGTTCCTCTTTCTCCACATCCTTACCAGCATTTACTATCCCTGAGTTTTGATCTTAGCCATTCTGACTGATGTGAGGTGGAATCTCCAGGGTTGTTTTGATTTGCATTTCCCTGATGAGACTAAGGATGCTGAACATTTCTTTAGGTGCTTCTTGAACATTCGAGATTCCTCAGTTGAGAATTCTTGTGTTAGCTCTGTATCCCATTTTTAATAGGGTTATTTGGTTGTCTGAAGTCTACTTTCTTGAGTTCTTTGTATATATTAGATATTAGCTGTCTATCGGATATGGGATTAGTAAAGATCTTTTCCCAATCTCTTGTTCCATTTTGTCTTATTGACAGTGTCCTTTGCCTTACAGAAACTTTGCAATTTTATGACATCTCATTTGTCAATTCTTGATCTTAGAGCATAAGACATTGGTGTTCTGTTAAGGATTTTTTTCCCTGTGCCCAAGTACTCTAGGTTCTTCCCCCCACTTTCTCTTCTATTAGTTTCAGTGTATCTGGTTTTAGGTGAAGGTACTTTATCCACTTGGACTTGAGCTTTGTACAAGGAGATAAGAATGAATTGATTTGCATTCTTCTACATGTTGTCCTCCAATTGAGCCAGCACCATTTGTTGAAAATGCTGTCCTTGTTCCACTGGACAGTTTTAGCTCCTTTGTCAAAGATCAAGTAACCATAGGTGTGTGGGTTCATTTCTGGGTCTTCAATTCTATTCCATTGATCTTCCTGCCTGTCTCTGTACCAATACCATGCAGATTTTATCACTATTGCTTTGTAGTACAGCTTGAGATTATACAAAATTTCCATCTTCTGAATGTAATGAATGAATTTGCCATTTCATAACTGTACTACATATACCCTAATTTTAATGTCTTCAATTATTTACCCAAATAAATAAGAGAATCTTCCTTTTATTGTCCTAGACAATATCCTAGACATATAATGTGGCTGGGCTATGTACCATCTCCCTCCTTACTTTATTTCCAGTTATTTTTTAGTATTCCCTCAACTCAGTTACAATCTGTCTAAAGAGGACTTCTGCCTTGTCTGTTTGTGATCTAATCCATCACTAGCTTTAATTTTTTTTACTTTAACATAATATTGACATAACAATTTTCACCACCAGTCATACTGAAGTACCCTAAGGGCTTTTTTCCACTCCACACTCTCCTTATAGCTTCTTCCTCTTGCCTGGCATCAAGGCTAGGCCATATTCCATTCTACACCCACAGGTACATTCTTGAGTAAAAATTCCCGGAAAACTGCAGAAAATTCTCAGAAAAACTGATAGTCATCTGACCCTTGGAAAGTCCCAGATAGAGTTCAAATGTGTGTCATGCTTGCTAACCAATAGATTTAAAGGTCAATATGCTTAGCCAATAATTATCAACTGCATCCTTGCTGATGTAACCTGTGCCCCTAAAAAGTATAAAAACTGCTTGTAATAGTCATTCTGGTTACCTTCTATTTGCTTGCTTTAAGGGACTAATTGAAGGTCGCCCAGAAAATAAACTTCTTGCATTGCATTAATCTACATCTCGTTGTCTCACTCAGGTGTGTCTTGAAGTGAGTACCACTGACCAAGGGTCGGGGTCTTACAATACTGTCCCTAGTAACGGAACTGTCCCTGTAAATTCATGGAGTATGGGAATGGATAGTTTCCAGCCCCTGCTTTTATGTGAGTACTGATAGCCAGAGTGACCTTTTTAATAAATAGCCAATGTTACTTCTGTACCCTCCTGGACTTATTTTTGTTTTGTTTGTTTCTCTGTGTAGCCCTCAATATTCTGGAACTCATTCTGTAGACCTTGTGGGCCTTGAATCCAGAAATCTGCCTGCCTCTGCCTTCCAATTACTGGTATTAAAGGCATTCACCATCACCACTGTCTTCCAGGGCTACTTATTCTGCATCACTCTTAGACCTGCTGTGGTCCTAGGCTCTCCAGTGATTCATCATAATGCTATTTAATGCATCCATCTTGAGAAATAATTATTTTTACTTTTTCTATAAATGTGTATTGTTTAAAGTTACTTTGCTCAATTAAAAGTAGATTTTGAGTATTCTTTTTTCTAACTTATTTTGTTTTGTTTTTAACTAAAATGTACCCAAAACAAAAGAGGTATAAACAGACAAGTAGGAGGTACAGATTAATATTGCTTGGTGCTCAATAAATCACTCTACTTGTTTTATTAATAGTCTCACAGAGATACACTCCTAGTTTCACACTGCACATAACTGCTAGTTTAATGGTTTAATGCTTGCATTCTTACACTGCAGATACTAGCCAGAGTTCAGAGACCATCTTGTTTCCACTTATTTGTACCTCAGTGTTTCCTATATGTTTCATTCATAACAAATAGATAAATGATAGATTATACATTTTAATGAAGTGAATTAACAGAGAAATAGTAGGAACTATATTGTTTTGTTTTCAATATGATTATGATGTTACTTTAATTGTTCATATTTCTATAATTAATAGATAATGTATTTTCAATCTGTACTCTTTATAGTGTCTCCATGAAACAAACCAAATTTTGCATTATCTCTTTTTCATATGTACCTTATTTTTAAATTCAGTATCTTTATTTAAAAGGACAGTATATATTTACTCCCCTCTACAAGTACAATATAATTTAGCAATAATCATTCTAATATATTTGCTATATATACATTCATGTAGCATTTTTTGTAGGTTTATATGAAAAGCAAAAAATAAAATGAGCAATGTCTGTCAATGAATTTGGAGTGTCCGTGAAGTCTCTTGGACTTGTGTAGGTCTTCTACTTACCAGCTAGTTTCTTTCTAGAAGCACCCAGTTAAATGTAGAATGCTGCATATTTGTTTGTGTTTCTGGCCCAAGGCAGATTCTCTCAAAAATAGCTGGACATCCTTATAGCTGAGAGACAGGAACATGTTAAGTCCATGCCTTCTGTACAATACTGCCATTCCTTCCTCAGTTACAACTAGTCTAAGAGAACCTGGGGATTCCTCTTACAATACTCCAGGAAGAAAAGTGCAGGTGCACAAATAAATGAAACAATAACAAACAGAAATGACACATTTTCAGATCTCTTCCAAATGATCCCTGGGCTAGGACACTGTGTGTAGTTGATGGCCAATGTAGACAGCTGTGTTAGTCACATTCTTCTTGGCTTTCCCTGGTTTAGGCAAATGGGATATTGTGTAGTGCCTCATATACTATGTAATTAAAATAAAGACCCTGTGCTGTAAGTTCATCTGTACTTTCAGCTTTTGGATTCTGAATGAGAATGTAATGGATCTCTCTTTCCTTTGGATCATCTATTTGCTAAGAAATTGTAGGGTTGTCACTGAAAGTAAACGTAGCAAACACTGACAACTAGCCTGAAGAATGGAGATAGAGGCTCCAATATCATTACTCAGCAGTGACCTATATATATCAAAGATCACATTATCAACCCAGCTTCTTCTCATACAATAATTCAAAAGTAATGCTTTTTAACATAAATTAAGTTTAACTCATGTATCTCTCACTGTGATGATTATATAAATATAAATTGTTCATTAATATAATAGCTTTAGACATAGACACAGAGTCTTTGAATTGCTTATTCCTTTTACTGAATGCCTCTTTGGTTCTTCTATCCTAACTCTGTCTTCTCATATAAAGCTAATTTATATCTGGGTAAGGAGACAGTGGCTTTGAGTTGATGCTTTTGTCAGATGTTTCAGCAAGCACTCAACCAAAAAAAATCAAAGTAAGGAATGGATAAATTGTTAAATATATTATAGTACATTTTCAGCTGCCAAGCCTGAAACATATGACTACATACATTTGCATTCTAAGGCATTAGTATAATCAACAGATATTTTTTAAAGCTTATTTTATCAGATTCCATGAACTGATGCAAAATAATAAAGGACACATGAGGAAGCACTTGCTAAATATAGAAATCATTGTGGAAATAGTGTATGACTCTCTCATAGCCTTTACTCTTTGTTACACACTGTCTTTAGTATTATGTGTGCTGTCTGTCTATCTATCTATCTATCTATCTATCTATCTATCTATCTATCTATCTATCATCTATCTATCAATTCATTTATCTGTCCATCGTTAGTTCATCTTTCTGTCTATATTTCATTTGTCTATTTATCAGCTAGTCATATTTACATATGTTACCCAATCCTTTGGTGATTTGTATATTTATTTATATCTCCAGGGATAACAGAGTTTATGCATTTTTCAAACTTGCTCATTTCTCTCTGGTTTTGACCTGAAATTTTAATTCTGATTCTCTGATCTCAGAGTACATATTATTTTAAAAAAATTATATCATTTTGTTTAGTTATTTATTTGCATGTGTACATAGATATGTGTGCATACATGTTTGGGAGATCAGAGGACAATGTGGAAGATGTTTCTCTCCCCCAGATATTGCATTGGATTGAGGGATCAGTTTAGATTGCCAGGTATCAGGTTTACAACCTCCTCCTCTTCCTCTTCTTCCTCCTCCTCCTCCTCTTCCTTCTCTACCTCTTCCTCCTCATCTTCGTCTTTCTCCTTTTCTATTTCTCCTCATTTCTTCTTCTCTTTTTGAGACAGGGTTTCACTCCATAGTCCAGGATATCCTGAAACTCACCACATAACCCATGCTGATCTCAAATTTTATTGCAGACCTGCTACCTAGATCTCTCAAGTTCTAAGATATGAGCCACTCCATCCAGCTTCAGAGGTCCTAATATTAGCCTTGCTGTATTGTCCCCTGAAAAAAAACAGAAGTAATAATTTGCATAAAGGTTAGTGCTATAGACAAATGAAATTCTGTATTATAGGGAATGGAGCTTTAGTTATTCAGGTTTTTTTCTTTTCTTTTTGATTTAATATGTTTTATTTAGTGCCAGGAATCAAACCCAGAGCTCTTTGCATACTATGTATGTTCCATAAACTGAGGCCACATCTCCAGCCCTTCTTTTCTTAATAAGAAGCCTCATCCATCTACATCCATGCATTTCCCTGAGGAAGCATTGGCTGCTATTTTAGATACTACCAGAGCTGCCTCAAGAGAATTGCCCAAGACATGGATCACCAAACATCTGAAAGTACATTAATGAGAACTACAGGAATAAGGACTAGTTTCCAAATGAAGTCTCTTGATTTTTCTCTGACATTAAGCAGGCCTGTCACACTTAACAGAGGCAGGCAGAACACCCTCGGCATTTGCGTTCATCATTGTTAAAGGGATGCACATTTCATCCTGTTGACGTGCCTGGTTCTTGTCAATGTGAGATGTATACAGCCTCATGAACTAACTCTCCTCCCTCATAGATTTAATTAAGTTAATTGCATACCATGACTCTTTTTCTGTCTGCTTGATTAGTGACCAGTGAAAACCTGATTGTTGCCCAACCCCTTGGTGATTTATTTTTCTCCAGGGACAGCAGAGTGTACTGTTTCTTCATATTCAGTATCTTTGTGGTAGGAATGTTGGCAAGTGCATTTTAGAAGGAAAAACAAAAGACTTTATAATAAATACTTACCCATTTTGGTGAATTTCCTCCTGCTCAACATCACTATATGAGTGTTTTATTTGCTAGTAGCAACAATGTATCATTAAGTTCTATATGTCAAAATGTGGGTTTTGTTTGCCATTCTTTTCAGGGTCAGTATCACATAATAATCAAGCACCTTAACTCTGAAACTCAGTTTTTGGCAGTACCTGTAAGCTGTATGAATAAGGGCATACTAGTTAACCCCTCTGTGCCTTGTTCTGCAAGTATAAGGCAAGGAGAATGACAGGCTCTGTTTCATAAGGCTGCTGTGAGGATCATGTATGAACACATATAAAATACTTGGTATAGTCCCTGAAATAGTGTAGAACTTAATAAATAGTAATGTTCACTCTTTTGTATTTATTTCATAGCTCCCTAGGGGAAATCAGTTAACCATATGTTATATACTTCTGCTTAAGAAAAAGGAGTTGAAAATATGGCTTGGAAATTTTAACATCAGCAACATATTTTACTTATAGTACAAGAAGAGGAAATATATCGATTCTTAGATGCTCTGAGAAAAATACATGCTCCAGTATGCACATTATCATAGCCCTTTGCTCCTATCAAGAATAATACTCACTTGAGGGCAATGGTCAGAATTTTTCAATTTTTTAAATTAAAAATTAGTTTTAAAGGGTTACAGACTTGCCTAGCAGATTTTTACCAAACTGAAACTAGGTTTACTGTAGAGACATAATGAATAGAGGCATATTGACTCTGAGATGACTTTTGCCATGTCACTTTCCATCTCCAAGAAATTAGCAGTGACAGATTTTGTAACTTAACTTCAAAGATATAATTTTACCTACCTTTCCAAAGTTCCTTCTCTTAGACTCAACAAAGATTACTCACAATTTTTTAAAACAGATTATACTGTTATTTAATTTCATAAAACTTTATTGTTTATTAAATTCATACATATGTGTTATATGCTTTGATTTTATCTACTCTCTATTCCCTCATTTCCAATTCCTCTCCTCTTCTTCCCACCATTATTCTGTCAGAATTTCATGGTTTCTTTGTTTATTTGTCTTTTCAAACCAAGGAGTCTATTTAGCTCTACATAAGTGCGTATGAGGTCGTACACTAGAGTGTGGGTAACTTTTCAGGGGCCATGTCTTTACAAAACCTGACCCTCCTCCCCCAAACAGCCCCCAATTGCCAAGAGATCCCCAGCCTCTATTTTCACAAAACCTACAACATAACTACAGTTATCTTAGTTAGGCTTGGCTGCTGTGAACAGACACCATGACCAAGGAAACTCTTTTAAAGAGTTTAATTAAGGTTGGCTTACAGGTTTGGAGGTTCAGTCCATTAACATCAAGGCTGGAACATGGTAGCATCCAGGCAGGCATAGTGCAGGCAGAGTTGAGAGTTCTACATCTTCATCTGTAGGCCACTAGGAGAAGACTGACTTCCAAGCACCTAGGATGAGGGTATTAAAGCCCATGCTCACAATGACACACCTACTCCTACAAGGCTACATCTCCTACACCTGCCATTCCCTAGGCCAAGCATAAACAAACCATTACAACAGGAAATGACTCTCACTTGAAAAGTAAAAATTATTAACTGTCTTTTCCATCAAATCTAAAATTATGGTTTCAATATTAGACCTTAGTAAGCTCAACTATATTTCAAAGAACTTTCTAAATTAATTTTAGCTGTTCAATAATTTGATAAACATAAGAATTAATCTGGTACTTGTCAGATGGAGTTGACCTAGATACAAGTCAGGAGTGAATATGTTGAAAACTAATATTAAGGCCTCCTCCAAACCTAACATTGTACAGTGTTGATCATAATTGGATCTCACCACAAAATACGGGGTCAGGCTTTACACACTGCCTAAATTTTTAACTGAGAATCTGTCCCTGCTGTACTATATCATGACTATAAATTAATTTTATTCTCTCTTCTTCTGACCCCATTGTATAACATCTGCTTATACCAAGGAAGGGTTAACCCCAGGAATCTCCTAGACATTCCTTTGTTTTGTTTTGAAATAAAACATGTACAGATAGAAGTATGTTCTCTACTTAATGAACCATATATAAATTATCATCTGGCTAAAAATAGGTATAAATATGCAGCAACTATGCAATACAGCACAGAGAACAGTTTGAATAACAAACTGGTTATTTAAATAACTGTCACCAATGGTTTATTCTTCTACTAAGAAAAAAATTATCTCATAGATTCAGATACTTGCCAAATTTCACACTGTTGGCATGAATCATAGCAATCTGGGACTACATCCCTTGTTGTTGTCCCAACTTTTCAAAAGTTTACCTTATCAAGCTAAATTACTTAATTAGTTTTGAAGAAAGTAGGAGGCAGAGTGGGTCTGAGCTATAGATCTATAATTAGCAACAAAATGAAGTCACTATAACTGAATTATTAGATTTTTTTTTTATCCAGCCAAGATCATCTAAGACCAAGCATCGTATTTGTCAAAACTGAAAGGAAAGCAAAACATAAATGTGTGTGTGTGTGTGTGTGTGTGTGTGTGTATTTACATGTTCATGGGTATGTGTTAGATTTTGAATATTTGTCTCTTATATCCATGTAATTTAAAACTGGTGATCTTAAGATGACAGGTAGACCAATCGACAAGCTTATCTAAACTGTGCCAGCTGTCATGCCTGTCATGGTAACCCTAATGGGAAACTTCATATTATTATTCCAGCTTATAACTATGTTATTTATGTTCTCCCCTCTTATGTGTCAAGTTTCTCAGTAACACTGGGCTTCCATTTATTCCTTTCTAAAGAGAGCTGTTTGTACTTTCAGTTTCATACTGACAATAGCTCTCAACACATGATCACTAATCTAGAAGTATGTATTGAAAGAATATTTAAAAACTTTTAACCACTCAACTATCCCTGGCCATGTATTAGCACACTTATATTGTTTTCATTTCTATGAATCTATGAAGTAGGAATCAGATTAAGGTTTTCTTTGTCCTGTCTTCCATTACATTTCCCTTTCCATCATCCCATCCTAAAAAAAAAAAAAAAAAAATCAAAAAATCAATACATGACCATGGTCTCCATACTATCAGAGAAACTTTTAAAGTGCTTTTAACTCCCTGAGAATCAACAGTCCCTTCTAAACCTAGTAGGCACCAGTGTGCAAAACCTGCTTAACATAGCATGAACAAGAGCAGACTTTCATGGACATAGTTTTGTTTAGAGGACTCTCACAATAACCCAAGTCATAGGACTGGGTTGTGTTTATGTATTTTGGAATATATATATATATATATATATATATATATATATATATATATATCAACAATTAATGAAATATTGGGCCATAGATTTGAAAGAAAATGAGAATGTGTATATGGGAAGGTTTAAAAGAGGAAAGGGAAGGAGAAATTATGTAATTATATTACAATCTAAAAAAATAAAAGCAACCAATTTTGAAAGAAATTTAAAAGTCACAGTAAAATAAAACTGCCATTACCCAAGTAAATGTTAGTCGCAAAGGTCCAATCTGAGAGTTCAGTGAACAGCCACACTACTCCATGGTATACAATGCTACTCTATGCTATACCCATCCTATTCCTGTTACACATGCCCTGCTCCATGGTATACGCACTGTACTCCTGTTATACTCACTCCATTCCGGGTCCTCTGCCCTACTCCATGGTACACCTACCCTATTCCTGTTACACCCATCCTACACCATAGTAGAGGTACACCACTCTGCTCTATGGTATACTCAACCTACTCTGTGGTATAACCACCCTACTCTATGGTACACCCATCTTACTTCATGATACAGACACTCTACTCCATGGTATACCCACCCTACTCCATGGTATATCCACCCTACCATATGGTACACCCACCCTACTCTATGGTACACACACCCTACTTTATGGTACACTCACACTACTCTATGGTATACCCACTGTATACCTGTTACACTCATCCTACTCCATGGGACACCCAACCCTACTCCATTTTATACTATGAGTAAATCCTTGATCCATGGACTTTTCCTAAAATTTTTGCAAATGCTGTAAGTTATACATTACTCAGTCCTTCTTGATTTACTTTGTAATGTTTATCTGGAATATGAGAAGAAAATTCATAAATCAAAACTGCTAAGAGATTTACCACAAATAAGTGGTTGAAGAAATACACCTATCTTGAATGTAATTCACCATGTATACATGCATTGAACATTATGATTGATGCCATTAATAGGTACAATATTCACATATTTGTTTGATAGCTATAAAATAAATAAATCAATCTTATCATGACAATTTATTAGGTTTAAACATTATTACTAAAAGTATCTGAGCCATTTGTTTAAGGATATAATACCAGAATGTAGCCTTTGCATAGGCCACTTCTCATAGACACTGACAGGTACGTATATTGTCTGTGGGTCAGCTAACAAATATATCAATACCAGAATTTATCATGTTGAAAGTCAGTTAACATCAGAAAGGATATTGGTATAATACATGCTACTCTCCAACCCATTCAGTGCCTCCTGCTTGGAAATAAGATCCTATCTCCTGGTTCTTGCTCTGAACCCCAACCCACCCTCAGAAGGGTGTTAGTAGAGAGGTGTCAGTGTCCATGTAACAGAACCACACTTCTGCTGTATGGACACTGACACCTCTCTTTAAAGCCTCTGTCATGCTGTCTGTCTCTAGTACTAAGGCCTAGACTCCCCTTGAAGCTTAATGCTATTGCCTTTCTATCTGTTCATGGTGTTAATTCTTCTAATAAACTACTTAATCCCAAGGGATTCATCTTGATGTCTTCTTGAATATCCTCTACTATCTACCAATTTGAAACAATGTTCTCTACCTAATGAATAAATTGTCTATTCTGTCCTGTCTTTGGATTTCCTTTACTTATATATTTCTGTCTGTATCAGATGAGAATTCCTACCTTGCTCTGGTAATATTGTTTCCCTCTCATCCCTAAAGATACACCACCCCCAAAAAATATAAAAAAAAAAGAACATCTAACATTCATTTCACATTTTTAACATTCATAGCACTATGTGCTGTAATTGAATAAATATTCTCCTGTGGTGCAAGTATTCTAAAAGGTCAATGGCATTAACTCCTCTGTGTGTGGAGGAAACCAAACACAGAAAGTGACATTGCTAACTAGGCTTCTACTGTGCAGTCTGGGCCATTTTGTGATGACCTAAAATGACTATTTCTAGGAAAAAAATAATTACAGTAACGGAAAAGAGGAAGGAGGAGGAAGAGGAAAAGGAGAAGAAAGATGAGGAAGAAGAGGAAGAGGAGGAGGAGGAAAAAGAGAAGGAAATGGAGAACAGAAGAGGGAGAATGAGGATAAGGAAGAGATGAGGAGGAAGGAGGAGGAGGAGGAGGTGGTGGAGGAGGGGAAGGGGAAGGGGAACGGGAAGGAGGAAGAGGAGGTGGAGGTGGAGGTGGAGGTGGAGGTGGAGGTGGAGGTGGAGGTGGAGGTGGAGGTGGAGGTGGAGGTGGAGGTGGAGGGGTGGAGGTGGAGGTGGAGGTGGTGGAGGTGGAGGTGGAGGTGGAGGGAAGGGGAAGGGGAAGGGGAAGGGGAAGTTAGACGATGTTGTTTGGGAGCTAGAGAGATGACTGAGCAGTTATGAGCCCTTGCTTCTTTTGCAAATGACCTAGGTTTGGTTCCTAGCACCCACAATGGGTAGTGAACAGCATGTAATTCTAGTTCTACAGAATCCAAGGTCCACTTCTGGCTTCTACAGGCACCTGCACATATTTGAATCACATACATATATTCAGGTAGACACACATGCTCACAAAAGAAATGAATTAAATGTTTAACAAAAGAAGTTATTTAAACCATGTCTATGGTGTTTCCTTGTTTGAAACTACAGTTGCTAAGAAGAAAGAACAGCTCAGGATGCATAGTGGTACTATCTTCAAAGAGTCACTGCCTATGCATGTAGTTACAACTGAGAGAGCACTTGGCTAGAAACAGACATGCATAGCCTTGGCTTCTTTATCGGTACAATGGAGATTTCCAATATTCTTTTCAATAATTAAGTTAGTAGCCTTCTTGCCCTCCTCATTCCACTTTATAAAGCTACTGAACATCCCATAGCAAGCACGTAGAACTTACAAAGCTGGCACAGTAGACCTGCTTTTCCAGCATGCAACATTTTCTTTCCCAGTTCTCCTAAAAGCATACTCTACCCATCAAAATTCAATCTCTCAACTAGCATTTTTTCATTCAGAGCTTTCTCATACCCCCCATGATTAATTTCCTTCTTCTAAAGTTTTCTATGTTATAATTTATCTGTGTAACAATGCTGTTCTGTTAATATCTATCATAGTATCTTCATGAAAATTATAAGTATCTTAAAGACATTGCTGAATATACTCAGTTATCTTTCTGGATATACTCTGAAATAATAACTGAGTATAATCAGTTATTATATCTGAATACTCAATTAATTTTCCTATGTGGTACCAAACACAATTTGCAAATAGTTTTATGTCAGTATACTTCATTCATTGAACTGACAGCAGTATCCAGAAGTAGAATTTGTCTGGCTGATCTTTATATTTGAACATCTTGAAAATTGACACTTGACACTAATCAAAGGCAAAGCATTTGCTTGGCCACACAAGTGATTTTTTTTCCTAGAATCCTTCAAGTAGAGGTCTCCATGTGTTAGTTGAATGAGTGAAAGTATTTTCTCTGAAAGTGCATTGGCCACAGTTCACCGATTTTCAAAAGTGTTACCCCTTAGTTATCACTATGGGGCACCATAATGCAATACCCTCATATTACATTTGCTATATGTAAGATAAAATTAAATGAAATGAAAAAAGTATTTCTTTTGAAAAGGTATAGATGTCTGCATTCTGATCTATGGGGAAGATGATAAAAATACCTTCTAGCATATTCTCTAAAAGTTTCTCAGGAAAATCTTTACCTCCCTCCCCTGCTGCTGCAGGCAGAGAACAAGCAACCTTTCATGATACAGGCACACATGGAGAAACTTCATTCATCCTGGATTAAACGCGGTATAACCCAGAAATAGAAGAGCAGAGGCATGCACAGCTAGAATTCTAGCTCTCCCAAACCCAAGCCAGGAGCATGTGGATTTTGTGGCCAATCCTGTCCACACAGTGAAAGCCTGTTCCATTTCAAACAACAACAAAATACCAATAAATAAGAAGTAAACCCTGGGAATGGGAAATCTGTATTACAGGGAAGCTCAGTCTCATCAGTTCATTTGATAACTTGTTGGTTAGCATAAGATAAATTTACTTACAAAATCAATTTAGATACAAACTATGTGTTACATAAAGCTAATATAATCTAAGGTCTTGCAGAGGTTCGTGGGTCTCTGATGATCTCTCTCGTATAGGTTTTTTGCTTAATTTAGAAAGGTAATTTGAGGAATCCTGAGAAAAGAGTTGCTCCTGGAACATCTTCTTGTCTTTCTAGATTAGCTGGCTTCCTGCCTGGTCCTATTGCATCATCGGCTTCCCATCAGTCAAACACATAGAACAGCTCATGCAATTAATCTTTTCATTTGCCCCCAGCTCTCTAACTGTAAACTCCTTGACAATACACAAAGTATATTTTTAAATAGTTTTTTGTTTTCAGTTGCCTAGTGTATGGTGGTGCCATAAAGACAAACAAGACTTTGTGGAAAAAAATAAAGAAGAACGTGGGTATACCTAACAAGAGGTCTAAATACAGAAATATTTTCCTCAGCTACAGAAGGAACAACTGCCTTTCGTCATTCAGAGTGTTTATGCCCAGACAGCCCACAACTTCCAGGGCAGGAAATAGGAAGCTGAGTAATCCTTCTGCCTCCACTTCTTATATCATAGTCTTGGTATGGAATATCATGTCTGTCTGGGAATCAGCAGATAGTGTAGAAGCACTACAAACACTGCCAACATCGAGGAAGGAAGATCACGAAGGAAATCACAAACATGTCTCTAGTTCCCACCCACTTCTGTGGCACATTGACAAGCACTTCACCATGACGATCACACTGCCATGCAGGCTTGGCTATTATTCACTGTTTTAGGATAATACCAGTCATGGAAAAGATGTACTGAATCCAAAAATTTCTAGTTATATTAATTTAGGTTTGAAAGGAAACAATGTCTGACTTTGTTAATACAGTCCTATTGGGTCTTATTTTTCTTCACCTGAGAAATTAGGAGCTAAACTATCTCAACTTCCAAAATATCGGATTTTATAAAATTCAGCCAAATGCACTTGCTTTAGATGAAAAACATACATTTTGCAACTAATTTAGAAAAATGCCTTGGTTAAGTTTGTTATGATGTTGATAACTCGAAGCAAGTCACAAATGTGCTTCCCACAAGTATGCACAGCACTCTTTTTGTTTTTCTTAGCCATGTGGTTTTGAAAGATGATGGTTTAAAAAAGAACATGATTCAGTGTCTTCAATTGATGTTTTCAAAATTATGTGTCTTGAAAATCAAAGATCAGAAACAGTTTGCTTCTGCTATTTCATTGAATATTGAGGACCCCTATGTTAGCAGTGAAAAGAAATATCAAATCTAATATTCAATGAGCACACTACATGTTATAAAAGCATGTAATCAAAATATACCCACAATCACCAATACCTATAAGATTTCCACAGTTGAGTAGTAACAGAAAAGGGAAAGAAAATATTTGATTGAATTGTGCTTTAAAAATAGTTCTGTCAGTAAAGGACCTGCATCACAATCACGAGGACATGAATTTGATACTGAGAACACCCTTGACAAAACTAGACATTAAGATGAAATTTATTATCCTATCTGGTGTGGAGAGATAGATAGATACCTGGGGATTGTTGGTTAGCCAACCTAGTCTTCTTGGTAAAGTTTCAGGCCAGTTAAAAACCTTGTCTGTCTGTCTATCTGAAAAGATAAATGGGCAACACACACACACAGACACACACACAGACACACACACACAGACACACACACAGACACACACAGACACACACACGCTCATAGACACACATACACAGAGATATACACATGCTCATAGACACACAGACAAACACACACAGGGACACACACATAGACAGACACAAACAAATTGAGACATATGTACACATAGACACATGCAGGCACACATAGGCACACACACATAAACAGATAGACAGGCAGAGAGAGTGAGAGTGAGGGAGAGAGAGAGAGAGAGGGAGAGAGAGAGAGAGAGAGAGAGAGAGAGAGAGAGAGAGAGAGAGAATCATTACCAATAAAGATTTGAAAGGAGGTTGGTGACACAATTGATAGGTCAAGGGGCTGTTCTTGCAGAGGACACAGGTTCGATTCCAGACACTCCACCTGGTGGTTCACAACTGCCTGTCCCAGGGAATCTGATGCCCTCTTCTGACCTCCATGGTCACTGCCTGAATGCATTACAAAAACATGCATGTGGGCAAAATAGCCATACTCCGAAAATCAAGGTTAAAAATAATTGGTTAAAGACCTGGAAGATTATGTAAGTAATGGTGATTACTGTATCAAGTGGGTAACAGTGAAATTATCAGAAGGAAACTGGCTCAGAAATAAAGTATCTAAAACATATTCCAGACCCACAGTGAGAAGAGTTAAAACAAATATCACCAGAACAAGATGCAAGGACGTGATATAGATACAAAATTGAAAGAATGAAAAAATCTGCTAAATGGAGGAAATGAAAGTGAGCTGGGGAGGAGAGAGCAGGCTGGCTAGTGTTGTCTAGTGACTGTGGTCAACATGTAAAATCCTTCCAAAGGCACAATGAACCGAGGAGGGGTTGAACGTTGGCCAGAAGCCAAACAGTTTGATCAGCCTTAAAATATGTAACAGTTCCTGCTCTCAGATGCTCTAAGGAAAAAAAAAAAAAACCCTTTGTGATTGAGTATAATGTTAGTGATATATTCCTCCATGAGTAGGCCTTAGGAGTGAGTATTATGGGTTGTGTATGCTAGAGTTTCAGTGGTTCCAGTGCAGCTCTTAATTGTTCCCCAGAGACTATAGACTTACGTCTGGAATTTTACTGATTTCCAACAAAGGTTTATATTAAATTTCCCAGCTAAGACTGCTATAAGGATGATTTATGCCACCATCTGTCAGAGTTCTCCAAGTGACAGAGTGATTTCACTTACAAAATACTTCTACTATCTCTGTTCTGATACAGCACTTCCTGCAGGTCTTTGTCACGTCTTAATTTAATGTTAACAAGGAAAATCCATATTTTCTTCCTCTCTAGGCAACTGGTAGGGTTCTTTCTCCTTTCTCTAGACAGTTGAAAGATAATGAAGACAAGTGAAAAGTTTCTCTCTAAATGTTTTCTAGACTGAAACGAACACTCGAGAAAGCAGCTCCATCAAGGCTCTACCTTTCTTCTTGTGTTTAAATTATACTTCTATTCCTTTTTCCATGTCATGTCTATTTTCTTGTTAACAATCTCAGGTAGATGGCTGCCTACTGGGAACAATTGTGAACAATCTCCTTTGAAGATGAAATCCAGGACAAACAACGAGCATTCAAACAAATAAATAAGGCAATTTCTCCAGGAGAAGAGCATGGAAGACTCGTATGAGATGCAGGAGAGTGGATGTTTAATTGAGGAGTCATGCAAGTCTCTCTGAAGTGATTCTGATCAAAGGCACTGACCCATGAGAGAAGATGATTCTTCTTACAAAATTTTGCTTTCTTTACGCATTAACAGCAAAATTTTCCTTTTTAAATTTTTAAAAATGTTCAACCTCAGCTTCCCCTCCCTGTACTTCTCCAAGTTCACCACCATCCCACCTTTCCAGATCCACTCTCCTCTAACCCCCATTGCCATACCCCTCCTTCCCCCCAAAACCATCAGGCCTCCCTGGGACACCAACTGAACACAGCACAAGATACAATAAGACCAAGCAGAAACCCTTACATCAAAGCTGGGCGATGCAACACAGTAAGTACTAGGAAAGGAGTCCTAAAAAGAAGGCAAGAGTCAGAAACACCCCCACTCCTATTCTTAAGAGACTCCAAAACACCAAGCTAACAACAGTAGCATACATGCAGAGGACCTAGCATAGATCCATGCAGACTCCCTGATTGCTTCTCCAGTCTCTGTGAGCCACAAGAACCCTACTTAGATGTTTCAGGTGGGCTCTGTTTCCCTGATGTTCTCAACCCTCTGGCAAATACAATTCTCAAAGACCCTTTCTCTGAGCTCTGAGTCTGATGGAGAACTCCAACTGAGTCTCTCTCTCTCTCTCTCTCTCTCTCTCTCTCCCCTCTCTCTCTCTCTCTCTCTCTCTGCCTAATAGTGTATAGTCAGTCACAGATTAAATAATGTTTAAAATATGCAAGCGCTTGTAGGAAGTGTCTGAAACAATCGCCCTTTGTCTCACTGGTCATCTGTATAATCTCTGTTGTTAAGGGCTATAGAAGCAGAAAATGGGCTAAGTCTCACTAGAAATACATGGACCTATAAATGTAAACCAGGATTTTTAACATGAAGAGCCACTAACTTTCATTCTAAGCATTTCAGTTCAACTCTTAATGTCCTTGTTAAAACCTGTTTTATAATATCAGTCAATAAAAGCCAACTAAGTTGCAGTAAAAGTAAATATACACAACTGACTGTGCTAAGAATTGTATATTATCCATGGAAACTGATGCCTGATGGGTAGTTTTTATAGATTTTTTTTTTTTTTACTTTTATTTAATCATATGGGTGTTCTGCTTGAATATTTGTGTGTCCTGTGTGTGAAGCTATAAAAGACACACCAGGTCCATGGTTCATGCTTACAACTACAACTAAGAAACTATATTATTAAACATGTAGACTTTGTGTTTCAATTCAATGCTTATTTTCCATCTAAAAGACTGGGGATGTATGTTCCAATACCTGTTAATCTTTGTTAGTCTGTAAAGCCAGCCCTCACGAAATTCTTCAGAATCCTACTTTTTCTTACTCAGTAGAAGCCACCTCATGAAAGAGGCCCCATGTACATTGCAAGAGAGCATTGCTAATGTGCTTATTACAAATTCTTCTCTCTAGGCCTTTATCCTGAGCATTGTTTCTCAGTCAGTAGAACTCATGGAAAAGATCACACATGCTTTAACAAAGATATGGACATACAAAGAAGTTTCTACCTTGTTATGCCTAAAGCGTTGTGATAACTGTCACATAGAAACATCCCCTCCAAGTTTTACTGTGTTTAAATGTGTAAAAAATAAACCACTCAGTGTTAGACTCCAGAAGTTTTGGCCCAGAACCAGCTAACTAAGTAGAACTGAACTGGAATTTCATTCTTACATGTGCCTGTCCTTCTGTAATGCTTTATGGCCCTCTAAACATGTACTGAGTTTGCCTCTTCCGTTGGTATCAATAACCTCCTCCCTGATGCCCAGCCTCTGAACCTTACAAATGCTGACCATTTAAACCCTGACAACACCTGAATATCTGTTTTGAATTATGTATCTTGATCTGCATGGTCAGCTTTTAACTGAAGTGCTTTCTCCAGCCCTGAAATATTCCAAGCCACTCCTTCTCCCAATTCAACAATGCTTTAACTTAATGTCTGCTTCCTCCGTGAAATCCATCTAGCTTTCACAGGAAGTGGAAATCACTCTGAACTTGCATTCCCACAGCACTACCATGTACATGTGTATAACCCTTCTTAAGAAGTATCATCACTTGTCTGTTTTTCTTCTCCCTTTGTCTATAAACAATTCAAGGGAATTTTTCCTACTAGTGTTCTTACTAATGTGTGCGTATTCTACCCATTACTAAATCCTCATACTGATTGTCAAACCAAATAAATACTAACTTAAATAGAAAGTTTAAATGTGGCTATCATCAACAAAATAATTTTATTCATTTTTAAAAGAGACCTTTAGCATGTCTCAGACACTGCACAGAAAAGATCAAAGTTTAGTTTATTATCCAAAGTCAAACCCTCTATACCCACACACTGACCTCATGAGCAGGCATAGTGCCATCCAAACAGATGGGCTTCAGTAGTAACGGCCAGCATACTATGTTGTCTCTTAATCAATTTTTGTAATCTCTATTCACTTGTGATCTGTTTGAAAGGTCTATTCATTTTGCACTGTGGTGTCTGGAGCTAAGTTGGTAAATCAAGGTTGATCTATGGTATGAGAGCCATAAACACATTTTTGAAAGAAACTTTGAAATTTTATAAAATGAATTAGATTACAAGTGAATTTTGGAGAAAACACTGGGATTAGAATGTCCTGTACACTCCATGCATATTATGTTTACACAAGTGTCCCATTTGGCATTTAGTATTAATATAGTATTTATTGCTTCTCAACCTTTTATTTAAATGGGGTAGATTCTATCCCACTGAATGAAGCCTACAGAAAAATAGGAATAAAAACAATAGGATGATGAGATGCACAAATCTGGAGTTCTTTACCTGCTTGTGACATTTTATGTTCTTTATAGTTTTCATTCACAATCTATCTTATTATTAATCTTAACATGTGGGGTGGTGGGCTGTGAGAGGCAGCTGGGTACCTGATAGAGCTGACTTTGAACCCCAAAGACCCTCAAGGATGGTAGGAGCTTGGCCTTGCTCCTGGCCCCCTGGTTCCTTCCACATAGCCACAGCCCTCTACAACCCCTTCCACTGAGAGGTTTGTAGCACAGATAGAGGATGTGACACAGACTGCAGAGCCTCGAGACATCTCCATATTAATGAGATACCTAAAGGCCAGAATGCATAGCCAATTAAGCATTCCTTCCCAGACCCTCCATCTATTTAACTTCAGGCCCGCCCTGAGAATACGGGGTATAGCTTCAACCATTTTCCGCCTTGACAATAAATACCATAGCTTAAGACCATGGACTACCTCTCCTCCTTGGGGCCTGTCATGGGGAACCGTGGAGAAGGTCTTCAACTACTGAGTGACTTAACCTCCTGCAGCCGACCTCTCTAGGTTCCAGCCATGGAGACCCAGCCAAGTGAGTTAGCTGACCAGTCAATTCCCGGCTGCCTCCTGGCCTGGGGATTCCAAAAGCAAGAGCTCTGGCTCCCCGCGGGACCCCAGACTGTGTTCTCCTCACCTCTGGAGCCAAGTCCTGTGGCTTCTCACAGCCCAACAACTGCCTGGCACTGTGTGGAGTGAACTTGGTTGAATTCCCGCGCTTCTGCCTCTCTGAGTCGTGGCACCAGACCCTTGGGGCAGCAGACATAGGACTCAAAATTCAGCCCACAGTACCGATGCCCACACAAGCATTACAGCCCCACACTAATAATTATACCTGACACAAAATAAGGTATATATTCTTTGAAATGTGTGTCTATGTACAACTGAGTGCATGTTGCTTGTTCCAGTTAGTATATATTAGCCAATTCTGCATTAATTGCTTTTTCCAGATTTAACTTTCCAACTGTCATTAAATTCTGATTCTCCTGACGCTGACATTATTAAATCACATTTACAGTCATTTTTATTTTTACCCAACTATAGGTAACAATGTAAAAATTTTAAAAAGAAATATCTAATATAATATTTTGAAGCCTGATTAAAGATGTAATGATATACATTAAGGGTATATTCTAGTGAAAATGATTCATAAATTTGCATCAATTCTATAATTTAAAAAAAGTTATTTCATTTTAGACTTGAGCTTTTTTGTAACATTTCTAACTCCTTTGGCTCCTCAGTAAGTCTCTGCTCAAATGCCTGAAGGAACTCTGACTACAAACAAAGAAAAAAAGCATGACAGATAATTCCTATTGGATCAAGTAAGATCATGCCAAGATTTTCTTAGACAAGTGGCTGGTAAATTACAGTATCATTTAAACCCTTATTGTCTTGCCTTTCTAGGGTCTGACCCCAGGTATATTAGTCTAGAATACAACCTCAAAATGAAAAAAAAAAGAAAGAAAAAAGAAAAGAAAGAAAAACAATACTTAGAGTGATTTTACATGATTGATCCTGATAGGATTCACTGCAAGTGAGTACACATATATTCCTGTGTGCCAAAAGTAAACACAAACCATTAACTATGTAGTTACTATAGTGATAGCTGTTTATTTGTCTACTATATGTGTTACTGTTCTCATTGTTGGTGTGATTAAATATCTATCGAGAAACAATGTAATAGACAAGGGCATGTTTTAACCCTTAGGTTGAGGGCATTACAGTTCATCATATCAAGTAAGGTGGTCTGTTTCTGTATGCTAGGCAAGACAGTTTGCTCATCCCTTAAGGGATCAGTGAGCCATATGAAAGGGATGCTGGAATTCATCTGCCTTTTCCATTTTTCTGTTTCATTTGGTCTAGAACCCTGTGCACCCAGGGATGGTGCCATTCACATTCAAATCAAACTTCTCCACCTCAGTTAGACATTTCTGCAAACATTTCACAAAACACTCAAAAGTGTGCTTCAAAAACACCTCTCCATTTTTAATATAATTAATTTGACTATCAAAATTAATGAATTCTAGTACCAAATTCATATTTTTCTTCCTTGATATTCTCAGTTGTAAAACAACATAGAGAATTACATTTATCCTGGAGTAAAAAATGCCCAGAAAACACGAGAAAAAAGATAAAACTTTATTTCCAAATGCCAGCATAGACCCAGTATGTTATACAAGTAGGGAGCATCATAATTTTCTTGACTATGGAGAGAATCAACTCACTAAATCATTTAAACTCTCTTGAATTGGGAGAAAGCTGAATAATTACTGCCATCACACATCATTTTATCACTTGCACCTGTAGTGTCTACCATAGCAACTGCCTCATTGTAAGGAATGCATCCTTTAGGTTCAGCACAGAACTCTAGATGAAGGTAGGTCTACATGTCCCTCTATGTCTCTTCTGTCTTGACACTGGGCTATCCCGCACACAGAGTAAGCATGTCTCCCTCCCTGTCCATATATCTGTAGCAAAACATCTATGCCAGTATTTTAATACTCACCACACTGTTGTATACTAGTCACATACAATGAGGTGGATCGGCTGCAAGTTTTATATATGAAATCCCTCATATTCATCCAATGTTGCTATCATCCAGAATCCAATAATCTAAGAAACAGTAAAGATTGTACCAATATATAAATGGCATCTGTCATCCAATTAATATTGATTAAGAAATGCTGTGATAAGTCAATGCACTTAAAGGTAGATGGAAATGAAGAAAACTAATGAAACACTAAGTTCTGCAGTTCTTCAAATTTTTATTTAGAAACAAAAAAGCAGATATAATGGGGAAACTGCTAATTAAGGTCAAAATCTACCATTGTCCAGATAGCTTTCTGAGCTAGGCACAAAATGGGAAATTCCCTTTATTAGCAGGGCATCTCCTCCTCTGAGCTTGTCTTGGGAGCTTACTCCCCCCAAATATTCTATCCCCCCCACACACACACCTCTACCTGCAGAATGTCACATAGTCTTGGTTAACATTACCGGTTCAACTTTCTTCCTCTGGATAAGAACTCATTCAACTAGTGCCCGAGATTTCAGGAACGCCTCTCTTTTCAAATGAACCATGAACCTTCAGCCAATGACCTTTGTCCATCCTGGGTATTCTTATCCCAATATATAAGCCTTGAGTCATGCTAAGTCAAGCTGATCTCAGTGTTGTTATTTGCCGCACATATTCACAGGGCCTCTGAACCACCTAAACCACCCTGTCCATTGTCTCTGCTCCCTTTGTCCTCCTAGAACGATATGGGCAGACATTCCCCAGGGGCAGGAAGGGTCACTAGATCTGTTACTATTAACACAAACCTCGATAAAAGTCAGTAATTCTTTTAGAATAAAAAACAGCAGTTATCTTAGTTGTAGTTGAAATTATTAATGAAATTATATACTAATTGGGTCAAAAGTACTCTCTGATAGTCTTAAAGCATTTAGGAACACAGAGTGTTTATTATTTATTATTATTATTAGTAGTAGTAGCAGTAGCAGTAGCAGTAGCAGTAGCAGTAGTAGTAGTACCAGCAGCAACAGCAGCAGCAGCAGCAGCAGCAGCAGCAATTTCAGTTTCTCATTTAGTTCTACAGCTGCCTCATGCCAAGTTCTGGCACAATCACTTTCATCTGAGAACTAAAGTCATCTTTAAAATTAAAGGATGCAGTGAACTGAGCACCATACCCAGAGGACAAAAATGGAAATCATTTAGAGTTACCTGAAATTTCCCTTCAGAACCAACACAAAACAAGCTCCTTCAGCAAATTGAGGCTATAAATAAAATACAGCACTTCATCATTACCGGTTACCTCTTTGTACAGCATCCAAGCTGCCCAGAGGCCAACATGGAATAGTGTTATTAGAACACCAAAGGGACAGGGTAGCCTAAGCTAGCTAATCACAATTGCTACATGGCAGAGCTATAATTCACTGAGTAAGGCAGTTATTAAAATTCAGGGCTTTTTCGATGCTGTGACCAGAATGGTAGTGATAATATAGTTAAGTTTCCTTGCCAGCAGCGAGGACACATTGGGAAAGATTCCCCCTCTCTGCTCTATCTGTTGTGCAAAACTGCTCGCCAATAAATAAAAAATGTGGTCAGTTGTGCCTTCTGTGCTATGACAGCATTTGAACAAAAGAAAATGTCCTACTTCCGTGAAAAGTGCCCATAAAAGTGAAGGCCTTAATGTCCTATAAATCATTACAGAGCTCTGTGCAAAAGCCACCTTCCGCAATTAAGAGAAAGCAACAGCAAATTGGCTAATTAGCATAAGAATGTACAAACACTCTTGTCTCCTAAGTGCCATTATTAAGTGTTCTAAATATAGGCGTTTCGATTGGAAAATTTACAAATCATTTTGTTTTTTTCTTATAACAAATTTGTGTACCCTTGTGACAAATGCTATATCCCTCTGTAGACAGAAAAGCCCTAAGCTAACATAAAATGAACTTTTTATGAAACCTATGAATCTAGAAGAGAAGCAATTGAATTAGTCTTGGCATCAGACTAAAACACACTTAGATTGGAAAATTACCAAATTTAACCCAATGAAATTCCGTTATGGTTTAATGAAATGCAGTTAAAACAAGTTTTGAATTAATCTTTCTCTCTGATCAAGGAAAGAATGCAATTACAGCAAACATAAAACTCCATAACAATGATTAGAATATTATTTTCTTGTGAAAACAAATTAGTTCTGAGCGCTAGCACCTGAAACCACAGTTTGAAATCAGTTAGTAATGATAAGCATTCCTACTGCAGAAGGCGGCAGACTACAAGGTAGTGTCTCAGGGAGCTGTGTTCATTCTTCCCTTTAGGAGTCATGGCAAACGCACCGCTGTGGACTCTGTTTAAACTAACAACACTTACTACTATCCAAAATATGGTAGCTGATTTCCCTGAATTCTCCAGCATATAGAGTGATGGATAAATAAGTAGGTAACAG
Source organism: Mastomys natalensis (assembly GCA_021653895.1). Lineage (NCBI taxonomy): Eukaryota > Metazoa > Chordata > Mammalia > Rodentia > Muridae > Mastomys > Mastomys natalensis. Next base: position 3,212,714 of record JAJTUV010000326.1, on the reverse strand, counting down.
GTCCACATAGAAATGAAAATTTTGTACAAATCCTGTGATGTTTAAATTTAGAGAGTTTTCTTGTTTTGTTTGTTGTTGTTTTGTCTTTGATTTGCTTTGTACCCATTAGTTCTACAAAACTTTAGAGTACACGAGCTCAATGAGACATCCCCTAAAGGTGAGTGACCTCTAAAGGACAAGAGCTATGAGTCAAATATGGCTTGGATGCTGTAATTGTTCATACTTTAGAACTTTGGTCCTCAATGTAGCAGTGTCAGGCAGTAATTGGGGACCTTTAAGATTTGAGGCCTGGAAAGAAAGAGGACACTCCACTACTGAGCTAAATTGCTGATCCTTAATATTTAAGTATTTGCCCCATCTCCATTCATCACTGTGTCTAGTAAGAAAGGAGAATATTACATGCTAAGCATACATATATATTTCATTTTATATACATAATTTTATCATTTAGTTCCTCTGAATTCAAGGCAGTTATTATCTGTAACTAACATAAATTTCCATATTTTTCCTTAATACAAAATTGGGTAAAATAAATTAAAATAGTTTATTAGGAGTAAAATTTATGTTCTTATCATACAATTACATGATTAATATATTTACTTTGGTTTATCAATCTTTAGTAGTATTAGATTTGTGAAGGATAAAACTCTACTGTGTGAATACAACATGTATTCTTCATCTATCTATTATTGATAGACTGGTTCCATTAATTGGCCATTGTGAGTAGTACAATAATAAATAAAGGGGTGCCTCTGCTGTGCTGAATTAGATACCTTCAGATAGTGATCTAGGAGTGCTCTATCTGGATTATATAATAGCTCCATGTTCAGATTACTTTTTGTGTGTATGTGTGTATGTTTATAAGACTCCATTATGATTTCCATATTGTCAGCATAAAATTACACTATCACTAACATTTTATGCGGGTTCTTCCCTAGTCTTCTGCCCTCTTACCCAGCATCTGTGTCAGCACTTGCTGATGTTTGTTTTCTTGATAACAGCTATTCTGACTGGGGCTAATTAGAAACGTAATAGAATGTTAAACATTTCTCAAATAGTTATTGAACATTTTATTTTGTTGTTTTGTTTTGAAAAATGTCAGTTCAATTAATTTGCCTACTTATTTGATGGATAATTTTGAGCATATTTTGAAATAGAATTCTTTAAGATCTTTGTATAGTCTGGATATTAATCCTCTGTCAAATAATAGTTGGCAAAATTATTTTTTTCTGTAGCTGGAAATCAATCTGTAAAGTATAATTGTCCAAAATTAGACAGACAAATACCATATATTGTCTCTCATGCATTGAATCAATATTTCAAAATCAAACTATGAAAGCAGAAGGGAAATGATGTTGGATGAGCTAGAGTAGTAATGGAAAGGGGAAGAGGGATGAGTGGGGATTGTGGAGATAAATATTATCAAGCATATGATACATGTCTATATGAATAAAAAGTATAAATAAAGGGACATAATGGTACCAAAATTTTTTATAATAGCTATACATTAGTATATATCTTCAATTAAAAAATGTTTCAAATAAGATAAATAGTATGACTCAAGTTTTCTAATATAATTCTAATGCCTACATCTGAGAGTATTATCAATATATGAGACACATGAAAATATATCTATACCCAAGCTTCTATTTTCTCATTATATTTCAGCATTTATTTATGTTATAAATATTTCTCTTCATCCAGATTTCATATTCCCTTCTTACCTAGTATGCTTCAACTGAACCAAGAGCTCTAAAAACGTGGTTGTCTGGAAACTCCTTCATTGGATAGAAGAACTATGAAAACTTAAAACTCTGACAAATTCCCTGGTGAATAAAATTAGGACTTCATACTGTTATTTCTTTTCAATGAGAAAATTCTGTTAAAAGTAAAACCAGGGATGACTTTAGAAGAGATAAATGAGAGTGTTATAAGAATTGGTTTGACCTTAAGCTGTTGTCATCTGTCAAATTGAAATCATGTTATATAGTGATCTCTTGGAAAGTTCTCACACAACTATGTCCCAGTACCATGTTGAATGCTTTGCAAATTGAGGCAGATTTATCTTTTTGTAATAATGACAACATCCCATGTACTAATTAAATTTTAAGGTAAGGGTTTATAAGTCAAAAAAAAATAAATGTAAGCATTCTCTGACTATAGGTTTATTCTCTTTAATTTCTTTAATTGATTTTGTCCCTAGTACTCTTTAAAAATTAGTCTGAACTGTTTCAATTCTTTCCCTCAAGAGCCTTGATTTCATTGTGCAATGCTTTAATCACTCTCCAGCAGTGATCTAATCTGTAAATTCTCCATCCTTCAGTTATATATACTCTATTGACCATACTCGTCATCCAGGAAATTTAAATCGTATTATTTCTTGACTATTTTAGAAAGAATGTTGGCCAACTTTTGCAATATAACCTGTAATACAGACGTTTACCCCACATAACTAAAAATAAATAAGATAGAAAATAAATTCTAAACCATTCTCGGTATGTATGTTTGTCAGAGAATCATCACTCTTGACACAATAGTTTACATAGCAAGTTCTATGCTTTTCCCTCCTACCTCTGTCTTTCCTCTTTACAGATCTCATTATAATTAATATTTCTTCATCTTCTTGTTTCATGGAAAATACATACTATTTCTCATTTGCCATTTACTTAAATAACTAGTATTTGTCTTTATTTTAACTGCTTCATTCAGCCTGGTACAATTTTTCATGTTCTTCCTTTTCTTTGTTGCTAAAGTTCTTAGTGTATTGTTTTTACATCCTTACCAAATAAACTCTTCATCTATGTTCTTTTCACTTTTCACTAATATAATCTTTGCTGACACCAATTTGCCATAAAAGTGCTTTGACAGATCCTGTATAATAGTGAGTCCTAAGATATTCCCTTTTAAGAGGGTGCATACCCCTGAATGAATGTTGCATAGCAAGGTCAAGAAATTTCTCAATGGATACACCCAATCCAATAATAAGCATGCCTATATAATCAAATATTTATTTAAACAAAACAAAAACAAAAAAGTTAACAAATGATAAATGGGATTGAAAATCTTCCAAATAGCTGAACCATGAGCCATGAGTATCTCTGTGAAGGGCAGTATGTTGGAACAGAGCAAGGAATCTCGATGCCTCTCTAATACCTTGTTATATGCTTCTCCATAATTGTATCCTTTGAAATTTCCTTCATTATAAACCAGAAATGTGTTTATCTGAGTTCCTTCTGACACTCAAGCACATTAACTGAAAACAGAAGTGGTAAGAGGCATTCTAGTATATCGTCAGTTGGCCAGTTCTGGGCATCCCCACACAGATGACCATGTCTGAAACAGAGTCAATGGGGGCAGTGTTGAAACTGAACTATCAAAATGCAGGATTTGGAGCTCCATCCAAATAGATACCCTCAAAGATGAATGAAATTATCCTACAGTGTACAAGCAGAATGAGTTCCTTATTGGTAGGGAGTCAACCACAAATCTTTTGAGGTTGTGGGGCGGTGGGCTGTGGGAAGCAGCTGGGTGCCTGGTTGAGCAAGCCTTGAACCCCGGACCTTTATCAGGACGGCAGGTGTTCAGTGCTGCCCCCAGGCCCTGGTTCTTTTCATTCAGCTTCGGCCCTCCACAGCCTCTCCCAAAGGGAGGTCTATGACCATCAGTCACAAGGAACAGTGCCTCAGGCCCTCCCACATGTAGATGAGGTATCTCTAAGCTCTCAGTCCAAGCCAATAGGCATTATCTGCCAGACCCTAACCCACATGCAGATGAGGTATCTCTAAGCTCTCCGACCAAGCCAATAGGCATTATCTGCTGTCAGACCCTAACCCACCCTGAAACTGTATATAAGGGCTCCTCTATTCAGGAGAAGTAAAGTGTGTGTTCGAGAATCATCCTGGGGTCCGAGAGTTTCTGTCTCAAGAGCTGTAACACTTGGGGAGAGATCCGCTCTCCCAGAACCTTCCTGGGGCACCAAACTGCTTCCTTGCCTGCTAGCTGGCTTCTATCGGCCCAGCCCGGGCCGGCTCAGCGTGGAGAGACAGGTGCAGCACCTGGAGTGACCGAGCTGTGACAGCGGAGACTTGAGCAGAGGCAGCAGCGGAGGCAGGCAATCTCTCCTCCCTGCTTGCACTCGCACCCTTTTGGCCCAGACCTCCCACACCAGGCTGGGCTGAAGACCAACAGACAGTGGAGACATGGGCAGTGGACCCTCCCTGCTCTCACTCTGTCCTCAGCAGGGAGATCATCATGGGACACCCTCCAGAACCGGGGACCCACATGAGGTCATACCATTTCTATGTCTGGATTGTACTGTAGAAACAGAAAAAGAAGGGCACTCTATTTTCTTTGACAATCATTTATCTCATGGACCTATAGTACTATTCTTTCTACATGTTGTGGTTTCTTCTCATTCCTTAAAATATCATATTTTCTATGATTGACATCAACCACTCCCATTTTCCAATTACCATTCATGTGCTGAAAGATGCCAGATCTGCATTCCAGCCCTAGAAATTTCTTGTTTCTTTTCTACCTGGATATTTAATTGTATTGAAATCTTTTCTTCTAGAGCTTGAATGCTCTTTCCTCCTAACAATCACAAGTCATCAGTCACATCCAACCTGCTCCATTCACTAAGAATCCTGCTTAGTAATGACCCCAACTTCTATTCAGATTTAATTCCAGAGAGCTGGAATTCCAGCTGATGTCTGTGCTCCTTAAGTCCTATAAACTCTTATTATTTTCCTTGAATTCATTCATCTACTTCCATCAATATTACTTCAGCTGAAGCTACCAATACTCATATCTGTCATGGATAAAATTCTTTTTCAACAGATGCCTCTATGTATATCCTTACCCCTCAACATCATCACTGCAATATGACTTATACCATAAAATTCAAATCTGACTATGTCAGTCACTCCATTAAATCTCTCATATTCTGGGATATATTCCAAGCTCTCTATCTTGGTTTAACTCACGCATGTCTGCGTTCTTGTCATCCTTATAATTCCCACTCCTTAGTCTACATTCCAGTCATGCTAATTGTTGGCCTTTCTATACATTGTTTTGGAATGTCTGCATTACTATTACTACTATCTGGAATATATTTATTCTATTCATGCTTGTGAGTTTCAGTCTAGATATCAAGACTCTTTATAACATTTTTGACCCATCTATCACTGTTTGTTGAAATCGGCTAACTATCATACATGCCACTAGTACAGCACTTAAGGCAATTGCTTTCTAATTTCTAATTTTCAAATTTTTCTAATTTCAAAAGTTTTGTAAAAATGAGAAAAGCTGTTGCGGGAAATAAAAATGGTTGCACCATCCACCGCTATTACCAGCTACTCTCTGCCTGGGTAGTCTAGCCGCCTCTGCCTCTAGTCTAGCCCCTGATGGCAGTCTTCCCAGCTCTGATTGGCTTGCCTCAGAGCCACTTGTCAACCATCTACCCACTGCGGCTAGTTGTCACAAATTCCCTTAACCCAGTAAATCAAAACTCTAGAAGCTTATAATTAATCAGTCAGATTTTATATCAATAAATTCTCAATTCACAAGATGCCCACACAATAATTTCAGAGTCAATTGATAATGAAACAAGCTGCCTACCCATATAAAACATATTGTCCTATAATTATCCATTTCTTAAATTCATAGATACCTGTGGCTATTTAAACCATGCAGACTCTGGATCATCTTCCTCCATATCTTGAATTCAAGAAATACTTCACTTGGGGTTCTCTTTCACCTTCAGGTCACATTGACAACGAAAACAAAGGACAAACAGTGGTTCTCGCATAGAATCAGGAGAGCACCAATTTGTTTGGGAGAGCTATGCCCCAGAATCATTCTTTACATGCCTTTTTGTAAGCAAAACTAGGAAGGATCCATTATTACTGATTTTTTTTTTCATAGAAAGTCGATTATGGTATGAGGAAAGAGAATTAATTAAATTTTCAACATAAAATCTCTTCTGTGCTAGATTATAGGGAAATAATGATTCAAAGTAACGTACATTTGTGGTCAATAGCATGTAAAGACTGATAATTATAGAATCTACTTTTAATAGCCCCTACTTAAAAAATTCAAATTTCCAGGGAAAATAGCATTCAAGATATATTCATAAAATTATCAGATTGGAGCTGCCATCTTGCATTCTCGAGTGTGTGTGCCTTATCTCAGCCGTCTGCCCCAGGTCCCCTGAGCATGAACCTTAGTCCCCATAGTGACCTCATTTCCACTCCGACAAGATGAAAGAAATGATCATGAACCAGGAAAAACTAGCCAAACTGCAGGCACAAGTTAGCATTGGTGGGAAAGGAATTGCTCGTAGAAGAAGGTGGTTCATATAACAGCCACAGCAGACAATAAGAAAAACTACAGTTCTCCTTAAAGAAGTTAGAGGTAAACAGTATCTCTGGTATTGAAGAGGTGAACATGTTTACAAACCAAGGAACAGTGATCCATTTTAACAACACTATCGTTCAGCGTCTCTGGCAGCAAACACCTTCACCCTTGCAGGCCATGCTGAGACAAAGCAGCTGACAGAAATGTTTCCCAGTATTCTAAACCAGCGTGGTGCAGACAGTCTGACTAGTTAAGGAGACTGGCTGAAGCTCTGCCCAAACAATCTGTGGACAGAAAAGCACCACTTGCTCCTGGAGAGGATGATGATGAAGTTCCAGATAGTAGAGAATTTTGATGAGGCTTCTAAGAATGAGGCAAACTGAATGGGAGCAACTTCTGAATGAGGTGGGTGATACTTGCAGAAGTTACAGGAGCCATTTTATATCATGACTGCTTTTTAATTTTCTATTTATTATGGATCTGATAAAATCTAGATCTCTATTATTTTAAGCCCAAGATCCCCACTGCAGCTCCTTTCAGTTTCATTTATACCTAATTCATTCTTTGTGGCAAATTAAGCTGAAGAAGCCTGGGAATAAAGTTTGGAAAAGGTTAATAAAATTCTTTGCCTAGTTAAAAAAAAAAATCATCAAATTGTGGTATAGGAATACATACTAGCATTAATTGTAATAATGATGCATACATATAATAATTACATGGATTAATAATTATTTTTTTAAAGTTTTTATATAGTAACACATTTTATTTCCAGATCAGCTTTTTGTACTAAAAAATCTATTTTAGCCCCACTATAGACACAGAAATGTTACTCAACAATGCATGTCTTGCAAAAGCATACCATGACTTAAATCCGGAGATATTGTGTGAGTCTATGTCTTAGCCAGCATTCTATTTTTGTCTAATATACAAATTTTATATGTTAAGAAACTAAATACCAAAAAGTTAAACAAATTCCCAAAGAACGTTAAAATCTTGCTTTTACACATTAAAAAATTGTCATTATTGGTTTTAAAACATGATAAATTTGACCAGTCCTAGAAACTGTTGGTGGGCTCTTGGGGGCCTTTTAGGGAGAAATAAAAGAGTAGGTGTTCTGATAAACATAGAGATTTCATTCACCTTTGTATGCAATATGGGATATAAAAATATGGCTGAGTATGTTGAGCTATTTCTTTAATTATGTTGATAATAACTGAAATATTTTAAAGACAATTCAATTTCTTTATGCAGCTAACAAGCTTGATAGCCTTCTATTTGTATTACAAATAGAAAGATAACAATTTTCCAGAAAATACTTTTATAATTGAATTTCATTATAAAATCTTCCCAAGTACCTTAATATTAGCCAGGCTTATATCCAACGGTGAATTAGAGCAGCCACACGACAAGGATATTTGTTAAGGTAGAAAGTTCTTTGTTTGAACAGAAACCTACAAGACAATGTGATCAAATTATGTATTAAGGAACTCCAACATGGTTTACCATTGTTAGTCTTTTGGGACTGTTTTTCCTCCTAGTAAAACATCTGAGCTACCCGAAAGACTGAATAATCTCAATCTCTCTCTCTCTCTTTCTCTCTCCCTTTCTCTCTCACTCACTCACTATCTATCTATCTATCTTAGAAGATGAAAAGGAGAATAATTATTTCTGTCTGTCACCATATGACATCCACAGCCTAGAAGAGTTCTTTGACAGGTCAGAAGATGCAATCTAAATTCCAATACAGAAACTCTCAGGATCAAAAAGGGCAATCTAAATGTGTCCAAAAGTCCCAAACTGACTCTAGGATTATGTCCCTTTAAAATAGGGAGATGGTGATAGAAAAGCTTTGAATGGGACCAACACCTTCTGCAGAAATCCTTACAATTCCCATGGAAAGTGCTTTCTGAGAATCTGGAAGCTAGATTTCCTCAAGAAGCTCAGGAAGACCCAGGGATCTGGCTTATTTATTTACCTTCTATTGGGTTTCAGATTTATTTGATTTAGGCAGCAATTTCATTTACCCCTTGGACACTGACACTTGCTCTAATCTGCATTTCTGACAACCTTAATTGTCACATAAAACCCAATCCAGTCTGTATCTAGCTTTACTTTACTAAATTTCACTCCCCATTTACTTCCACTCTTGCATTGTCTGGTACGACATACAAAAATGTCTGCACTCTTTCCAAGGCACTTGTCAAGACTGTATTTTAAGTCCACAGAGTTTTAAAACTAATTTGGTATTTACAGATATGAGGAAGAAAGCAGAAGTGGCTTAAACAAAAAGATACTGTCAATGTGATCGCACGCTGTAAGTCTACAGTTCCTTAGGACTGAAATATGAACTTTACACATGCATTAGGACATTTGTTTTTTCTTTACTTTTTCTTTATAAGAATAATGCTAGTAGGCTGGTAATTGTGGTTGTGTGATTGATCGTCACCAGCCTGTGGCTCTCTGGGACCCCCTTGAAAATGAAATTGACTGTCTTTGAGTGATAATGTCAGTGGGATAGATTGTGTCACTGGATAGTGGTCTCCTGCTGCTACATAAATGCCACAGCAAGCCAGAGGTATTTATAAGGAAAAAGTTCATGCTAACTTAAGCTTTCTATTTTCAGTGCAAAAGAAATTGAGTGGGAAGATGTTAATACATTAGCTTATACTGGAAGTATATTGAATGAAGAATGGAAATTTAAAGCAGACTATAGCCAATCGGGAATGGGTAGACTTAAGATTTTTAGTTCTTATGCATTTAAGTACAATCTAAAGATTAGTTTCTCATTATTGAAACACGTTCTTAAACATGGTTGTATAATACTTACTGAGATTCTCATAGATTATATTAGATACTTTTCTAATCAAATATCTTTATGTCCTGAAAATTAATTATATATATGATAGATACTGGTCACTAAATCAGATATTATTAACCTCTTAATATGATGACAGAATATTGTAGGCTCCTTAACAAATTGATTTACTGTATTTGTATTGTAGTTTATTACAAAACACATATTACAAACACATAGCAGATACTTTGTAATTATGATTTATTAAAAAGATATTCTAGGTATGAAAAATCTGCCTAAAGGCATATGTGATAGATACTGGGTGATAAGGTGGTATTATCAAATTTTCACTTCCTGAATCTGGTAAAAAATAATCCACATCCTACTAATAGCTTTGTATTATGCAACAGTTTTCGAAGATTGGATTTAGTCTATAGGGAAAACAGTAAAACGAAATATTGGTCCATAACATAGAATATATGGACCAGTAAGAATCAATATGTAAGTCTAGGTATCACATTTTTTTTAAATACCCTAAGTGAAGAAATTGCCCTAGAATGTATTGATATAGTACCCCATTGCACATCTTGATGGTGGCAGTCACTAAAGAAGAAATTGATATATGTTATATATATATATATATATATATATATATATATATATATATATATATACTATTTTGTGAACTGTCAGAAACTGGTTAGCAGAAGTTAAAAGTAACAGGCATCCAGAACACTAAGATGTTAAATTTTAAAACAGCAACATTTCGTGTCTATAAGCCCAAGGTAAGGTAGTCCTTAACACCCATGATTTGTGTGTGTGTGTGTGTGTGTTTTCTCTTTGGGAAGGCTAATTTCTTTTTCTGTATATGAATGCACAGATACATGAAACGATACAAAATTCACAGGAAAAGTATTTCTAATAGCGTGATCAACTTCAATAGATTTCTGAAACATGACTGAAATTCATTGATTAAAGTATTCTTCAGTTATATTTCCAAGCAAAGCTGTTTGACCTTTCAAAATTATTAATTCCATTTAAAATAACATTCTAATAAAAGATGTAAGAAATAAGACGTGTCATTGGAATTGGTGATTTAACACTAAGGTAAGAGCCTTGTATGGAGATATCCTTACCTCCATTTGAAATCATTTCTTACTCTATTGATATTTAGTGGTAAACTTCCTAGTTTATTGCCCTAGTAACAAATAATTAATATCTCCTAATTTGTTCATTTAACTTAATAACTTTCTTAAACCTTTGTGGAAATCTTAATCTTGGCAATATAGATTGAAGAGAGAATTGGTTAAAAAAAAAAGAGTGAAACACACAGACACACAAACACACACACACACATACACAAATACCATAAAGGAGCATGAATAAAGATTGTAAAGAAGTAGTGAATATCCAGAAAATGGTCCCAAATTTCAGTCTCCAAACTTTAAACATTTGTTAGGCAACAAAGAAAGAGAAGAAAAATAAAATGACACAAGAGAGACAGGACACTCTCTGAAGTCTCAGACTTAGAGTTAAGAATTCACATACAGCCAACAAAATTCACTATGAAGTCTGCCTGCATATAAACAATATTCCCCCCTCCTAGAAATGTATCACATAAAGAAGTTACAAGAGTAATAGGAGCTAAGATTATGTGACCTTTGCACTTGACTTACGCTTTTCCAAGCTCTACTACTGTAACATTCTAAGAATCTTACAAATGATATCAGAACCCTTTTATAATCAAAACATGTACAGAATTTTATGACTCTGTAGTAAAGAATCTCACTTTTACCTTGATGTAATTATTTAGTCAGTCTTCATTCGTGTACAGTGTTCATCAGAAACCACCTATGATCTCATTCAATAAAAATCTTCCATAAATGTTTTCTTAGAAACCCTGACAAGGTAACTGCAGAATCCACCCAAATCCAACAGTGTGTAGGTATTGCTAAGACACTTCCATTGAGCTTCTCTTTGGAGAAACCCACATGATTTGCTTGGGTGTGCAATGCCCTTCTCATCTGCCTCCCAGCCATCCAGTGTCTACATTATATTTACAGTAAAAAGAAAATTACTATTAATAAAAATTTCTGAATCACATTGCTTCATTCTGTTATCTTTTCCTGTAGCAACGCCAAGAATTCTGGTGTCAACTGAGTGAGTATCTAAGAAACAACTCTACAGGCTGCTTCCAGCTATAGTATACAGATAGGTCTCCATTCCTGTTGCCACTAACCAACTCTCCTGGTTTATATTCATTTTGTAAAAACGTATGCTGTCAATAAGAGAATACTAAAACTGCACCAACTGATAGGCTTGTATTTCTGGATGTTCCTTGGTAAGATGGAAATGACAAGTCAATATGAGGACTATAACATTATGTAAGGCAAAGTTTCAAATATTAAAAAATAGTTATTCAACACCTTTTCTAAGAATTGTATTTTATGGAATGAATGGCTTATCAGTTTATATTACAGTTAAAGGTTCCTGGTTTCCACTGATAAATCATTTCACATCCAATAGATATTGCTTGGTTTTTCTTGGGGGTAATCTTTGCATGAAAAGAGAAAATCTTTACAGCAATAAAAGCACTGCCTTGGGATGAAAGAATACCTCAGCGAATAACAAAGCATACTGCTTTCCTGGAGGGTCCAAACTCTGTTCTTCACACCCACATCGGTTGGTTTACAACTGCCTGTCACTCCAATTTCATGGTATCTGATACCATCTGTGGTTCCCTCTTGGTGCTACATCCTTTGGCACACACTCAAACAGACACTGAAACACATGCACATAAGTGAAAATGATTTTAAATTACCTAATCTTTAATAAGTATTCTGCAACATTTATTAGGTTATTTGTATTTTAGTTTTGTGAGGTGAAGGTATTTGACATTGTGCCTTAATGTTATCAAAAGGTTATTTTAAAAAAAAAAACAAATCCAGGCCAACTTGATCATTTCATAATAAGGATTTTTTTTTTGTTAGATGCACCTTATAGGTTTCCACTCTTAAACTGCATATTCTAACACTTATGTTAAAGTCAAGCTGTTTCCATCTGTTTAGGCTACACACTGTATCACTTAGTAATATAAAAAGAGCAGTTTTCTTACACTCCCGGGACAAAAAAAAAAATCACAGAGAATTCATAAGTGATTCAATACACAAAAAAATTCACTTCCTACTTAGAGTTTCAGCCATATCATAATGCCATATCATAAAAACTGTTACTTTTCCTTTGTGTTAATCATAAAGAATTCCAGTAGGTAAACCCTGTAAGACTGGGCACCTCATCATTTCACTTGACTGAGGCACACAGCCACAGCAGGCAGAGTTAACTACTCTAAGCACTGTTTGTCTGAGCACCAGAATGACCCTAACTGTGACTTAACCATGTAATATTTTGAAGCAAATCTTTCCTCTGTCTATACCACCAGAAAACTCAGAATGGAGCTGTAGCTCTAGCATGGTAGAGGACAGCTCAACTGTCACTTTACTGGGACATTGCTTTTCTCTGGTGACTATCAGCCAGGAACTGATGGCAGCCTTCAGTAACTTGCTGCCTTCCTTCAACCAAAGGTTATGGCTCTAGCAAGAATCTCAACATTGTGCTTGCTTCTCCCAACACCTCTCTGATTTGTCATCTGTGAAGCTGGGTCACTCCATAAGCAATTCCTACAAGAACTGTGCAGACACAAAAATCCAAGCCCATGCAGTTCTGTATGCACAGCAATCCTGGTGACTGTTATCTGCAGAATTGCAGGAGCTTAAGCTCATTAAAATTCCAAGAATCACTCACTGCAAAAGGCTGTGTTTAACCCCTTCATAACTATTTTTTAAAACACAGTATTGTGGGTAGAAAAATTTCTAAAGCAAAACCATAAGCCCTTGGAATACAAAACTAAAATAAAATTGACGTTTTACTGAGTAAAATTTGCTCTCACTTATCTTACCTTCATTCCATTTATATTCTAGAATAATCTGCCATTAATTCTGTGTCCTGCCCTCACAGAAGCAGATAATATGATGAGCTTTCTTAATGTGAGGTATTATGCTTCTTTCTTTCAGTCTCTCTCTCTCTCCATTGTTCCCTCCTTCCCCCTCTATCTCTGTCCTCTCCTACTACTACTCACTCTTTCTTGTGAGTGGATGTGTGTGTGTGTGTGTGTGTGTGTGTGTGTGTGTGTGTATGTGTGTGTTTGAAATTCCAAGACCATTTATTTAGGGCAGGGAAGCTGTAATTTTAGCAGCTGCTAGGATGGTAATGGAAATGAAGAGTAGAGAATGCCACACTTTCTGAGATAGAGTCCAAGTTCCCAGCAATAGGGGTCAGCAAGCAGATGAATGAAAAAAATAGATTACAGGAGGAGGGAGTTTTTCATCGAGAGAGAGTGAGAATGCACCAGATTGTCAGGACAAGCAGGCTTGACAATTTAGGCTGTATCTGCAGAAGAGGCAGAAAAGCCAGCAGGTTAGCAATGAAAACCTGAAAGCAATGTGCTGGACGGGAAAGTTGGGACATCTTTAGAGAGAGATACACTGAGAATGCCCAGAGTGTCACGTCAAGCATGCTTAGAGTCTTGGCCAATATTTGAAAAGGTGAAAGAAGGAGCATAAAGGGAGAGTTTTTTGCTTAAAGCTTAGAAATGTGGACAGGTGTAGCAGAAAAGATCTTGTTGTACAAGAAGTTGATGAAGGTTTTCAAAAACCAAAGGCAATAAGGAATGAGCACCTGAAGAAAAATCAACAGAGAGGAGGAAGAGAGAACATATACTGCCATGAAAAGACATGTGGATGCAAAAACCACATTGATCTGGGCTTTATTTCTGGCCTGTGAGCAATGTTTGTAATCTCGAATACTTGGATGTTCTTATCTCAGTAGACACAAAGTTTAAGTGTTCCTTCCAACTCTGGTTGTACTCAAAAAAGTCTTGTCATGTTCATTTAGAGAAATAGCATCTATAAGTATATTTTATTTAAAGAAGTAATTTTAAGATATGAGGAAGGATTATTTGTGTTTTATTCCAATAATTCATCCAGAAAGTAAAATCTTCTGTCTGCAATGTGGAGTGTAAGTGCAGGTGATATGGACCACTATTCTAATAATTAGCTGTAATTCCCGAAATATCAAATGTTAGAAAGGATTACATTTTAAATGATAAGTTGAGTTTATTTTCATTTATAGAAAAAGCAAATGAGTGAAAAAATTAGAAATAATAAATATCAATATAAAATATACATATAATCGATTAGTGTTAATGCTGTGTAACAACACAGAATATTCATGTGCTCTAGGATTCAGAAATCTAGTTATAAGATGCTACTTAAATCAAAGAGGAAATGTAATCTAATACCAAGGAGATTACGTAGGAGAAATGAGTAGGACCTAAGGTAGTTATTAAAAGCATCACTCAAAGCAGAAAGGAGAACAGAGAAATGGAGCATAGTAAGCAAGGTGATGAGTAAGAACTATGATCGCATAAGAACTATGATCCCATAAGAATCTTCATTATTTTTCAATCAATACTTCAGATTGTGAATTTTGTTTATTTTATTGACTCTGCTATTAGCCATCAGCTCTTCATTCTTGATTGATTGATAGTGAGCTTAACTGTGGGTTTCAATTTTTTTTCATAGCAGTAACAGAATTCCTGACAGTTAAAATGGCTTCCTCTTTGTTCATGGTTTCCTAGGATACAATCCATGTGACAAAAAGGCATGGTGGTTGGGATGGCAGAACCATGAGGTTGGGGTTCCTATATGTTCACTAGACAGAAAGTCGGGAGCTCAGACCAGAGCCAGGAGTGTTTTTGAAGGTCTCCTTTTAGTGACTCACTTTTACCAGTCAGGCCACATTTCCCAAGCAATCAATACTCTCCAAAAATAGCATCAAATACTCTGGTTTCTCCATAGATTCTACAGATCTTTCACTCTTCACCCAAGCAACACCATCACTGAAGATCAGTGTTAAAACTCATGATCCTATATTGGACATTTAGCAGTGAAATCACAAGACTTCGTCACAGGTCGCATAGACTCATGGCCATATTATAAGGGACATTTCTTCATTACAGCGTCATTGGTGCCCATGCTCACTAAAATCTCAACTAAAATTCAGTGTCTTTCCTGAGAATCTAGAAAACATCACTACAGGGCTCTTTATAGGAAAAGAAAGAAAGAAAGAAAGAAAAGAAAGAAAGAAAGAAAGAAAGAAAAGAAAGAAAGAAAGAAAGAAAGAAGAAAATTTGCACTATTAAATGGCACAGAGTGAATGAATTCTATTCCATAAAGGAAGAAGATGAAGAGGGAAGAGAAAGGAGAAACAAGAGGAGAGAGGAGGAGGAGGAGGAGGGGGAGGAAGAAGAGGAAGAAGAGAATAGCAAAGGAAAACTGAAACAAAGAAAGACCACAACCTAGCAAGGCAACAACTAGACAATGCAGTTCCATATTCAGCATCTCTGGTACACACTGGGAACTTTAAGTTCCAATGGCTTGAGTAACATGTGACTTCCTTATGCCACTAGGAAGCATGTGTCACATTTAGGATTAGACATTAATAAATTTGATATTTTCTCTTCCAACTTCAGGGGAGTAGTCTTGTTCTCAAGTACTGAAAATATGTGAGGAATATTCTCATTACTCATCAAATAATACATTCAAATTTGCATCTGAATATCATTTGCATTAATTTATCAAATTATGTTATGACATAGCATGAATTGTTTAGGGCCATTGGTGGGAAACAGTAAAAAAAAAAGCTGTGTGGGGGTGTGTAGAAGATCTAAATTCCTCATTCTTTCCCAAGTTGTGAAGGAAGACACCAAAAGTCTAGACATACAACGAATAATGAAGTATTCTAGTCTGATCTTTGGGATGTTCCGCACAGAGTAGCCATGTTTCAATATGAGATATGAGAGAAACACTGTATATTAGCTATCTGTGGCTTCATACCATATGTAATAGGTAGAGATACTGACTTCGAAATACATTATTCTGCCACTCTGGTGATTATTGAATAAATCCATACCTACTGAGATTATTGGATAAATCCATACCAAGGGTCATACAGATGACCCTGGTTGAACTCAGTGGTTCACAAAGTAAAACAAAGGGCCTGAATGTGGAGAAGATGAGTATAGGAGAAAATGGATTCCAGGAATGGGCTAGATATAACAGTGTAAAAATGAAAGTATAAAACTGTCAAATAAAAAATTAACAAAATGAGAAATACAAAGTTTTGCTTTGTTTTGCTTTTAAATTACCCACTGACTTGAAACTCTAAATGATCCTAAATATTTTGTTGTTGTTTCTTGTATTACACACATATACCCACATGCACATGCACACACACATACATCCCTACCTATGTGGGTTTTAATGGTATGGTCACTGTGAAAAGAATATGATGTAAAGGCCAAGAGTAGTAATTTTATATCAACTTGACTCAAGCTAAAGTCATCTGAGACGAGGCAATTTCCACTGAGATAATGCCTCCATAATGATCATGCTATAGGCAAGCAAGACTGTAGGGTATTTCTTGTGATTTATATGTCATTTGGATGACAAATATTCAGATACAACATAGATAAACAAGACAAACTCAGGCCCTGATGGTATGAAGATATCTTTAGAAGGAGTAAGTTCCTATAAAAAAGAGAAAGGAAAAGCCAACCTTATGTAATACACAGGTCAAGAAATACAATGATCAGTGTTTAAACCTTCACCTGCAGACATTTCAGCACAGATGCAGACTAAATAGCACACACACACACACACACACACACACACACAAGGCAAGCAAGGGAACAGGGAATGATTTGACATTTCACCATGGAACAGAGACCTCTGCTTCTCAGTTGCTTAGATTAATTTTATTTTCTTTTTTTTTTTTTTTTTTTTATTGAAAATTTTTATTTTTTACATTTCAGATGTTCTCTCCTTACCCCATTTCCCCCCCTCCCTCCCAGGAACTCACTATCCCTTCCCCCTCCTCCTGCCTCCACGTTGGTGTACCCCCACCCACCCTCCCCTGTACCTCACCTCCCCACCCTCGAATATCCTACCCCCCATGTCCAGTCTTCATGGGACCAAGGATCTCTTCTCCCACTTATATATAGCTCCCTTGCATATATAGCTGGAGCCATGGGTCCCTCCCTAAGCGCTCCCAGGCTGGTGGCTTAGACCCTGGGGGCTCTGGTTGGTTGGGATTGTTGCTTTCCTCATGGTGTCGCGAATCCTCTCAACTCCTTCAGCCTTCACTCTATCTTCTCCATTGGGAACCCCATGCTCAGTTTAATGGTTAGCTGTGGGCTTCTGCCTCTGAGTATGTCAGACTCTTGCAGACTTCTAAGGAGACAGCTATATCAGGCTCCTGTCAGCATGTACATCCTGACATCCACATCAACCTCTACCTTTGGTGACTGCACATAGGATGGATATCCAGGTGGAATGGTCTGTAGACGGCCCCTCCTTCAGTTTCTGTCTGTACTTTGTCTCCATATTTGCTCCCTTGAGTATTTTGTTACTCCTTCTAAGAAGGACTGAAGGCTAGGGAGAGAGGGGGCCCATCCAGGACCGATGATGAGATCTGGTGGCGTTTGAGTGATATACTCTGTTTTGTTTTTTTGACTTAGCAGTTTTTCTATTTACTCCAATTTAGACTTTGTCATACCACTTGAGATTAGCAAGCTTTTTCTGAGGGGAAGAACATGAACATGCTTAACAAGCTGGCTTTGTGAGCCATTATAGAAGAAAAGGCAGCCACCAAGGCTCCTGAAACAAAAACAACAACAGCCGAATGAGGATAGGAAAAGAATTTTGGAGAATCTGATATTCTGCTAGCACATTTCCTATTAAATAGAAACCTCAAGCATCAGAACAGACAGCTATGAAGGTGACACTTGAAGGAAACTGAAAGAGGTGAGATCTCAAGTGGCTTTGCTTGACCTTGGGCTTAACGCATATTTGACCTGAACTAAAAGGGGAATATCAGGTTATATTGATGCGTTTTCCCACTTTGCTGGAATTTCTCGTGAAAGGAATGACAAACACATACTTTCTTAGAAAAGTGATTTAATGTTTGTGTAATGTTTAAATGAGTCTATGGGGTCTGTAATATGAAGTATTTTATGGTAAATTTTGACTAATGGTTCTGTTAATTTCACAGAAGAATGTACTATATTTTCAAATATTATCACCTTTATTTCCACGTGTCTTTTTTTATTACCTTGGCTAGGAGAGATGTGATCCTTTTGGTGTGCTTCTGGCTTAGAATTGTCTTCCTGATTGTTTGCTCTCAGTTTAGAAAACCAAAATAGATGCCAGTGACTCTCAAGACAAAAGATTTGAAGGTCAGGAACCACTTCTCCTAATGTGTAGCACTGGGAAGAGGGAAACTGTATCTGTAACACTTAACCAATGTCTCTGTCCCATTCATGAAATATATGCCTGAAGACAATCTGTCTGTATGATGGAACATGCTGATACAACAAATGATATACAGTATCCTCACAGACTGAAAACTGAACAGTAACTTTGAAATTCATATTACATTCAATTGAAGTTCAAGGGATAGTCATACTAAAGCAATTCGAAATGCTGGTGCCATAGACGAAATATCTGACAGTCAGTCTTTCTTATACAATCCTAATTTATTGAAGAAACTAAAATACCTGCATTAGTAATTTTATCTCTTTTTATATTTATTATATTCTTGTGTGTATGTGTCTATGTATGTATGTATGTGTATATGTACATGTGTATATGTGTGTGTGTATGTGTGTTCTCATTTGCTCCTTATCTACCCATCTCCAAGGACGTAAGAGGAGGACATTGTATTCCCAGAAACTGAAATCATAGCACGCGTGAGCTATCTAACATGGGTGCTGGAAACTAGTCTTCTGCTCTTCACTCTTCATGAATATTCAGAGAGTGAAACTATTTGAAAGGATATAAAATATTTTGGGGTAACGCTATCCAAACAAATGAAAGATCTGTATGACAATAACTTCAAGTCTCTCAGAAAGAAATCAAAGCTCTCAGAAAATTAAATCTCCCATGCTCATGGATTGGCAGAATCAATATAGTAAAAATGGCCATCCTATGAAAGGCAATCTACAGATTCAATGCAATCCCCTTCAAAATCCCAACAAAATTCTTCAAAGTCATGGAAAGAGCAATTCTCAAATTCATCTGGAAAGACAAAAACCCAGAATCACAAAAACAATTCTTAACAATAAAAGAACTGCTGGGAGAATCACCATCCTTGACCTCAAGCTATACTACAGAGCAATAGTGATAAAAACTGCATACTACTGGTACAGAGACAGACTCGTTCGTTGATCAATGGAATAGTGTAGAAGACCCAGAAATAAAACCACATACTTACGCATTCTTGATCTTTGACAAGGAAGCCAAAACTATACAATGGAAAAAGAGAGCATCTTCAATAAATGGTGCTGATCTAACTGGCTGTCTGTATGTAGAAAAATGAAAATAGACCTATATTTGTCACCTTGCACAAAGCTCAAGTCCAAGTGGATCAAGGACTTCAACATAAAACTAGATACACTGAATCTAATAGAAGAGAAAGTAGGAAAGAACCTTGAATTTATTGGCACAGGGGGAAATTTCCTAAACAGAACTCCAATGGCTCATGCTCTAAGATCACAAATTGATAAATGAGGTCTCGTGAAACTGGAAAGCTTCTGTAACACAAAAGACATAGTCAATAAGACAAATTAACAACCTACAGATTGGGAAAACAATTTCACTAACCCCACATCTGACAGAGACCTAACATAAAAATATATAAAGAATTCAAGAAGCTAACCATCAAAACACCAAACAACCCAATCAAAAAATGGGGTATAGAACTAAACCAAGAATTCACAACAGAGGAATCTCGAAAGGCTGAGAAGCACCAAAAGAAATGATTAAAGTCCTTAGTCATCAGAGAAATGCAAATCAAAATGACCATGAGATTCCACCTTACACAAATCACAATGGCTAGGATCAAAACTTCAGGTGACAGCAAGTGTTGGAGAGGATGTGGAGAAAGAGGAATACTCCTCCACTGCTGGTGGGTTTCAAAACTGGTACAACTACTCTGGAAATCTATCTGGAGGTTTCTCAGAAAATTAGAAATATATCTAGCTAAAGACCCAGCTATACCACTCTTGGGAACATACCCAAAAGATGTCCCACCATGCCACAGGAGCACATATTCCACTATGTTCATAGCAGCTTTATTTGTGATAGCCAGAAGCTGGAAAGAACCCAGATGTCTCAAGACAGAAGAATGGATACAGAAAATGTGATTCATTTATACAATGGCATACTACTCAGCTATTAAGTATAAGGATATCCTGAGTTGTGCAGGCAAATGGATGGAACTAGAAAATATCATCTTGAGTGAAGTAACACACATCCAAAAGGACATGTATTATATGAACTCACTGATAAGTGGATATTAGCCAAAAAAGAAAAAAATACAGAGTACCCAAGATACAGTCCACAGAATTCTGAAAGGTCAACAAGCTGAAGGGCTCAAGTGAGGATGCCTCAGTCCCACTTGGGAGGAAGAAGAAAGCAATCACAAGTGGGGAGGAAGGGACATGGTCGGAAAGGGGATGGGCGGGGGTTGGGGGAAGGAGGTGAAGAGGGGACCATGACCTGGTATTGAGTGGGTGAAAAGGTCTGAAACCCTGAGGGGCAGCAGAAAGAATGGAAACAGGCAACCTTGGGAGGTAGGAGGTGGGGGCACCATTCAAAATGTACCAGAAACTTGGGATGTGAGAGACTCTCAGGACTCAAAGGGAGGCGCCTTAGATGAAATGCCTAAAATGGGAAGAGGGAACTTGTAGAGTCCACCTCCAGCAGAAAGACAGGGCATCAAGTGAGGGATGGGATTACCATCCCACAATCAAAACTCTGACCCATAATTGTTCCTGTCTGAAAGAACTGCAGGGATGGAAATGGAGAGGAGCCTGAGGCAAAGCAGTGACAGGCCCAAAGTGGATCCAGCTCAAAAGGAGGTTCCAAGGCCTAACACTATTACTGAAGCTATGGAGCACTCACAAAAAGGGACCTATCATGACTGCCCTCCAAGAGACTCAACAAGCAGCTGAAAGAGTCAGATGCAGATTTTTTCACCCAGCCAATGGACAGAAGCTGCTGACTTCTGCAGTTGAATTAAGGAAAAGTTGGAAGAAGCTGAGGAGGAGGGCAACCCTGTAGGAGGATCAGTAGTCTCAATTAACCTAGACTACCAAGATCTCTCAGCCTCTGAACCACTAACCAGGCAGCATAAACCGGCTACTATGAGGCCCTCAACACATATACAGCAGAGGACTTCCGGGTCTGTGTTCAGTCAGAGAAGATGCACTTAACCCTCATGAGATTGGAAGTCCCAGGGAGTTTAGAGGTCTGGTGGGGTAGGGAGTTGGGATGGTTTCATCCTCGTGGAGACAGGAGCAGGTAGGAGTCAGGGGGTGGACCAGGAGGGGAATAAAATCTGGAGTGTAAAAAAAAAAAAAAAAAGAAAAGATTAAATAAAATTAATGAGATGATTATGTGGAAAAAAAAGGTATGGCCTTGTTGGAGGAAGAATGGGAGTTTTCAAATGCCTAAACCAGGCCCAGTGCTCTCTCTATTCCTCTGCTTGTGGCTCCAGATGTAGAACTCTCAGCTTCTTATCCAGCACTGTATGTGGGTGTATACCACGAGGTTTCTTACCTTGCTGATAACTAAGTCTCTGAAACTGTACGGAAACCCCAAATAAGTGCTTTTTTTTACTTAAGAGTTGCCTTGGGATTGGTGTTGCTCAATAGACCCCTGAAGAGAACATCTTCCTATATTTCCTCAGGTAGCATGTCAGCAAGTCTTGGTTCTTTACCTGAGGGTGATCCATACCTTCAGCCCTTAAGTATCTCTTGCCATTTGTTACCTTGCCTGGATTGGGTTATTGTAATTTCCCAACAACTTTGATAACTGCACATAATAACCCTAAGACATGCCCTAAAGAATATCTGGCACTCTACATATTCTTTCTTCTATCATGATAGTTATTTTTTAGATAAATTAGTTAATTTAATAGTTAATTTTTTAGATTAATACTTCTAAAATAGTATGAATTCCTCATGACTATTTCAAGATTCTGTTCCATTCTTATCTCTCAAGATTATGCACTCACATTTAAAGATTTGGAGCTAGAAGGCTCTGAAACAGAGTACTGAAAATGTGTCTTTATGAGTTTGGGTTACCTCATGATTACATCTGTATACTCTGTACATGAACTGAAGAACAAAAAAATAGTCAACAAATAGTTCTGGAAAATTGGATATCCATATGTGAAAGAATGAAACTAGATTTATCTGCCTTTGCAAAACTAACTCCAAATGGATCAGAGTTCTAAATGTGACATGAAACATTGAAACTGCTGGAAGAAAACAGAGCAGATGCTCTATATAGTATAGATGTAGGAAGTGTCTCCGTATTTAGTACGATGTTTCTATTTCCTTGCAAGCTATTTTTATTTACAACTCAATATGATATTATGTATATATATAATATATTATATATATATATATATATATATATTTTATCTTGTATGTATGTATGTATGTATCATATTTGCATTATTCATTGTAAATCAAAGAGCATTTACATTGATTTTATTTCTAGCTATTGTGATTTGAATAGCAAAGAACAAGGCTAAGCAAGTTGAGTATGATGTGTCAAGTCCTTTTGACCATCTACAAACAAGTGATATAGCTAGGTCATATGATAAATTTACTGTACCGTTCTGCTAAATCTCCACATTGTGTACCATAGTGGTTGCAGCCGTTTGCAATCTCACCAAAAGTGAATGTGAGTTCTCCTTGCGTGATGCCTTCGAGCACTTGTTTTCTGTTGTTCTACCAATTGTTATCATTTTCACTAGTGTGAAGATGAAATATCTCAAACTTGATTTCATTTGCACTTCCCTAACTATTAGAGATCAATGGACCTTGTTTTTTTTTTTTTTTTTTTTTTTTTAAATATTTCTTCCTATTTCTTAGCCTATTTTCCCCTTCTTTTGAGAACTTTTTGTTCAGATCTCATGCTATATGTTTAAATGGCTTGTTTGGTTTGGCTTTTTGTCTTCTTTCTCTATTTTAAGTTTTCTTATATTGTGAGCATAATAATCCTCTACTCGATGTGTATCTGGTAAAACTGTTACAAATTTTATTTGGGCTTCTTTTTCGCCCAGTTGATTGTTTAATCAGCTATGCAGAAGCTTTTATTTTTATGAAGTCTAACTGGTCAGTTGTTGGTTTTAATTCTAGATGAATTGCAGTCCTATTCAGAAAGACCTTTCCTACATCTACACCATGTGGGACACTGCCTCTGTTTTCTTCCAGCAGTTTCAGTGTTTCAGGGTCACATTTAGAACTCTGATTAATTTGGAGTTAGTATTTGTAAAGGCAGATACAGATCTAGTTTCACACTTTTGCATATGGATATGAAATTTCCCAGAACTATTGTTGAATATGTTTTTGTTATTTCATTCATGTTAATGTTATTTTTGGCAAGCAAGAGAAATTTAAATTATGTGTATTCATGTTTAGATTTTTAGATGTGTTCCAATAATCTAGAAATCTGTGCTTGTGCAAGTGCTATATTTGTTTTTATTACTATGGCTCTTGTATTATAGCTTAAGACCTAAAATGGCAATTCCTACAGGATTGTTCTTTATGCTTGGGATTATTGAATCTTTTGTGGCTTTATAGGATTTTAAGGTTAGTTGTTTGTTTTGTTTTCACTATTTCTGTAAAAAGGAGTGAGAATTTTGATTGAAATTGCATTGAATTAGTAAATAGCTTTTGGTAGAATAGTCATTTTCACAATATTAATTCTCCAATAAATAAGCATGGGATTTTTTTCTACTTTCTAGTGCCTTTTCATATTCTTTGGCGTTTGAAGTTTTTACTGTAGAGGTCTTTTACCTCCTTGATAAGGCTTATTTCTAGATAATTTATGTATTTTTGAGTCTATTGTAAATAGGAGTATTTCATGATAACTTTCTATGTATGTTATGTGTTAGTATAGAAAGCCATTAAGTTGTGCAAGTTGATTATCCTGCCACAATAATGAACTTTTATCACTTCTAGACCTTTTCTGCTAGAAGTTTTGAGATCTGTTATATATAATACCATGTTATTTGCAATTAAGGACAGCTTGACTTCTCTTCCTATTTGTAGTCCTTTAATATTCTTATCTTGATTTATTGCTCCAACTTGTACATTAAGCAATATATTAAAAATACGTAGGGCTAGTGGACATCCACATCTGATTCATGACGTGTTTGGAGTTGTTTCAAGCTTTTCTCTCTTTAGTATGATGTTGAGGTACCTCCTTAATCATGTTGAAGTATGTTCACTTTTGCCTTACATTTTCTTGGACTTTTATCTTGAAGGCAGATTGGACTTTCTCAAAGACATTTTTCTCTTATCTACTGAGATGATCATATGATTTTTGCCTTATGTCCATTTTTGGAGTTTATTACATATGTAATGACTTATATATGTTGAACTGCCTACATTTCAGAAATAAAGCCAACTCATGGCATATAATCTTTTTGATGTATGTCTATATACTGTTTGCAGGTGTCTTACTAGGCATACATCATGGATTGCGGCCAAGAGTTTTATTTTTGTACTGTGTTTCTATTTTGGTATTAGAATGATACTGGATTCAGAGAAGAAGTTTGGGACTGCTCCCTTCTGGCTTTTTGTCTTTCTTTCTTTCTTTCTTTCTTTCTTCTTTCTTTCTTCTCTTCTTTTTCTTTCTTCCTTTCTTCTTCTCTTCTTCCTTCCTTTCTTTCTTTTTTTTCTTTTTTAATACATAAGAAAGAACTACCTATGGGTCTTTTTTGAATGGCTGGTAGAATTCTTCTATAAATCCCTCTGTCCCAGTACTTAATGTTTTTGAGCTGAAAGTCTTATTACTACATAAATCACCTCATTTCTTATGGGTCAGTTTACATTGTTGACTTCTTAGTCTTCTTAGTTTAATTTTGGTATTTTGGCTGACCTGGACGTTCATCTTTTTTTTTTTTTTTTTTTTCCAGCTAACAGAGTATGGAATACAGGTTTTAAAAGTATTTCCTTATAATATTTTGAATTTCATAGTGCCTGCTGTATTGTTTGTCTGTTCATTTCTCTTTCTGTTAATTTGGATTTTCAAGTTATTTTGGTTAGTTGGCCCAAGAGTCTATCAATATTGTATATCTTCTCAAATATTCAACTCTATATTGTTGATTCTTTGTATTGTTTTCTTTGTTTTTATCATTTATTTCTGTTCTAATTTTTATCATTTCTTTCAAATGACTGGATTTGGATATGTTTTTAACTGCTTTAAATTTTTTTGAGTTGCATCATTAAGACATTCATTTGTGCTTGCTCTGAATCCTTAATATAGGCATTTAGAAAATTTCTTCAAAAGTATGATTTTCAATGTGTTCCTGAGGTTTGGTGTCATTTATTTCCAGAAACTTCTTTTTTCTTCTTATTGATTTCTTCTTTAACTCATTTATCATTTCATAATAAGTTGTTGAATCTCCATGAGTTTGTATATTTACTGGAGTAAAGATACACGGAGTAATTTTAGTCTTCTTTAATTGGACAGATTTGTTTTGTGTCCCTGCATGTGATCTATTTTGGAAAAGGTTAAGTGTGATCTTTAATTGAAAATGTATTCTTCTGGCTTTTGGTAGAATATTCTGTTAATATTTATTAAGTTTATTTGATGTACAATGCCAATTAATTCTTATGTTTCTCTGTTTAATTTTTTGTCCAAATATCTTGTCTATCTGCAAAAAGTGGGGTATCTAGTCACCTATTATTACTGTATTGATGTTAATTGTATTTTTAAATCATGTAGTAGATTTTTTTAAAAATGAAATTGGGTACTCCTGGATATAGTATATATATATTTAGGAAAGAAATTTTCTTGGTTATTTATTTCCTTGATTAGAATGAAGTGCCTCTATCTCATTTGATTAATTATAGCAGCATAGTGATACCTGTTTGCTTACTCATACCATTTAATTGGGACACTTTTATCCATCCTTTTATTCTAAGAAAGTACCTATTTTTAATGTTATGTCTTTATTGTAGACAACAGATAAATATATTTCAATTCTTGATCTAGTCAGTTATGCCAAGTCTTTTACTAGAGAAGTGAGGCCATTAATAATTAAAGTTACTACTGAAATCTGCATGATACTGCAAAGTTACTTCATAGAATCATTACATTGTTGATGTTTTGGAGGCGTGGTTTATGTTCTTAGTGGAACTTTTCTTTTATTAATTACAGCTTCATATTTTTTCATAGTCTCATGATACATTTATTCCTTATTAGGACTGAAATAATGCTTCTATTTTATGTTTGTTTTTTTAGATATCATTGTTTTAGAATGTTTCTATCCTAGAACATTTTTTTTTGTATCATTTAATTATAGCAAATAATTTTGCTTAGGTGATTTAGTCGATGTTGGCCATAATTGTCCTTTAAAAATTAGATTGCATTGTTTTATACTCTTAAGGATTTGACATTTCTGTTATAAATAAGCTGCTATTCTGATTGGTTTTCCTTTATATTTGGCTTGTGTTTTTGCTTACAGTTTTCAATATATTTTCTTTGTCCTGTAAACTTAATGGTTTAACAGTGATATGATGTGGAGGTTTTCTTTTTTGACCTTGTCAATTAAATGTTATTTGCATCTCTTTGAGTGTATCTTAGTTTGGGGAAATTTACTTCCATAATTTTTTAGAAGATCTGGTCTACATCACTGACGTGAAATTTTTCTCTATCTTCTATGCTTCTAAGTGGAAGAATTTATGTTTTCATAATCCCACATTGTCCATATGTTTCTTTCCTGTGTTTTTTTTTTTTTAATTTTTCATATTTCTTGCTTTTCTCAGCTAGATCCATTAGTTTGTCTTTTAGTCCTGATATTCTGCCTTTTGCTTCATCAGTTGCATTCATAAGGCCTTCTGTTGTGTTTTCCAGTTAGATTTGTTTTTTTTCCATTCCAACTTTGATTAATGTTGAATCCTCTTAATTTTTGTGTTTATTTAATTTTATTTTCAAATCTTGTATTTCTTTGTCATCTCCACCATTCTTATAGTTGAGTATTTAGGGACATCACTCAGGCATTTATATGCTGTCTTTTTCCTTAATTTTATTGAGATGTTCCATTTTTGTCTTCTTATATGTTGAATTCTTAAATAGCATTTATTATTGCTCTTTTAAATTCAATGTCTCATCATCAAATATTTATATAGGTTTGATGATTTTTGCAGCAGTGATAATGCCACGTTCCTTCAGATTGTTACTATATTCAGAGTGAGATGAGACCTGGTCATGCAAACTTCTTTTGTAAATTCTGTGTCTGATGTCGACAGAGAAATTGGGACAGGAGAAGAAATGTGTGGATGAGTTGGGCTTATATCTTGGAATTGGCTTAGCTAGAACAAAGTCAGATGGACACATAGCATTGGGCTGATGTATAGGATGCAATTGCTGGTTCAGGGCAGACCTGCTTATACACTAAAGGCCTAAAATCAGCCATAGGCCTAAAGTCAGCAATAGGCCTGACATACATACATGCTAAACACAAAGTCTTGGGTTTCTGGGGAAAAACACTGAAAACAGCAGGCTATAAGCTATTGTAAACAGGCAGCTTCCATGGAAATTTACCAGACCTAGTAGTCATAGGTCTTATAAATAGGCAGCCTCGGTGGACAGTACCAACTTAGATAAGGACAAGGGAATCATAGGCAGAGCCATAGTGACCTGTCCCTTGAACCTACACCCAACTGATACCCTGTTCTGAAAGGTATCTGTACTCCCCCTGAACACCTATGCCCCGATGCCATTCCCTTCCCCACATCCTGCCCTTTTGTGTTTATAACATCTGTGTAAATAAGTAAATTATGATGTGATTTAAATAACTAAATTTAAAAAAAAAGATCGTAATTCTTACTTGACCTTGCCATGTTTGAGAAATTGCTACATCTCAAAGCTGCTAACAATTAAGGAATAATCAATGTACTATCAGCAGTCAAGACTATAATAGGATTGAGTTTCTAGAACAAAAAAGCCCAGTCATGACCTGGAACATCTCTGTTGCTCTCTGATTTTTAGGAGGTCCTACATGACTGGGAGAAAAACACAGTTTCAACAATTTCACTTGGAGAGTAGGAATCTTGTAAAGCATGTTACTATTATAGCCACTGTGACAAGGCCAGCCCAAAAGTAACACAGAATACTGGAATTCAAAGTCTCAGAAGTTCCTATCTAAGACAACAGGAGCTTTTTGCATTTTGCATTTTCTTTGACTGTTGTGTCAATGTTTTCCATGGTATCTTCTGAGCATGAAATTCTCTCTTCTATCTCTTGTATTCTGTTGGTGATGCTTGTGTCTATGACTCCTGATCTCTTTCCTACGTTTTCTATCTCCAGAGTAGTCTCCCTTTGAGATTTCTTTATTGTTTCTATTTCCATTTTTAGATCTTGGACATTTTTGTTCAATTCCTTCATCTGTTTGGTTGTGTTTTCTTGCAATTCTTTAAAGGATTTTTGTGTTTCCTCTTTAAGGGCTTCTACCTGTCTACCTGTGTTCTCTTTCAATTCTTTAAAGGACTTTTGTGTTTCCTCTTTAAGGGCATCTACCTGTTTACCTGTGTTCTCCT
Source organism: Mastomys natalensis (assembly GCA_021653895.1). Taxonomy (NCBI): domain Eukaryota; kingdom Metazoa; phylum Chordata; class Mammalia; order Rodentia; family Muridae; genus Mastomys; species Mastomys natalensis. The sequence continues at coordinate 3,183,822 of JAJTUV010000326.1, read as the reverse complement.
GTATTTCTTTAAGGGAGTTACTTATGTCCTTCTTAAAATCCTCTATCATCATCATGAGAAGTGATTTTAATTCTGAGTCATGTTTTTCCTATGTGATGGGGTATCCAGGGCTTGCTATGGTGGGAGAACTGGGTTCTGATGATGTTAGGTAACTTTGGTTTCTGTTGCTTGTGTTCTTGCACTTGCCTTTTGCCATCTGGTTGACTCTAGTGTTACCTGTGTTCACTGTGTCTGACTGGAGTCTGTCTTTCCAGTTATCTTGCTTGTGTCAGATCTCCTTGGATTCCAGAAGTCTCTGTGTTCCTGTGATCCTAAGCTCCCTCTGCTCTGGATGCAGTAGGTTTTCTAGAATGTCTCAGGATCAGATGTTTCCACAGGTGCAGACCAGCTAAGTGTCCTCTGCTCTGGAAGCAGTAGGTCCTCTAGGTTGTCTCAGGATCAGGTGTTTCTCCACCTGGATATCCATCCCATGTGCAGTCACCAAAGGTAGACGTTGATGTGGATGTCAGGATGTACATGCTGACAGGAGCCTGATATAGCTGTCTCCTTAGAAGTCTGCAAGAGTTTTACATACACAGAGGCAGATGCTCACAGCTAACCATCAAACTGATTATGGGGTTCCCAATGGAGAAGATAGAGTGAAGGCTGAAGGAATTGAAAGGATTCATGACACCATGAGGAAAGCAACAATACCAACCAACCAGAGCCCCCACGGTCTAAGCCACCAGCCTGAGAGCACTTAGGGATGGACCCATGGCTCCAGTTATATATGCAAGGGAACTATATATAAGTGGGAGAAGAGATCCTTGGTCCCATGAAGGCTGGGCATCGTGGGGGGGGCGATATTCGAGGGTGGGGAGGTGAGGTACAGGGGAGGGTGGAAGGGGGTACACCAACGTGGAGGCAGGAGAGAGGGGGGAAGGGATAGGGAGTTCCTGGGAGGGAGGGAGGGAAATGGGGTAAGGAGAGAACATCTGAAATGTAAATAAAATTTCCAATTTAAAAAAAAAAAGACAACAGGAGATAAATAATGTCTCTGTTGGATGCTTTCTCCTTCCTCATTTTATTCTATCTTGGACCAGATTATGGGTTGGCAATGTTGATGATAAGACTGATTCCTTTGTCCTTTCCTTAACCTTAATCTTCTGGGAACACACACACAAACACAGACACACAGACACACAGACATACACACACACACACACACACACACACACACACACACACACGGACACACACACACAGACACACACAGAGACAAAAATAAAAAAGAAAAAAAATACAAACAAAAAACAAAAGTCTAAATTAAGCAGCATATAATAGTTAAAAATAACAATAAATATAGCATGTTCACGCACTAAAGAATATACAGAAAATTCTTACAAGTGCTTTCCCAAGTATGGTGGCAAGAAAACTAATTGAGGACTCAAGCCTAAGGGGAAATTATAGAAATAGCAAAAGCTGTTTCCAATCATCTTGTTTTGTTTTCTCAGCCTAGTAGTGAAAAAAAGCTCTTACCTCCTGCAGTTGCTGCACAGTTGGCAAAGGTAGACCAGGAGTACTAAAAATATTCCTTACTGAGAGTTAAGTCAAGGAGGTAAAATGGGTGTGTGCAGTCAATTTTTGTGATACCTTTCTAGTCATACTTTGTTAAAAATCCCTGGGAGAACCCCTGGCTTCCCATCTCCACTTAGGAATGAATTCTTAAAGAATAGCAAGTGGACAGAGATATAAGAGCTCTTGACTGACAGTGAGATGTAGCTCAGTTGGTACAATCTAGCCTAATATGCAGAAAGAGTTAGTATTCTAGTAATCCTAAAACTATGGAGATAGAGGAAGAGGGATCCAAAGTTCAAGAACATCCTCACCAATATAAATATTTGACGCTAGCCTGAGCTACATGAAACCTTGTACAAAAAGCGGGGGGAGGGAGACTATAACTGTGCCTTCCCATGCTGAATACGGATCATCATAGTGAGCTGAAGAATACTTTCTAAAGAAGAAGAAATAAGATGCAGAATAACCCAATATGATATATGACCTTCATCAATATACTATGAGATCAAAATGAGTTCATCATGGACAAGTATTTGAACCATCTCCAATCCCATCATACATATGCGATTGTCATATCACTTCCACTTTAGATTTGCTGACATGCTTGTCTTCTAGTACCTTTCTTCTCTCTCCCTCTCCCCCTTCCCCCCAACCTCTCTCTTTTCCTCCCCTCCCCACCCCCGCCTCTGTCTCTGTCTCTGTCTCTGTCTCTCTCTCTCTCTCTCTCTCTCTCTCTCTCTGTGTGTGTCTTTGGTATATGTACACATATGTGTGAGGGAGTATATTTGCAAATGTGAGCATGTATATATAGCAGAGTCTAACAAGGAGCTATCTTCTTCAACCAGTTCTCCACTTTATAGGCAGTGTCTTTGATGAATAAGGAGCTGGTATTTTGGCTACATTGGCTTGCCACTGAGCCCTGGAATCTGTGTGTCCCTGCTTACCAGCACAGGCCATCCAAGTTTTTTACTCAGGTCCTTGTGTACAGCAAATATTTTACTTATTAAACTGTCTCCTCAGCCCGGCTATCTTTATTTCTTGACAATGAAAACAAGCATTGATATAAAATTCCCTGTTGAGGCCTGAGGGAGCTAATTTCTCTATTCTGTTGCAAAATCACCATAGAGCTCCTCTGATGAAGCCTCAAATTAAAATGCAAAGCTTTAAGATGAGAGTTTTCATACCAGAAGCAGCTTACACATGCTGGATCCAGCTTTGTGTCCTCTAAACATGGACACCATAGGCACTGAAATGGTGTGTGTTCACCTTTGGTTTTCAGTACACTATGATGTTTCAAGCATTCTCAAAAAAAAAAAAATCTTTCTGCTTTAAGACATAACTCTAAATTTTGAGGGTGAACAGAGATGCCAGCTGGCTTGCTTGACTTTTAGTCTCTACACTTGCTGAAATACAATGAAATGAGACTTAGGAAGACATAATACATACAGCTTTGTGCAAAAGACTTCAAATGGAACAGTGTTGATGTGTGACCCAGCTGCCAGTCAGTGCCTTTCCAAAGTCTACTTCACTCTTTCCTTAATAGAAAAGAGGGGAGTTCATCTCACCCAATCCATATATTCTCAGGCCTCACTCTGAGAATGTCTACTCTCTGTACAAGAATGAAAATGCTTTCGGGCCCTCTGCCAGCACCTGTAAGAGAGCATAAATAACCCTGGTCATATCGCCTTCAATAGCCCAGGTGTACAGAAGGGCATGCTTTATATATAAGTGGCATAGCTGCTGGAGTATGTTTTATGATATCAGATAAACTAAAAATGAAATTTCGAGCATTTTAAGACCTCTTCATTATAGTTTTTTCATGCTTATGTCTTTGTTTTTAATTGTATATTTCTTTTACCATATCATTTGCTATTCTCATGTATTCTACCATGTATTTTGTTAAATTGTTTTTATTTAAGAAGAAATATATATTCTTTTCTTTATATTTATATTTCCTTCTACTTAATTTCTGAGCGTAACAATTTTCCACTAAAAATAGAAACTATCCAGGTACACTGATACACACTTTAAATCCTATCACCCGACAGGCAGACACAGGCATAACTGTATGAGTTTGAGGCCAGCCTGATTTACATGGTGAGTCCAGGCCAGCCAAGGCTACATAGTGAGACCTAATTTTCAAAAAACAACCAACAACAACAAAAAAAATCACCCTAAAAACCAAACCAAACGAAAACAACCAACCAAACAAAAAACAGAAATAGAAACAATTCACAACTGAAACATGGCATGGAAAACAAGCATAGACTTAAGCTCTCACTGGGGTTATGTGTTCGTTTCATATTGTGACAAAATACTTGCACCCTAACAATTTAATAAAGAAAAGTGCATGTCTTGGTATGTGATTCTACAGGGTTTAGTCCATGGTTGCTTAGCCCCATTGCTCTAGGCCTATGACAGTAGAGTACCTCATAGTGAGAGTCTGTGGTTGCTGGAGCCTTTTTACTTTTTGGCTGTCAAAAAAAAACAAAGAGAGACACAGAAATAGTCCAAGTCTCAATACTGCCTCCCAAAGCATATTAACCTGCTACCATTAGCCCCTATCTCCCAATCCCTACATTTTAATAACCCCACAAAAACAGAGCAAGCAAGCCTTAAATATCTGAATTTCTGAACCTCTGAAGGACATTCAAGATCTAGACCATAGCTAGTTTTATATATATATATATATATGAAATCTATTACATAAATTACAGTAAAGGAGACAATGTGTTTTCCTTCCAAATAACAGGAAAAAAATCTACCCTAGGTTTTTTTTTTTATTTTACTCTCACTCTTCTCTCCTCCCTCACTTCATTTGGGAATGAAGGAGTGATTTCTCTATTTTCTCAACTAGACTAAAAGAATAAAGCATGCTCAGGGCTTTTGACTACTCCCTAGTTTCATAATCAGATCAGGTATATTCTTATCCCTTCTCTACTCCTCTACAGGCACTAGGTCCTGAGGGCCAAAGAAACAGAATATATGTGGACTTAACTCATGAGTCTTTGTAAGCTACCAAATAGAGGTAAGTATCTCTTAAGACTCTCCCAATCTCTTGTCCTTTCACACTGTTCACATATGAAAAAGGCATTACAGTAGATGATTCATTCATTCTAAACATGGAAAAACATGAAGATGCAGAAGTTGCTATTTGGCCTTCAGAAGATAAATAAGAATGGAAGAAAAATTGCTATGCTTAAATCAGTGAAATGAGCTCAGAATCAACTATAGAGGTGAGCAGGTAGCTGATATGTAATATATTTGCATATTTATCTCTCTGAGTCAGTTCTATCTGGGCATTTAGCCACAGAGAAAACCTCCCAACAGGGTAACAGACTATAGCAACAAGAAGACACTTGTATTTAAAGCCTATTTTTCTTAAAAGGTAAAGACAAGGTATCTTAGGATTGATTTCATATTTTCCATCATCTAAAAATGTTTACAATCCTTAGACATGACTCAACACTGAGAGAGCATAGTGTCAACACATAGATATACACTGTATCTGACCTACTTAATATATTGAGTGACAGATTTTACAAGGTAGCTAGAATGAAGACAGCTGGGAACTTGGAACTTTTAAGCCATATTCAGTGAAAACAGTCACTCAGTCACTGAATAGGAGACAGATGTGTGATGTCTCTGATAAAAGTTGTGATAAACTAGCTTCATACTGACATTTTCCACAGACAAGGACAGAGCTGCTTACCTGATCTTCAAATAAAAGCCATACCACATAGAATCATTATTGAATCATGTAAGCAAGAGAGTGCATGGTGAGAGCAAGGCTGAGCTAAGGTTTTTCTCAGAGGCTCTGATGAAAAGACAAAAGAAGCCCAGTCCTGGCTCCTTGTTTAGGAGCAAGTTTTGTGAGGTTTGGCCTGAGAATGGGCCCCAGAGCCTCAAAAAGTGAAGCTTTTGGTTTCAGTTGACTTGACTTTTCCTCTGAGGAGACTGGAGTTATCAGTCTCAAGGCTCAGTCTATAATATTGTTGAGAAATCCTGTGTTTCCCTTGTATAATATTTCTTGATTAGCTTACTTGACTTCATCCCATTGTATGATGGATTTTTGGTAACTGTGGTCCATGTTTCTACCATGAATAGTACTTAAGATGCTCTACTTAAATAAGCTTGTTTGCTATAAGAGAGTTTATTGTTTGAATGTATCTCACTCTAAAACTTCTTTGTTGAATTTTGAATCTGAAGATGATGGCAGGAAGAGTTAGGACTTTTGAAGAGTTCTTAGATGATCCACAGTATGTGTCACACATGCAATTAATGTCCTAACAGATGGTGCTGCAGTGAATGCCTGTATCCACTTCATACCTTCCATCTCATCTGCTGGGTTACAGAACAGCATGTAACATTTATATGCCTTTCCACAGTATAAGGGTACAGTGAGAAAGTAACCTAAACGGACTCTTACAGGATATATAATGTACTGATACCTTATCTTGGGTTTTAACAATTTCCAGGACCATGAAAAATACATTTCTGTTCTTTATAAATTACTCACTCACACATTCTTTGTTATAGTGACAGTAATGGGCTAAGACAAATATATGACCTGAATACAAGATTACCAGCCAATAAAATAAGTCTGGAGACTAAGGGAAAAGTTAGAGGTCAAAGGCAGATCTTTTAAAATATGCTCTTAAAAGGTAGAGAGATGGCTCATCAGTTAAGAGCACCTGCTGCACTTTCAGAGGATAAATGTTTGTCAGACAGCTAGCAATCTCCTGTAACTACAGCTCCAGGAGATCCTATGTTCTTCTGGTCTTCACAGATGCCAGGCATGCATATGGTTTACATACACACATGCAGAGAAATATACATCTACATGTACACATACAATACATGTAACTATTTTAAAAGTAAATATGTTCCTAGAAGACTCACTCATGTTCCTTGCCCACTGTGAAGAAGCATGCTGTACATTTTTTTTTAGACCCATTAATAGAAACTTAAGAATATCACTTGGAGTTACTGAAGCCATGCCTGAAGTTAGCAGTATAAGCACAAAGTAACTCCTATGTGAAAAGTGAATCCTAGGAAAATCTGAGTGATGATGTAGTTCCAAGAAGCCCAAGGCAGAGACAGAGCAGCTAGTGTTAAAAAAACAAAAACAAAAACAAAAACAAAAACAAAACAAACAAACAAACAAAAAAAACAGCAAATAAGGAAACCTAAGTTACTGGTATCTGTGAAGAATCTAACAAAGGTTCCCATTAATGAGAGTAACATAGTGTTGGGGTAATCAAAACAAACCTATGACATGTATGTTGGAATGATGCAGGATTCCCAGAGCTTTGCTATACCCCTTGGTTTCCTCCAGAAGGTTTAGAATTCTAAGCTTGAAAGTCAAGATTTGAGGATAGGAAAGAGCACATCTACCCTTTGCTCCTACAAGATTCCTGTTGCTAGTAGCTGGCTCAAACTCATAAAAGGAAAAAAAATGCTGATTGAGATTCTGAGATGGATTAAATTGTACCAGACATAATCATTAATGATTGAGGGTAAAAAAGGTTTGAAAAACCATTTATGGCCTGACAATGATCAATGGCCCATCTTCAACTTAAAACAAGGGATGGGTAAACTTAGCCACAAATAAGAATGTAAAACACTCTTAAGACTTCTCAGGTCAGAACATGAAGACCTAAGTATGAGATCTAGAAGACACATAAAAATTTGGAGAGCAATAGCACGTAAGTCTAATCTCAATACTGGGAAAATGGGCACATCCCTGGGACTTACAAGTCCTCAGTCTACCCTACTTACAGAGCTTCAGGCCAGAGCAAGACCCTGTCTCAAAAAAACAGAGTGGAAGTTCTGAAAAAGAATACTTGAAGTTAACCTTTGGTATATACACACAAACATACATGCATGCATACATACATACAATGTGGTGGTTTGAATATGCTTCACCCACAGGGAGTGATATTGTTAGGAAATGTGGCCTTGTTAGAGGAAATGTGTCACTGTTGAGGTTAGGCTTTGAAGCTCTGCCCAATGCAGAAAAGTCTGTCTTCTCCTGGCTGTCTTACCATCAAGATGCCAGAACTCTCAGCTCCTTCTCCAGGATCATATCTACATGGATGCTGCCATGCTCCTGCTGTAATGATAATGAACTGAACCTCTGAACCTGTAAGTCAGCCCCAATTAAATACTGTCTCTTATAAGAGTTGCCTTGGTCATGGTGTCTCTTCAAAGCAATGACAGCCTAACTAAGATATACATACATACATACACACACATATATTTAAATAATCATGCATGGACATACACACACACATACACACACATGACACATAAAATATTGTTATGAGAAAAGTGCAGCTTTGACTTCATTTACATTCTCGGTCTCTTATTTTTGTCAGGAGTCATAGCTGATTCTTTCTTCCACTTTGATTGTACTAATTCACCATACTAAAACAGTAGGGTAGGGCCCATTTTAAGGAAGGGATAGGCATGGGATTTCTCTAAATATATATATATATATATGGTGGTCAAAGTATGCAGCTCAGTTCTAAGGGATAAAGCAATATTAAAGTAGTGGTCTTCTCTCCTAGTAGGCTTTGGGTAGTGAGAATGGAAAAATATGTTAACCTGGATGACTAGAGGCAGAGTGAGGAAGGCTGGTAGGTTTTGCTCCAGGGCTTCAAGGAAAAATCCATAACCTGACTGAAGCTATTGTTGAAAGGTATCATCTCATCATAGTATTCAAATTAATGAGGTCACTGTTGCACAAACTTCAGATCCAGTGTTAACTTGACTTTTCTCTGGCTCTCAGGCATCTGCTGGCAAGGACAAGTGGACACTTCAGGAAGACAGATAACTTTGCAGTGAATCACAATATGCATATGGTCAATCAGAAATTTGATATAAAACTCTTGTGAATCTCCAAGCTATATTTCTGGAGTAACAAAAATAGACTAGCTAATGCCTTTTCTTCTCCCATGTTGTAAAACTCCCAGTATTACAGTCCCTGAACAATATCTCTGATAAACTCAAGTTTATAAGCTCACTGTCCATCCCAGTCAGAGGGCTGGGGCAAGCTTATCACCAGCTTTCTGCCCACTTGTCTGCCTGTCTTTCAACATGCCCACTCTGCAGTAACTGTGATGAGACTGAGTCCTATGTCCTAGATCCCTACTCTTCCAAGTTCCCCATCTTTTGGTACTTTCCCCTGACCCGTTCATGTCACCTCATTTTCTTTGTCTAGCTCTTCATGATCTGTCTGCTCCCTGTTAATTGCAGGAGCTACTTTCAAACAATATGAACTCACACTTCACTTGGACAGAGTTTCTTTCCTAGCCATGCCCATGAATAGACTAGCATGCCTAGGGCTGTGAAGTCTCTCGAATTTGTATATGTCTCCTATAAAGGCCAAATTGCTGAAGTTCAATCCTATGTAATTTCTAGAGGGACAGAATCTAATCACATTTTTTCCTGAACCAATTATCTTCTCTCACCAAGGCGGGAATCAGATTCATTGCCAGTGGGCCTAACGTTTGCTGCCAAAAAAGTTTCTCTTTTTTTCCCTCCCCATAAATCTTAAAAGCAAACCTCAATTTTTCTTTTCAGCTTCAAACTCACTCATCATGCTATGTGTGGTACTGACAAGGCACAGTGCCTGACAGACTGACATGGAATGCTTCCTGGATGCTGATAGGTGGACAAAGCTGAAACCAATCCTAGGGTAAAACGTTGCACCTTCTTCTGCTTACAAGTGATTATTAGTGCATTAACCATGATAACACAGCTACAGAGCCAGGTAATGGGCTGTGATAGGTTGATCTATTTAGTGTTTGAACTAGCATACTACATATTAGGTTTAACTATGGTATTTTCATACATAATTCGCTTTTGTTAACCTTCCCTCTCTTCTCTTCATCCCCCTTCTCATACATATGCCCATGTCTTGCACTTCTCTCCTCTTTGCTGCCACAGAATATTTTTAAGAACATGGTCTGTTTACAAGTCATTTCTCTCAATCAGATAAGTATTACTCCCCCATTTATTGTCACAAACATAGCTGACGTATTTAAGATAAAGTAAATGCTTCTCTTGGACCGGTGCCTTCTTACAAGTTAATGCAACTTGATTATGATGACGAGAAAAAAGAGCCCACATTAGTCATCAGAACTATCTAAACACTGAGAATCCTGCTGCAGTGTTTCATTGTGCTGATTCCATTCTCACACACACAGCAAGCATCACAATAAATCATTGTTCCTGAAATGTCGTAAACTATCAAAAATAAAAACATACTGTAGGTCCCATATTGTTACAAACAAATACAGAGTGAAAATAATATTTTGGTTTTATAAAAATCACCTCCCAGATCCTGCCGCAAATAGATATGAAATAAATTAAAGTATTGCTAAGTGGGTTTTTATGATTTTTTTAAACAAATCTTTGACTGATTTCTGTTTCCTAAAGAACATGGAATTGTGTGAGTCTCTGTCAATTTGGACACCTTCCAGAATTTTTTTGTGATTTTTTTAAAGAAAAAACAATTATGACAGCATACTTATGATGATACAATGGAACAAAAATGGTGTTTTCCATCAGGGAGTGGTAAGAGGGCCTCAGCATAGACTGCAGTGTAGTCCACACCTCAGAGAGTCCTTGGCTTACAAAGACTTTCACAGACCTAAATGCACTCCCACCTTTCTGTCACAATAAAACGTTTAGGGGAAAACCTTTGAGAATAATAAGATTAAATCATATACATTAATGTTTATGATTTTTAATACCTTTTTTGAAAATATGAATTTTTCTGAGAGTGCTAAATCCTTAATGGCCCTCACACTGTAGGGAAAAGTGAGTTTCTTGTACATTGTTCGTCAGTACTTGGGAAGCATCTGGCAGTATGAGGCAGTTAGCTGTCACAGGAGTGTACATAGATTAGACAATGACAGGCAGGACAATAGATGACTGTACACTTTGCTTGCTTCACAGTTGGCCACAGTACAGTCCTATTCAGTGGAGTATGTCTCTAAGGAAAGATCACACACTGTAACTTGTCTTGCCCTACTTTTCTTTCTGATAGCCATGCTCTGCCTTGGCTCCAGGGTAACTTCATCTGTGATTCTTCTAACTTCACTGCGTTTTAAATAAAGCTCTGACTTCTGGTCAGAACAAAGCATTTGAATTCCAGTTCTACCTGAAGTCTGTGGTTTTTGAACAAGGTAGGTGGCTTTGCTGAACTCCATTTTCCTCAGATACAAGAGTATCAATCCTTCTAGACTGTTGACAGGATTCAATAAAACTATTCCTCTAAAGGGCTAGGTATTGGACCTACCTCATAGCTAATGCTCACAAATCCAAGTAATGACTAGATTTATCAGGGCCCTAGGCAGAGTCATGACAGGACAATGACAAGGTCAGGATACTGACCCATGAAATAGAGGAAAAAGCTAAAGGACCTCAGAAAGAAGTCCAGCAATACAAACCACCTTACATTGTGTTGTCAATAGTTCAGAATCAGAACTGAAAACTGATTTTTTCCATGGGCGAGCAAACCTCTGAATGTTCCTGACAATAGAAAAGACAGTGACTGACCCAGCATGGTATGTAAGCCAAGAGACCACCTGGAAATGATTCTATCGTTGAACTGTCTATCGATAGTGAGATTTGCCATTTTCCTCACCATCGATTCCTTTTCCTATGGAGGCTATTGTTCCTGAACAATAGATGTTCGTCCCTTGACCTTCACCTCACTGTCGTGAGTACCACTCTAAACACCACATTCACATCATGCCTTTGCCCAATCTTAGGGGAGCAATGAAAAGTAATTACAACAGAAGTAAAAATCACTAAGTCACACTACAGTTGCCTTTATGAGATTAAAAAAAAAAAAATCAAGCTATGCAAATTTTAAGAATCTAGACTTAAAGAAAACATGGTTAATCCTTGGATTTGAAATTCCATGAAGATATTGGAATTCACCAAATGGAAATTTTCATGATATCAGCATGCTAGTACATTTATATGTTGTTTTGTGTTATATCTTAGTGCTTATAAAGATTATCTAACAGTTTCTACAACAATCACATTTTATAACAAGACTTACTTTGCACATGGCAAAAAGGGATAATAATATATTTATTAGCTATTTCTGAGTTATAAGGTCCTGTTTGAAGACTAAAATCGATCTGAAATCCAAAAAAATATTTCTCGCAGGAAACCTGGCTCATGTATAAATTGAGGGTGGATGAAATTACAGTTAGTTTTTCCCTTGGCTTTGTATTAATTTCCCATCCTTCCTTCTTTCCCCATACTGTTATTCCTAGTATAACACCAGGACCACTTAACTTTTCCAACAGATATGTCCTTTTTCCCTTGAGGACTCTTCCTCCTTGGTTTCTGACAATCACTATAGTCAACTATCAAACCAGATCAAATGACATTTATTCATTGTGTGTCAGCCACATTCTAGGCATCTCTCCTTGCTACCACCGCCATAAAGTTATACAAAAAGGCAATATTAGACAAACTAGATGAAGAGAATGTTCTACATGTAAGTAAAATTTATAATAATCTACTAGTTTTAATTTAACATAATATTGTATTTATTCAGGGCACTTAACTTAATCAACTTATCTCTGAATGATTTGTGCATATATATGGTCAGAGGTAGATAAGGAAGTACAGTTAGAAGCCTGATGATTTTATACTTTATTTTATGGTGATTATTTCAGATTTGACGGAAAAGAAGATCCAATACTTATTGTTTAAGGACAGTGCATGCAAGAGTGTTTAAAATATCAAATTAGATAGAAAGTGGGAATATCAATTATTTATTTAGAAAACTGCAAGTGAACAACAATTCACCTATATGTTTGAAGCAGAAGAGGACACTGTGGAAGGCATTGCATAGAGCTTTGAGGAAAACAAAGAGCATTGTGGTTCCTGTGATGTAAACTTAAATAAAAAATAAAACACAAATAGGTAAATATTAGATTTTAGAAGCCTAACATCATCAATAGTAAATGTACACAGCAAGCAGTTGGAAACAAAGTTTATTATCATGTTCATGATACTTGAAGAATGAAATTAAATAACCATTAAATAGTCCTATTGCCCTACTGACATAAAATGTCTCATGTATTAGTAAATCATCCAGTGTGGTGTTTAGAGAGATCGACAAAGACATAAAAATGTCAAGAATACCAAGCGACAAATAGTTTTCCAAGAGATGAGAGAGACATCATGATTCTTTCTCTGAACTTGTGTTTCTTATTCTTAAGCCAATTGCTGGAACATACGCCCATCCCTACTTAAACAAACAGAAAACATTAAGTTCTAGGTAACTGTCTTAGTCAGGGTTTCTATTCCTGCACAATTATCTTGACCAAAAAGCAAGTTGGGGAGGAAAGGGTTTATTCAGCTTATAGTTTCCACATTGCTATTGATCACCAAAGGAAGTCAGGACTGGAAATCAAGCAGGTCAAAAAGCAGGAGCTGATGCAGAGACCATGGAGGGATGTTACTTACTGGATTGCTTCTTCTGGCTTGTCAGCTTGCTTTTTTATAGAACCCAAGACTACCAGCCCAGCATCCACCATCCATAATGGACCCTTCTCCCTTGATCACTAATTGAGAAAATGCTTTACAGCTGGATCTCATGGATGCATTTCCTCAACTGAAGCTCCTTTCTCTGTGATAACTCCAGCCTGTGTCAAGTTGACACTCAAAACCAGCCAGTACAATAACCAAATGTGAGCAAATTGATATGGCACCTGAACCTGAAGAACACAGCCTGTGGTTCTCTAAGTTTGTCCTACTGAATGAAGCTTTAAGATGTGTTGACCATTTGTTGAAAAAAAAGTAATTATCAAAGATAGCAGAATTGCTCTCATCCCGATCCCTAGCATGACTCTGAGCCAACGTAGCAACATTTATCATGTCAAATCTCTTTCTGCTCCCATGGGTCCATCACAGCAGTGAGAATTCAACTCCCAATCTTTGCTCTTCAATTCAGTCTTGGCTAATAATGAAAGGCCATTTCCCAATCCACACCAATGAAATTAAAGCAGAGAGGCTCGAGATTTAAAGTTCTTCACAAGGCATTTTCCTGATGAAAACAAACCCATGTATTTACAGGTTAAAGAATGAAACAAGTGTGTAGAAATGGGATGCTGAACACAGCTGGAACAGGAGGGAAGAAAAGGACAAGGACATTCTGGCAAGGTAGAAAGAAATTGAGAAATAAAAAAGTGGTGGTTGATAAGTTGATGAGAATATAGGATCAGTAAGGACTACTATCAGTATTTGCAGAGAGAAATTCTATCTAAATATTGGTAGAAAAGAGGAAATCAATGAAAATGGAGAGATAGAAGAGCGGAGCAGAGCGAGTGAGCAAATTAAAATTTGGAAAGAGAGGGGACAGATCTGGTGGCTCAGTTAAAATTTACAATGAAGCCTTGTTTTTCTTTTTTCCTGTTAAAAAAAAACCTTTTGAGGTTATAATTTAATTATATTGTTTCTTCTTTCTCGTTTCTCCCTCTAAAGCAACCCATTTACCTCTGCTCTCTCTCCTTCAAATTCATGACCTCCTTTGTCACTGTTATTTTATGAATATATATGAATAAAGTACATGCACACACCTAAATATAACTTGTTCAGCCTGTGTAATGTCACTTGAATGTATATTTTAAGAGCTATAAGTTGACAGTAGTTAACCAACTGGTGCATTCTTCCCTGGAAAAGTACACTCTCTGACTCTGAGCTTTTCCTAGTTGCATATAGTTCATTGTGTAGGGTTGTGGCCTTATCAGCATTTCCTACAGTCTGGTGTGTCCATTGGCATATCATTTTTCTTCAGCTTATATGTCATGTTGGTGATACCTTATAGATGTAGCTTCTAAAGCTGCTCGGAGCAAACTACATAACCCTCTGTCTCCTGCAATCTTTCTGCCTCCTCTTCTGCAATCTTCTCTGAACCTGTAGGTACAGGAGCATTTTATAGATGTATCCACTGGGACAAGATTCCACAAATCTGCATTTTTATTGATTGTGTTTTTCTGTAATGGTCTCCATCTGTTGCTAAGAGAAATTTATTTGAATACGGGTAAATACTACACTTATTTGTGGGTATAAGGACAAATGTTTATAGACAGTTGTGAAGGATTGTTCTGCTCAGGAATATAGATTGTAGATTCTTCTCTAATGTCCACAACTATACTCACATTTAATAGGTAGCTATGCCAGAGGGACCTGGCATCATTTCCCTCATTTTGAGCATGTCTAGAATAAAATTAGAACCTAAACTACCTAACACAACCCCAAATACCAGACCTGAGAAACCTTTTAGATTGTTGGCCAGAACAGACCAAGAAACTACCAAAATAGCGAGCCTATTGCTACTATGCTTGGTTACCGCAAGAGGTGGCAAGCCATTTCTCTTGTCAACGACATCATGCAATTCAGAACCAAGAGCCCAGAGATCCCTAAGATAGAACTGATCTGAATGTCTTTTCCCTGAGGACTAGCTTTTATTTTACCAGAAAGCACCATACAAGCTTCCTAATGAGGGAGACAACCAACAGTCCTGTTTAACTGTGATGCCTATGAGACACATCAAAATCCTATATGTTATGATAAACTTCAAGGTTCAGTAATGGCATGCATGCATTAGTGGTAACCATTCATTTCTTATAGTTTGAGAGACAGGAAAACAGTGCTTTAAGGAGAAAGAATAGTTGAACTAGAAAAACAATGGGCTTCACTCTATGTGGGAGAACTATTGATACCATGTGAAAATTTTTCCATTACCATGCTTTTGAAACAATTGAGGTTGTGAAAAAGTAAGCTCTGCCCAAAATTAAAGTCATTGATTGTGCCTATGTTTAGGAACAACTACTGAACCCCACTGAAGAGATGTGAAATGTGTATGACACGTTTGACAAGTTTTCTTTGAAAAGTCTCTGTCCTTCCTAGAGTGCTTTTGTCTGTTGGTAGTGGTGGTTTTGAGTTCCACATATTGTGATTAGGAATACAGTGACAGAAGAGAAATAACAAACAAGAAAACAAATGTCATTGGTTGTAAGTGTTAGACAGGGAAGTATCTAACAATGACTGGACACTGGGAGAGATTCTGTATGGAAAAGAGTCTTTGAGTATATTCATTATCCTGAATGAGAATATTCTTGTTTTACTAGATTTGATGTTTGCACAATGTAGTCCAGGTGTCAGGAAGCTGTGGTGAAAAGACTAGGTATTCAGGGTCAGTCCTGGATATACAAAAGCCTTGTACCAAATTTTGCTACTACTAAGATGAAAAATTGTGTGTAAAGCTAAAATTATTTCAACAATTTATCCAAATATATTTTAGTTTTGCTATCCACTATAGTTTCTACGATTGCCCTTAAATTAAATTTAATTTTAGAAATACTATGTTTATATAAATTTATATAATTTCATATTATATAATACAATTGTGTATGTAATAAGCCAATAACATTTTATAATAAAAATCACGATAAAATTTATTTTTCCTTTTTAAATAAAATATGATATTAAGGAATAATTGGTATACAAAAACTACACATATTGAACGGATAGGTACAACTAATGTTTGGGATCTATACCCCAACCAAGCAGTCAGCATCATTAGGCCATAAATAAATGTACGCTCTCCTGAAAATACGATTTGCACCCTCTTTGCTATGATTATTCTCGTATATCTTTTTTTCCACTCATTAAGTAGCCCAAATCATAATCCTGCTTCAGCTCCCAAGTGCTGAAATGATAAGCATAAGCCAACATGCCTGGTTTAGTGTGTGTGTGTGTGTGTATGTGTGTGTGTGTGTGTGTGTTAACAGTACTCCAGTACTGAACTAAAGTATTTTATTTTTATGGAAAAATATAGCTTTTGCTTAATAATTTTGTTATTATAATAATGCTAAAATTATATGCATAAATTTCTATGTACATATTGTTATGAGCATATATTAATATTTAATAAAGAATATAAACAACATCAGGTAATAAAAGAATTGTGTGTAATCTGGCTTAGATTTTGTGAAGAACTTCTCCCAGGGCTGTGTCATGATAATAACTCATTTTCAAATGTCCTGTTCTCACAGTACAAGAGTTCCTGAGAGAACTTTTTCAAAAGCCAGATTCACAATATATTTTTTATACTTCATTAAATTATAAGAGATGAATTCCAATGAAGACAGAAAACGGGAAATAAATAATAATCTATGTGTGATTGATTTACTTTCTAGCTTTAGAAGCACCGTTTTTCCTTTATCGCTGCTGAAGCTTAGTCAAACAGCAACTAATGTAGCGTGTTTATGGTCTTCTCTATTTCAATTACAATTTCTTGACCTATCTGATTGAGGCTAGATCATTTTCATGTTTTTTTTCTTTTTAATGAATAGAGTTTCCTGTGAAGATATTTAGATTCTGATTTCCCTTTTACAGTGGAACCTTAGAGAGTTTGCTTAAAAACAAAACAACAAAAAAAATGAAGATGAAAGAAAGAAAGTCAGCACTTCTCACCTACACAGAGCCAGAATTTCACAGAGTTCGCATTCATTTTCATAAGAGTATGGAGTACATTTCAAAGTAGTGCTAGTATTTTTCAATGGAATAATATAATGAGTCCTTTGCCATTTATCTAACATCTTAATATTATCAATGTTAACTTCCTTTCACCATATCCCCAGATAATGCATATAGAACTGAATACATGAACAATTTCATCTGTTGTTTTCTTTTTCCTATAAGAATCTTCTGAGGATTTTGAAATAGGTTATTTGAAGTAAATAAATCATGGAATAATTTTTCCAAGTTGATTCTTTTTATTTCAAATATGTCCTAAAAATAAGTCATTTTATTTTGCTACTTTGCTTGTTTTAACTCTAGACTCTTGTAGGATTACTATTTCACAAAACAGTATTTAAAAATCATGTAAATGAAGATTTTTTTGTCAAGACTTAGATAATAAAATGACTGTAATTCTCAACATATTTCCCTTTAATATTCCCAAATACTACTTTTCAAAAGTGAGTTTTTATCAGAACATGTATGATTAATGTTAAAGGCTTGTATGATTAATGAAAAGGCATCTTAAATCTCATAACATCTTTGAAGTTATACCTTAACTTAAACTATTTTGTTGGGACTAGAAAGATGGCTTAGCAGCTAATAGCACATACAGGTATTGCATAGGATCCTAGTTATTCCAAACCCTAAGGTAGACAGCTAATAACTGCCTGTAACTTCATCTTCAGAGGACCTTACTGATTCCTCTAGTCTATGACAGCCCTTGCAATCATGTGTAAGTACCTCCTTGTACACATACATACACAATTAAAATGGGTGAAAAACCACTTTGTTCTAATTTTAGTATTCAGTCTGGAAAATACACAATATATATATATATATATATATATATATATATATATATATATATATATAAAATTATACATTATATATAATTAATTATATATATAATTAATTATATATATTAAACATACATATATGTTGGGTTAAACATGCATATATGTTGGGTTGTTTGTGTGCACCTGGGACCAGTTGGGTTGATGTGTGGGTCCCAACTCTGTCTCGCCACATGGCTAGAGCCCCTCGTGGAGACAGAAATGCAGGAGTTTGACTGTGTTCACGTCACGCTTGTGCCAGGCAGACATTGGGCTATGTGAAGCTGCAGGACTCTGCTAGGCGGTGGGGAGCACAGTCTGAGGTACCCAGGGAGAGCCAGAGGTCTTGGCTAGATTTTGCCTGTAGCTGAAGGGAGGAGGGGGAGAATCTCAGGCTGTGTCCCAGGGAAGAAGTTCTTGGTCCCAGCAACTCGCTTGGCTGGCTCGGTTTGCTTGGATTGAGAGGCTGAGTTGGTGGTCTCCATGACTGGAATGCAAAGAGTTCTTAGATGCAGACCTGTTCTACTGTTCCCCAAGGCAGGTCCCAAAGAAGAAAAACAGTCCATGGTCTTAAGACATTTATTGTCATGGTCGAAAATAGATGAAAACTGTACCCTGGTATTTTCAGGGAGGGCCTGAGTTTTAAATACCTTTTGCAAGGAGGAGGGTATGGGAAGGAATGCTTAATTGGTTGCCTCCTCTAGCCTTTAGGTATCTCATTAATATGGAGATTTGTCTTGAGGCTCTGTGGCCTCTAGTCAAGCCCTCTACCTGTGGAGGGGCTAGTGGGCGTTGTCCTATATGACTGGAGGACCCCACTCTATGAAGGTCTGCGGCCTCCTGTCAGGGGCCTGGAGTTTGGAAGTGTGGCGAAATGAATCCCTTAGGATCACTTGGGGTCTCCGGTAATTTCTAGCAGGTGCTTGACAAGAAACTATGCTGTCCTTTCACGGTCCTACACACACATTCACACATATGCACGCACGCTCGCGTGCACAGACACACACACACACACACACATTATATATATATATATATATATATATATATATATATATATATATATATATATAATCTTACAATTATAATTTATATTTATTATAGTGATAATAGGAACATGTCCAAAACTGAGGGAAGTATTATCAAAATGTAAAATTCATTAGCCAAACAGTATAATTATAAACTTTTCCTAAGAAATAGTAACCAATACACAGTCTTACAAAGATGGTAATTGCCATAGCTGTTAACATTTCTTCTAGGCTTTGCCCATTAAAATGGGTGAATAATTATAATAGTATAATTTATAACTTAGAGCCCAATAAGATTTTGAAGTATATGTGATAAACACATTGGAATTTCTTTTTCTCATTTGTCAGTCTTTACTATTGTGTTACCCTCACTGCTGTCTACACTTAGGGTGCAACACATTTTATTAACCATTTACTATGTATGGTATACAGATTAAATGCATGATTCAGGGAAAAGTAAATCATGCTAAATTATTGCATACTGTTGGATGACAAAGAGAAATTTTTCCTAGACCACCATGAAGAAGCATGTGCCTACACACACACACACACACACACACACACACACCTTGTACTTCCTCAATTTTTAGTGCTCTTACTCACAAATGGGACATATGACTTGCATGTTGCTATAAAATATTGTCAGAATTTAAATAAGTCGTCATGGTTGAGGTTATTTTCTTTGTCATCTCAAAGATTAGTGCATGCTCTAATATCTTCCTGGTTAAAGAAAATTTAGCTCTATTTTTATCTTATTGAAAACCCTCAAGCTCAGCCCATTCTTGAACTGCTGCACTTCAACCAAGGTGAAGACATTCACATACAAATTAAGTATTTTATATTGCTAATGTTTTTATGACTGCCTATTACTCAGCAGTAGCTGCTCAAACCAAAAACATTTGATAAGGGGTGATTTTTATTATAACTAAGGAAAGCATATTATTTCTGATCTCCTAAGATCAGAGGTATCTTTTTTCAAGTTACCCATATGAATAATTTTGCTTCTTTTATGCATTACAGCTTCTGTGCAGGAGTGTTGCCCAGGTCCTCTCTAATACTCATGAATATATCTCCCAAGATACAGTGTGATTCCCACTGCATACAGGAGATGACTGACTGAGAAATGTTAATGGGCTGTCTGTGCACAAGAGTGATGTGACCCAGAATCTCCATCTCAAGAATCCTCTGGACATGTATATCAAGAAATTACAAATGAACCTAAATAATCCATGCGAAAAAGTAGACATGTCCCAGTAAATTTTAGAGATCTGATAGTCATCCGTAACCTGACACTTATCTTCTACTCTAGAATGACAACGTGGATATTTGGCCAAATTATGCCAGGGTTAATTGTCGGCAATGGTTTCTGTATGTTTTCTTCCAGAGACATGAGAATCGTATATATTAAGAAAAATGTCATAATTATAAAGATATTGAGGAAAAGATCAAAGGTCAGTTCTTGTGCCTGTAGACCCCAGTGTCTCTCACTGATTGTTTTCTGTTCTCTGAAGTGTTGTTCACCATTGCCTCCTCGCTGATCTATATTATAGAGAGATAAGTTTTGCCTGTTTTGTAAAAAGTAACTATCATTTTAGAGATCAGCATCATTACTCTAGGGTATCTTCAATTTATGTTTCAATGCATTCAAACCTACCTACTCATGGCCACAACAGGCTGTTATCTGAATCAATGGGTGGCTATGCAGTCAGGGACATGTGTGGAAAACACAAATATTAATCAATACCTATAGCACGTGTCATTACAGTGTCAGTAACAAGCATTCCTTGGTGTGGACTAGGTGTCATTTATTTTCTTACACCTAAATGTATTCATGTTTTAAAAAGATTCACTTTAGTTTATACTTATTTTTTGATAATATCATACATATACATAATGCATTTGGGCCACACTCACCAATACACCCTCTTATCTCCCTTCTGTATGGACTTAACCCTGCCTTCTCCTACAAGCCCCACTCCCACTATAATATCTTTTGTTTAGTTTTTGTTTTGTTATTAATTGACTTTAACCAGGCAAGCCTTCGTGAATGTGGGTGTAGATCTGTCCTTAAGAACATGGATGGTGACTCCATCACCCAGCAAACATCAACTCCAAAAAGCATTCCAGGACGGAGCTTGACTTAATGTACACATTTAGTACATTCTATATGCATATTACCCATTTAGTGCATTCTATATACATATTACGCATTTAGTAATTCTATATGAATATTAGCCTTTTAATACATTTTATATGCACTTAATTTTATTTATTTTTATTGGATATTTTATTTATTTACATTTCAGATGCCATCCCTTTCCTGATTTCCCCTCCCTAGAAACCCCTATCCTATACCCCCTCTTCCTGTATGCTTTTATACCATTTTGATTACATGCATGTATTAAGGTCAGTTCTAGGTTGAGGGTCTAGCAATACTCTAGATGCAAATAGTCAAGGAATAAACAATACAAAAACCACAAATGGTCAAAGAAAAAGCAAGGCATTAAACCCAATTACGTGAACACTCCCGTGATCACTGTTTCTAAAGGCTTATCAGGATGACCAAAGTATCTGAACCTACTTCCCTGTCCTAGCCCAAGGTCATTTTCATGTCTGAAGCCTACTTCCTTGTTCTAGCCTAAAATTTAGATTCCTGTCTGAAATTACTTCTTTGTTCTAGCTTAATATATAGATTCCTGCCTGAGATTATTTCTTTGTTGTAGTCTAAGACTTAGATTCCTACCTGAAATTACTTCTTTGTTCTAGCCTAAAGTCAGATTCCTGCCTGAAGCCTACTTCCTAGTCCTTGGCCAATGTCCATATTCCTGCAAAGCAGCCCATTTCCTTGTCCTTGGCCCATGTCAGCTTCTTGCCAAGCAGCCCCAAAGGCTCTCCACTTGCCCCCCTTTTTTATTTCATTAACAAGACTGAGACTGTCTTAGGTCATTCTGACAAAAATGACTTCCTTACCCACCATGGAATATGCATTATCAAAAGCAATACACTTCTGTCTTAGGTTGATAAGGCTCTGTGCAGAATCTTACCTGTCCTTGGCTTGCCAGCCTGTTAATTTAATGACTCTGTCTGAGGGTCTATTTTCAGGTTCAAGCCATGTTCTTTGGCTGCCTACGTGTTGATATTGTTAAAGATAAGTTTTAACAGGATGGGCAGGAATAGAAGTATTCCCAGAACAAGAAGGGCTAACCTTATCAAGTTATATATATGCCATTCCTGAAGTTTGACCAAAATTGAAATACTAACCTCAGGCCATGGATAATTTTATCAGCATTATCTGCAGTATCAAAGTTCAACAGACCAGCATTCTTTTAATTCATAATCTCACTATGCAAAGTTAACACACCCAGAGAGGTGTTAGGATTATGTCAAATATCCTACAGGTGTCTTTAAACTTTTTTTCCAATTATAATGACAATCATTGTAAATTTTAGAAGTAATACTACTCCAATGATATTTGCAATGACACTTGGGATGGCTCCTAACTCTTTAACCCTGAACCTCCTTCAGATAATTTGAATGGCTTATAGAGCATCATCCATTGTTCCAGATACCTATATAAATCCTTTTGTATACTCAATACATTAGTAACATTTTTTTGCTAGATGGTTAACAAAAGTAGTTGTCTTGATTCCTTGTGGCAATGCTATTGCAGAAACAGTGGTGCTAGCAATTAATGAAATTAAAGCTGTTATAGCAGCAATAATCAAGCCCACTACCTTCTTGCTTCTGCTTAAAGCCTAACTCACTTTTCCCAGCAATTTCAAGCTTTTTTCAGAGAATCAAGGTTTTCTAATACTCAGGGGAGTAAGACAAAAGCTGGTTGATAGACCCCCGTAACAAACATGCCAGGTTTCAACACACTAACACAATTGGAAATTATACAGTTAATGCAACATACAATAAATACTATAGAAGAGACAAAACCAATTTAACTTGAGAATTAAAAGAGCCTTAAAACATTCGCTAACCCTTGTTTGAAATCCAGATCCTGTCCCAACTTTATCTCTTGCTATCATAACATCATAGTGAGCTTCAGATAACTTCTAAATATGTCTCTGAGAAAGTCCAGATACAGTCTTCCAAAAGTAGACTGTTATTTCCAGTATTGGATTGATTTCTAGGCCAGTACATGATTGAGTCCTAATAGCTGGTCACCTTTAAGAAGAATACAAGAGACATAATAATTTCTCTTTTTGATTCTCTATCCCACAAAGTCTAAAAACTTGAGGCAAGGCATCTTGTCCTATCTGGGATATAGTCAAGCAAAGGTAGGTCAGGAACATATGTTCAATACAGCTCTCCAGTCACCCTTGCCAGGGCACTCAGCAAGCTCACAGGTCGGCATCATTCTTTGTCCAGAAACAGTATGTCTCACCAATCTTTTAAAAGTTCCATGGGCCTCTTACACAATACCTTGTCCTTGAGGATTATACAAAAATCCCCATAATATATTGTTGACAAAAAGTCTTGACTGCTAAACTACAATTGCCAGACCCATTATCTGTTTTGTTTTGTTTTTTTATTGGATATTTTATTTATTTATCATTCAATGTTATCCCCTCTCCTATTCCCCCCAAAGCCCCTTATTGCATCCCCACTCTTCCTACTTCTATGAGGGTGTGCTCCCACCATCCATCCATTCTGCTTTCCTGCTGTCAAATTCCACAACACCAGGGAATCCAAACTTTCAGGGACGAAGGCCCTCCTCTTCCAATGATGCCTGAGAAGTCCATCCACATCTACCTATACAAGTAGAGCCATGAGTCCCTCCCTTTGTGTTCTTAGGCTGGAGGGTTAGACCCTGGGAGCTCAGGTTGAGTATTTTGATATTCCTTCCAAGAAGGACCAAAGCACCCACACTTTGGTCTTCCTTCTTCTTCTTGAGCTTCATGTGCTCTATCCGTTGAATAGTAGGTATTGTGAGCTTTTGGGCTAATATACACTTATCAGTGAATGCATACCATGTATGTTCTTTTGTGATTGGGTTACCTCACTCAGGATGATATTTTCCAGTTCCATCCATTTGCCTAAGAATTTCATCAACTCATTGTCTTTAATAGCTGATTAGTACGCTAGTGTGTAAATGAACCACATTTTCTGTATCCATTCCGCTGTTGAAGGACACCTGGATTTTTCCAACTTCTGGCTATTATAAACAAGGCTGCTATGAACATAATGGAGCATGTGTCCCTGCTGTATGTTGAAACATCTTTTGGGTATATTCCCAGGAGTGGTATAGCTGGGTCCTCAGGTAATACTATGTTCAATTTTAGGAGGAACCACCAGACTGCTTTCCATAGGGGTTGTACAAGCTTACAATCCCACCAACAATGGAGGAGTGTTCCTCTTTCTCCACATCCTCACCAACATCTGCTGTCACCTGAGTTTTTTATTTTAGCCAATTTTACATTCAGGGTTGTTTTGATTTGCATTTCCCTGATAACTAAGGATGTTGAACACTTCTTTAGGTGCTTCTCAGCCACTCAAGATTCCTCAGTTGAGAATTCTTTGTTTAGCTCTGTACCCCATTTTTAATTGGGTTACTTGATTATCTAGAGTCTAATTTCTTCACTTCTTTGTAAACCTTGGATATTAGCCCTCTATCAGATGTAGGATTGGTAAAGATCTTTTCCCAATCTATTGGTTTCCTTTTTGTCCTATTGACAGTGTCCTTTCTTTTACAGAAGCTTTGCAGTTTTATGAGGTCCCATTTGTCAATTCTTGATCTTAGCGCATAAAACATTGGTGTTCTGTTCAGGAACTTTCCCCCCTGTGCCCATGTGTTCAAGGCTTTTCCCCATTTTCTCTTCTGTTAGTTTCAGTGTATCTGGTTTTATGTGGAGGACCTTGATCCACTTAGAATTGAGCTTTATACATGGAGATATGTATGGATTTATTTGCATTCTTCTACATGCTGACCTCCAGTTGAACCATCACCATTTGTTGTAAATGCTGTCTTTTTTCCACTGGATGGTTTTAGCTTCTTTGTCAAAGATCAAGTGACCTTGACATGGGGGTTCATTTCTTGGTCTTCTATTCTAATCCATTGATCTTCCTGCCTGTCCCTGTTCCAATACCATGCAGTTTTTATCACTATTGCTTTGCAGTACAGCTTGAGGTAAGGGATAGTGATTCCCCCAGAAGTTCTATTATTGTTGAGAATAGTTTTCGCTATCCCGTTTTTTTGTTTGTTTTTGTTTGTTTGTTTGTTTTTTTAATTCCAAATCAATTTGAGGATTGCTCTTTCTATCTCTGTGAAGAATTGAGTGGGAATTTTGATGATTGCATTAAATCTGTATATTGCTTTCAGAAAGATAGCCATTTTTACTCTATTAATCCTTCCAATCTATGAGCATGGGAGATCTTTCCATCTTCTGATATCTGCTTCCATTTCTTTCTTCAGGGACTTGAAATTCTTGTCATACAGATCTTTCACTTGCTTGGTTAGGTTCACATCAAGGTATTTTATATTATTTATGACTATAGTGAAGGGTGTCATTTCACTAATTTCTTTCTCAGCCTGTTTCTCTTTTGAATAGAAGGCTACTGATTTGTTTGAGTTAGTTTTGTATCCAGCCACTTTGCTAAAGTTATTAGGTTTAGGAGTTCTCTGGTGGAAGTTTTGGGGTCACTTAAATATACTATCATATTATCTGCAAAGAGTGAAATTTTGACTTCTGCTTTTCCAATTTGTATCACTTTGACCTCCTTTTGTTGCCTACTTGTTTTGGCTAGGACTTCCAGTACTATATTGAATAGGTAGAGAGAGAGTGGACAGCTTTGTCTACTGCCTGATAATAGTGGAATTGCTTCAAGTTTCTGTCTATTTAGTTTGATGTTGGCTACTGGCTTGCTATATATTGCTTTTACTATGTTTAGGTATGGGCCTTGGATTCCTGATCTTTCCAAGACTTTTATCATGAAGGGATATTGAATTTTGTAAATACTTCCTCGGCATCTAGTGATATGATCATGTGTTTTTTTTCCCCTTTGAGTTTGTTTATATAGTGGATAACATTGATGGATTTCTGAATATTGACCCATCCCTGCATTCCTGGGATAAAGCCTACTTGATCGTGATGAATAATTGTTTTGATGTGTTCTTGGATCTGATTTGCAAGAATTTTATTGAGTATTTTTGCATTGATATTCATAAGGGAGATTGTTCTGAAGTACTCTTTCTCTGTTAGGTCTTTGTGTGGTTTAGGTATGAGCATAATTGTGACTTCATAGAATGAACTGGATAGTGTTCCTTCTGTTTTTATTTGTGGAACAGTTTATAGAGAATTAGTATTAAGTGTTCTTTGATGGTCTGATGGAGCTCTGCACTAAAATCATCTGGTCCTTGACTTTTTTTGGTGGGTAGATTTTTAATAACTACTTCTATTTCTTTCAGGGTTATGGGACTGTTTAGATGGTTTATCTGCTACTGATTTAACATTGGTAACTGGTACTTGTCTAGAAAATTGTCCATTTCATCCAGATTTTCCAATTTTGTTGAGTATAGGCTTTTGTAGTAGAATCTGATGTTTTTTTTTTGTTTGTTTTTTTAATTTCCCTGGTTTCTGTTGTTATGTCACCCTTTTCAGTTCTGATTTTATTAATTTGATATTGTCTCTCTGCCCTCTGATTAGTCTTCCAAAGGGTTTTTCTATCTTGTTGATTTTCTCAAAGAACTATCTCCTGGTTTTATTGATTCTTTGTATAGTTCTTTTTGTTTCTATTTGGTTGTATTTCAGCCCTGAGTTTGATTATTTCTTACCATCTACTCCTCTTTGGTGTGTTTGCTTCTTTTTGTTCTAGAGCTTTCAGTTGTGTTGTCAAGCTGCTAGTGTATGCTCTCTCCAGTTTCTTTTTTTTAAGCACTTAGAGCTATGAGTTTTCCTCTTAGCACTGCTTTCATTATGTCCTATAAGATTTGGTATGATGTGTCTTCATTTTCATTAAATTCTAGAAAGTCTTTAATTTCTTTATTTTTTCCCCTGACCACATTATCATTGAGTAGAGTGTTGTTCAGTTTCCACATGAATGTGGGCTTTCCATTGTTTTTCTCATTATTGAAGACCAGCTTTAGACCATGGTGATCTGATAGGATGCATGGGATTATTTCAATTTTTTATATCTGTGGAGGCCTGTCTTGTGACCAATTATATGGTCTATTTTGGAGAAGGTACCATGAGGTGCTGAGAAAAAAAGTATATTCTTTTGTTATAGGATGAAATGTTCTATAGATATCTGTTAAATCCATTTGGTTCATAACTTCTGTTAGTTTCACTATATCTCTGTTTAGTTTCTGTTTCCATGATCTGCCCATTGCTGTCCATTGGGGTGTTGAAGTCTCCCACTATTATTGTGTGAGGTGCAATATGTGCCTTGAGCTTTAGTAAGGTTTCTTTTATGAAAATGGGTGCTCTTGCATTTGGTGCATATATGTTCAGATTGAGAGTTCATGTTGGTTGACTTTTCCTTTGATGAGTATGAAATGTCCTTCCTTATTCTTTTTGATAGCTTTAAGTTGAAAGTCAATTTTATTCGATATTAGAATGGCTACTTAGCTTGTTTCTTAGGACCATTTGCTTGAAAAATTGTTTTCCAGCCCATTACTTTAAGGTAGTGTCTGTCTTTGTCACTGAGGTGTGTTTCCTCTATACAGGAAAATGCTGGGTCCTGTTTACATATCCAGTCCATTAGTCTATGTCTTTTTATTGGGGAATTGAGTCCATTAATGTTAAGAGATATTAAGGAGAGGAGATTGTTGCTTCCTGTTATTTTTGTTATTAGCAATGGCATTGTTTATGTGACTATCTTTTTTTGGATTTGTTCTTTCTAAGGGTATAATTTCCCTCCTTGTATTGGTGCTTTCCCTCTATTATCCTTTGTAGAGCTGTGTTTGTGGGAAAATATTGTGTAAATTTGGTTTTGTCATGGAATATCTTGGTTTTTCCATCTATGGTAATTGAGAGTTTTGCTGGGTATAGTAGCCTGGGCTGGGATTTGTGTTCTCTTAGGGTCTGTATGACATCTGTCTAGGTAGGATCTTCTCACTTTTATAGTATCTGGTGAGACATCTAGTATAATTCTGATAGGTCTGCCTTTATATGATACTTGGCTTTTTTCCTTTACTGCTTTTAATATTCTTTCTTTGTTTTGTGCATTTGATGGTTTGATTATTATGTAACAGGAGGAATTTCTTTTCTGGTCTAGTCTATTTGGCATTCTGTAAGTTTCTTGTATGTTGATGAGCATCTCTTTCTTTAGGTTAGGAAAGTTTTCTTCTATAATTATGTTGAAGATATTTATTGGCCCTTTAAGTTGGGAATCTTCACTCTCATCTATACTTATTATCCTTAGGTTTGGTCTTCTCATTGTGTCCTGGATTTCCTGGATGTTTTGGGTTAAGAACTTTTTGCATTTTGCGTTTTCTTTGACAGTTGTGTCAACATTTTCTATGGTATCTTCTGCATCAGAGATTCTCTCTTCTATCTCTTGTATTCTGTTGGTGATGCTTGTGTCTATGAGTCCTGATCTCTTTCCTAGGTTTTCTATCTTCTGGTTAGTCTCACATTGTGATTTCTTAATTGTTTATACTTCCACTTTTATGTCCTGGATGATTTTGTTCAATTCCTTCACCTGTTTAGTTGTGTTTTCTTGTAATTCTTTAAGGGATTTTTGTGTTTCCTCTTTAAGGGCTTCTACCTGTTTACCTGTGTTCTCCTCAATTTCTTTGAGAGTGGTATTTATGTCCTTTTTAAAGTCTTCTATAATCATCATTAGAAGTGATTTTAAATCTGAATTTTGCTTTCCTTGAGATATGGGGAATTCAGGACTTTCTATTGTGGGACAACTAGGTTTTGATGATGACAAGTACTCTGGGCTGCTGATGCTTATGTTCTTGCATTTGCCTTTAACCATCTGAATCTCTTTAGTGCTACCTACACTGTCTCTGACTGGAGCCTGTCTTTCCTATTATCTTGGTTGTGTCAGAACTGTGTGGGGTGGGTATTGCTGATGGGGTTAGAGCTGAGGCCCAAGATCTGCTCAGTGCTTGGGCACAGACCAGAAGCAACCAGTGCCCAGGGTCAGGAGTGACCAGGGTCCCAGTGGGTCCCAGTTACTCCCTGTTTAAGGCAGGTGTTGCTGTCTCCTTACCTAAGATACTGCCTGGACCAGAGCTCCTGGGAGCCCTGCCTCCTCTCCGTTTTATGAGATTGAGTCCCTGCATTCAATTTTATGTAAACAATTGAAGGACCAAAGAGTATCTCCAATTACACAGATGCTGTGTATAATTCTTAGCTTTAATGAAACTAAGATGTTTTAAAATTAACATTTGGTATTCTTTTTACATATTCAGTATACTCTGAAAATATGTTTTTTGTGTTTTGAGGAGCCTGCATACTGAATCCCAAAATAAATGATCTAATTTACATTTCATTTGACATAAAATAATCCCATCACCACCCTAAACATACTATTCAAAGTTTCTTTTGTTTAGTTTAATAATGACAGCCATCCTGAAAAGACTCAAAATATAATTTTAAGTTGTATTTCCTTAAAGACTATAATCTCTCTATGCATTTATGTACTATTAGTTCTTCACTTGATAAATGTCCATTCATTTCCACTACCCATTCCTGGATATATCTTTTGCTATGTTGCTACTTTTAGTATTTTACATATCCTAAATAGTAAAACCCTATCAGATGAATACCTGGAAAATTATTTTCTCATCTGGAAACTGCTTTTCTTATACTGCAAATTATTTCTTTTACATACCTTTCTCATTTGACAAAATAATGAATAAAAACTTTGATGTTATTCAGCCACATACCTTTGTGGAAATATACAAAAGCAATCAAAATCAGATTACCATAAAAATTACTGCACACCATATTAATTTGGGTACACAATAACCAATTTATGAAGTATGCCTAGATGTTCTTCAATAGATTAGAAAATAGTACTCTTACATAAGAAAGTGAGATTTGTCATTTTCAAAAAAATGGATGAGACTATAGATAGCCATGTTAACAGAAACAAGATATACATGCAAAGACAACTGTGATAGATTTGTCTCATGTGTGAAATATAAGAATCATAAAAGAAATAACTTGAAAATAAATGTGAGCATAACAGGGATATATAAGGGGATTTGGAAAATGAGATGAGTAAGGGAATAGTAGATAGAAGAATAGTAGAGGAGTGAACTTGAAAAAAGTATACCATATGTGATAAGGGAATTCTAGCAGGAAATCCCATTCTTTGTATAATCAATTAATTTACACTAGTTTTCCAAAGTATATGCTAACAATAGAATTGAGGAATCTTCTCCTTTCACTATAAGCAGTACAATTTGATGGACAGAGTCAACAGCCTGCTTCTCTGTAGATCCATGAAGATAGTTTTGCTGCCATGTGCTGTAAGACTATGATGTTTGAAGATTAATCTGAATCATTGGGCCTGACAAGCATTCATTTACTGAGTAATGATTTCCTAAATTCATAATTTATCATGTTATTTATACATGTTATTAACTAGTTAAAAACTATAACTTGCTAGGGTGAAAATTCATTCAGCTCGGCACTGACTTTGGTCTGAACTTTAAAGAATATTTTCTTATTAGTACATCAGAGTTTAAAGGTTGGAGAAAAATAAAAAGCCATCATCATATAAACTGCATTGTGAAGTATTTATCTATACATTGGAGCCATAGGAGATAGTAACATGTCATGTGTGATGTTGGGAAATATGTACATAAATGTGGTGAAATCTACTATAGGAAGGTAAGGTATGTTATAACAAAAAATAATAAAGTAAAGGATCTTGCTAAAGTCAGTTCAGAAAAGGAATTGAAGTGGCATCTTACCTAAAAAGAGTTTTAATATGTTCATAGCCTATGGTTCATCATATTCACAGTGAACCCATTCAAACCAGAAAGAAAATGCAGTGTGCTAAGAAATCTAATAACCAGAGGTATCATGAAAGGTGAATCTCAACCAAAACTGAGAGTGCCCTTTGCAGAGTGAGATTTTTTTCTGAGTTTTAAGAGGCATTTTATAAATTTTAATATACTAGTTTTCTTGAGCGAAAGTCATAAGCTGTCACCTCTAAAGAGCACATATTGAGCTCATGTTCTGGTCACTATGGAAGAAAAAGGGATTCTATTGAGACTGCTGTGGTTCTTCAGCTCCCATGGGAAAACATTACTGGAAAGGTTATGGACTGTTCCCAAGACCAAGACAAAGGCTGTGATGAGTGATTCAGCAAAGCTCCTGTCCTGCCTCACTGGCATACACCAGTTCCTCCTGAAAGGAAGGCAAAGGGACAGCACATTACTAAAAAGGACACATGATTTAGCTGCTGTGTTAAAATTTCTGTCTGTAGCCATATTACCAACTTTTGAATTCAAATTCCATGTTAACTATATAAGACCTAATAACCAAAGCAAAGGGGAATTAATCAATCTGATCAAAGCCTTTTACTTTATTATAAGGGCTAAGGTTTCTGAACCCTTCCTGTGCATGCATGTGGACCTCATTTTGATTTCTAGCACACAAGTAGTCAGTTTTTCCCATTATGCTCTGCTCAGATAATTTTTATCTTACTGGTCTTTTGTATATTATGATTTCTGATTTCATGATTTTAGTTTCGTTTGTATTTCTGGTGTTTTTTCTTCTTTTAAAAATATTCCTTGTTTTGACTTTTTTGTTTGCCTAGTAGTTTGTTTATTTCTTAGTTTTGTTTTGTTTTTCTAAAGAGAGAGTGGAAGTGAGAAGTTGGGGAGGTGGGTATGTGTAGAGGGACAGCAGTGGGAAGAATCTAGGAAAAGTTGCTATAGAGAAATCTGTGGTCAGAACATATTGTATAAAGTTTTTTTCAATTAAAAGAAAGCTGATAATAGTGGCACACCCTTATAATTCCAGCCCTGGGAATATAAAGTTGTCAGGATGTCTGGAGCTGTCCCGGTAAGAGTCCCAATCTCCAAAAGTAAGGTGGGCAATTCCTGAGAAAATAGAGCTCAGCTTGACTTCTGCTCTCAACACAAATGGAATTAAGTATATAGTCTTTGCACTTGGATTTTTAAAGCAGAAGGACTGGTGTATATTCTAGACTAGGTTCGACTATATGATAACACCGCTTTCTTAATTTAAAAATATGAGTTCATCTTCACTAATCAAATAGGTAGTAATGTCTACACTTCCACATATACATCATATTCTCAAAGTAATTTGATTCTTGAGGAATTGATACTTTATCAACTTGAGGACATTTCTTAACTGAAATATTTGGTAATTTTAATTCCATTTTACCTATAGGATGATAATGTATAGATGAAATGAACTTTGAAATTCTAATTTTTTAAATTTTTAATGAATTTTTTAATAAAAATATGATTACATCATTTCTGTCTTTCCTTTCCTCACTCCTATATCTCATATATTCTTCCTTTCATGCTCTCTTAAGTCACAGCCTATTACTTTGTTTAAATGTGTGTGCATGTGTATGTGTATACAAATATAAATTGTTCAGTGCTTTCAGTGTGAGATATATATATATATATATATATATATATAATATATCACACTTTATATATATATCAAGGACTGACCACTGGTATTGAATAATCAGTTGGGGCCCTCATCCTTGAAAATTACTATTTCTTCATCTCTCAGCATTCCTTAGCTGTCTACTGGTCTTTGTTTAGAGACAGGACTCTCTGAGATTTCTCCCATCCATTTTAGCCTATCTATTGGTATTGTACATCTTTAGGTCTTGCTTAAATAGTTATAGTGTTACGATATCATGGCTGAAGCTTCTCTGTCACTTCTAGGAGATACAGTCTCACAGCTGATTTTCTGGTAGTGTGACTCTCACAATCGCTGCAAATTTCCTCAAGCCTAAGGTGCTGGAATTATTTTACAGATATATCAACTGGGGCTAGGCAAATTCACAGGAAGAAAGTCATGTTCATAGTAGAATCCTGTGAGTCTTAGTTGAGAATCTACTCCCAGCACTTTACTAAACCAAAATAATTCCTATCTGTCTTTTAAATATTTGTACTTACATCCACAGATAAGTAAAACTCTCACCCCTCATCAAAGAAACTTTTCAAGTGACAGAGACAATTACAGTGAGCTACAACTGGTCAAAATACAAAGAAGACATGATTCTAAGTTGCCTAGCCCTGATTCCTTTAACTCCTGTAATCTTCTGAGTTTTTATAACTGTGATCTTTTTCAGTGTTCTCAGATAATGTATATGTGTTAAGAATTATTATACAATGAAATTAAGTATATAGTATCTGCACTTGAAGCTTTAAGGCAGGAAGACTGGTGTGTGTTCTAGGCTAGGTTGGACTATATAGTAACACCCTGTCAATATGTTAAGTCTAATTGTATTATAGGCCTTTCTTAAATTAAAAATATGAGTTCAGCTTTTAGATTCTCCAACATTCTCAGACAGCATTCTCCCCTTACAATTGTTCTAATATACTGAGAAGGTGGAACGCCTCGGCTGAAATCCACTATTTGGTTCAGAGTATAACTTGGAACTTCTCATCAGGATAGGGCAAATTTACTCTTTAAAATATAGCCCCTGAACAAGATCTCCACAGAATTGGCTCTGTTTGCCATCTTCTCATAGAAGAAGAAGTTAAAAAGTTCTTCCTGAAAATTTATATACTTAAAAGTAAAGTAATTTAGAGGTTAGTTGAAGATGAAGTGGGATTTTTGTACGGTGGTGCAGCCACTGAAAAGCCATTGTCCTGTGAACAATGCTTCACTTCTGCCACCAAGAGAAACTAAACATATTGGACCATCAAATGAATGGAAAAAGAAAGACGTCTTAGGGGACCATCAAGAAAAAGAAGAAAAAAAACTGTTTGGAATGGAAGAGTGACCAAAAAGTAATGAGGGATGAACATGACTGAAATGCATCATAGGGTGTAGGATAGCAGAGTGAACCCATTTAGAAACATTTCAAAACCAGTTTTATCTGAACAAAGGTTACATGGCATTCACTTCCAGAGGCTTGATATTTTCAAATAAATTGAACATAGATGATACCATTGGTCAAGTGCCTGCTTGGCACTTCAGGCACTTCTGTTGGATCCCCCATTGACCCTTCAATCCTACCACTCAAAGGTGGAGGTATTGAGGATCAGAAGTTCAAAGTCATCCTCAGCTACATAACAAACAAAAGGCCACCCTAAGATACATGATACCTTGTCTCAAAAAATATTATAATACATATTCTTGGACTCACTTTAGTCAAATTACAGAACAATCATGAGTCAATTGCCAGAAAACTGCTTTTAGGCACAGGCACTATAGGAAAGTCTATTTAGAACATACAAGTGGGTACATCACATAATTCTTAAGAGAAAGCCCAGATGACTAAATAATTCTACCAAACAGAATACCAAGGCTGAACTTACTTTAAGTTCTGGATTTGAATGATTCTATCTACTATTTTATGTTTTATCTAGGTGAAAATGGAGAAAAATTGTTGGAGAAACTTCACCAAAGCAAAAAAAGAACTGTAGTTTACTGCTTAGAATATAGAGAAACAAGAATAAAGACAGAAATTTAGGATTTAAAGGCAGGAGGGATAAAAATCCCAGCCTTTAGATGGTGATTCCATCCTTGCTGTATCCACCTACTCTTTCAGGACATTGAAGGACTTATGTCCTCTTATGAACTCCAGTTTAAAGAACAGGAATAATGATTATGCTTCCATCCTTAATATGGAACAAAGATTAGATGAGATAAAAATGATAAAAATGAATTTAAATAATTAAAATTCAGGCCCCAAAGTTTCTACCCTACTTTTGGTTATCGAGTTCTTGAATGAAAGACATTCACAGTCTTTATATTTTCAATATGCCTTAAGCAGCACAATAGCTGGGCAGCTGCCTAGCCGCTGGGCTGCTAGGATCTACTTTCCTATTGATAACCCCAAGTAATTATTTACTATTCACTAAGTTCTGTCTGGAATGCTCTTAACTTCAAAGCCCATTTGGCCAGGATTTTATGGCTCAGCTAACATATTGGCAGGTTCTCTTTTCTCCATTCTTCCACTTTATTCTTCCTTGTGGTCCCAAACTCCAGAGACCTAAACCCTACCCTTGTCTCTTCTGCCCAGCTATTGGCCCTTGGCATCTTTATTTACCAGTCACAGTTAACTAGGGGCAGGGTTACTTAGCTAGTGTTTAAGTGTGGACTCTTGTCTCTGGAGCAACCAATTTTGGAGTCCAAGTTAGCATTAGAATGCAAGCAGCAACAGGCCAACCCACTACAAAAATGCAAAAACTATATAACTCACTCTCATATCCAAATTCTTCTCTCCCTTCCCTTGGAGGTACTGAAACAAGTGATAGAATTATGAAACAACAGGGCCCCTGAGTGGACTGTCTCCAAAAATATGCACAGAATGATTTTATACCCTTGGAAGTTTTCAGGAACAGACAGGAGCATCTGTTAAAACCTCCAGCAGAAGAGAGATTTGGTCAGATTTTTTTCTGGAATTCTTACTTTACTGGCATGTTTGAAAAGAATAAATGAGAAGTGTAATGGCTATTCCTGGTTGCTAACTTGACTATATCTGAAATGAAATACAATCCAGATCAGGGCTCACCTATGATCCAGATCTTAAGGCTGGAAGACACAAGTTTCTGACCTGGATCTTGGCATGGAGATCTTGAGGCATAGTGGTTATGAGAAGCTTAGGTCCAGGCAAGGTGGTATCCACCTTTAATCTCAGGAGATTAAGGCAAGGAGATCTCTGTGTTCAAGGTCAGCCTGGGACAAAACAAGTCCCAGATCCAGGAGTGGTGATATACATCTTTCATCTGGGCCACATCTTCTGCTGGTGTCCTACATAAGGACATTGGAAAAAGGAAGATTCACTACTCTTCACCTACTTGCATTTACTTGCCAGCACATCTGTTGGAATCTACTTCTACAGAAGGCCAGCTGAAACAACTAGCCTCATGAGACTGAGCAACTACTAAATTCTTAGACTTCCAATTCAGAGCTGACCATTGTTGAGTAGTTGGACTACAGACTGTAAGTCATCATAATAAATTCCCTCAATATAGAAATACATCCCATGCCGGGCGGTGGTGGCGCACGCCTTTAGTCCCAGCACTTGGGAAGCAGGTGGATTTCTGAGTTTGAGGCCTGCCTGTTCTACAGAGTGAGTTCCAGGACAGCCCGGGCTACACAGAGAAACCCTGTCTCAAAAAACCAAAAAAAAAAAAAAGAAATACATCCTATATGTTCTGTGTCCCAACAGAACCCTGACTTATACAAGAAGGGTAAGAAAAAGAAAGATACAACATATATATATGGTGGTTTGAATATGCTTGGCCCGTAGGGAGTGGTACTGTCAGGAGTTGTGGCCTTGTTGGAGGATGTGTACCATGGTGGGGGTGGGCTATAAATCTCTGCCCAGTGTGGAAGAGTCAGTCTTCTTCTGTTTGCCTTCAAAATAAGATGTAGAACTCTCAGCTCCTCTAGAGCCATGCCTACCTAGGTGCTGCCATGCTTCCTGTCTTGATAATAAACTGACCTCTGAACCTAAAAGCCAGTAATCAGCATCCCTCCATGGCCTTTGCATCAGCATCACCCTCCAGGTTCCTGCCCTGCTTAAATTCCTGTACTAACTTTCTCTAATAATGGAACATGATCTCAAAGTATGAGTTTGCAATTGGTTTTTTTTGGATTGGATTGATCAGCTTGATTTGTTCCATAGTTGACCAAATGGATGTTTTAAAGCAGATGTCAAATCTTGTGAAGAATGAATACAAACAGGGTCAAGTTGTGGGTGGTGTATAAATACATTTTTTGTAAGAAGGAATTCCTACTTCTATACAATGTGAAGCTTTAAAAAAGAAGGGTTGCCAGCCAAGTTCCATAGAAAGTCACAGATGCTCCCAAATGGTAAAGAAAAATAAAAATTTCACCAATCACAGCAAAGGAAAGGCAGAAAATCTTCAGCCAGATGACATTTCTCAGATCCGACCACAACAGCTGCATCTAAAGTTGTGATCAGGAGAACCACAGAAGTTTCCACTAACATTCAAGAGGGCTGAAGAAGACTATGCCATTAATCTCTCCTACCCTTTGAAAGACGATCTGGAGAATGCAAAGTCTTGGGACAGATCTGATGAATGAAATTGTAAGGGTCTATGATTCTCCAAAGAATGATACCCCAGACTCAAATGAGTGTTTTATTTTGTAGTATTCCAGCATGCTGGGGTCTCACCATTCCCAAGATAGAGAGACAACCAAATGAGCTTGCAGGCTAGATTTAAAGGATGTTGGGGGATTTTGAGGTAGGTAGCCTTTATATTATTCCACCTCTAGAGACATTCCATTACCGGGACATGGGGGCTGGAACTTGTTACTGAGGAGGTCTGAAAACTTGCTGACCTTCTATCCTTGTTTTAGCCAAGGTTATTGGGTACCTTTTAGTTTCTGACTATCTGTCTGAAGCCTGGGTTTTTTTTTTGTTTTTGTTTTTGTTTTTGTTTTTGTTTTTGTTTTTGTTTGTTGTTTTTTTAACTAACTTGCCTGGGCTTACCCAGTTCTTAGGCCTAGTCTGCTAGACTGACAATTTGAAGTCTGTCATAGAATCAGCCTAGCTGTCTCGGAATGAGGAGAATTACTTCACACCAGCAAAGCTAAGAAACCCTTGTATGCCTGAACAAAACTACACTAGTCTAT
This sequence comes from Mastomys natalensis, assembly GCA_021653895.1. Taxonomy (NCBI): domain Eukaryota; kingdom Metazoa; phylum Chordata; class Mammalia; order Rodentia; family Muridae; genus Mastomys; species Mastomys natalensis. The sequence goes on along the minus strand of JAJTUV010000326.1, from coordinate 3,146,094 downwards.
TTAGCTACAAATATGTGCTCAGTTTTACTGACAAAGGAGAGTTTTTCAATGAACTTGTTGGTTACCAGCCCATATCTGCAAACTTAGACTCCCCAGAAAGTGGTTTTGATGCAATTATCCAGGTTGCAGATTCTGTATTGCTGATTGACTGGAAGAACTGAGAGTTCTACATTTCATTCCAATGGCAAATAGAAGAAGATTGACTCTTTTGCAATGGACAGCGATTTAGAGCCGATCCCCACAGTGACACACTCTTTCATGAAGTCCACACCTGCTAATAGTACAACTCTCTATGGGATAAACATATTCAAAGTACTACAGCACATTAGAGAAAAATCCTCCTCAGTGAGCTGACAAAATATTCCCTTAACAAAAGAATGTTCACAGAAGACAAGAAGCAAAGACTGTTGAATTCACACTTCAGCTACAGGTAAACACATAAAGCATCTTCACACTAGTTAAAGAATGATGGCAGGGGTGATAGAAAAGAAGCGAGAGAATATAGAAAGGAAAATCAGAGCTACCATTGTGTATGTCAATATGAGGGCTTAAATGTGTGAGAAAGAGTAACTACTGAAGCTATAGGACCTATAGCAACAGTGGCATCCTGAAAAAAGGTATCATAAGCAGAATGAACTCACAACAGTCATTTCTGGTTGAGTTTCATAATTGATAAGGTGAACATTGGTGACCAAGAGAATGACATGGCAAGGCAAAGTCACAGCATGAATCTTAATATGGATCAACACAACTAATCAGTAGGATATGGCACCATGAAAATCTTTAATATGTTGGATAGATACTTATTTACCTGTTTATCTTATCACTAGATTCCAAAAAGAACCAAGTATACCTTGTAGCTTTTGGAGAATGTATCATAGTATGAAAGTTTAAAAATAGAAAAATTCTGTACTGAAAGGAGCAAATATTCAAGCACAAATCAAATATACAGAAGACTGCAGCATTGCTTCTGCTATTGAAACACACTGACATTCTTTTTCGGATTTGTCACTTTGTCTCCTACTCAAATAACATCACTTTTAAACAAGGGTGCTTCCTTCTACAAATTGATTTTACCTTCATTGTTTGGGACTAAAGGTGTGTACTAAGAGCATACGTGTATTCCAGCAAGAGGGAATCAAAGGTGTGTGCTAAGGGCTGAGCAACACCACAACTATAAATGGGTTTTGTTTTGTTTTTTTCAGCAAATAACAAAATCTTAGGTTCAGAGTATGACAAATATCCTGTGACAATTTTTTTAAAGCACTGAAATGGAAGCAACTTAAGAAAGAGCAGTGAAGGATTAAAAGGTAGTTTTGCAGGGACAGTGATGGAGAAACAGGTTCCAGAGAGAGAACAAACTAGACCAAGGTAGAGACAGAACAAGCAAGAGAATAAGGAGTCAACATATTAGAACAGATTGCTGAAGGTAGTATGAGGCCAAGCAGAGCAATTCAGGAGAAGCAGAGAGAAGTCAGATTGAATCAGTCTGTTTGGGGAGGAGCTTGAGCCAGAACAGTTGAGTTTGATCAGTCAGCCAGAGATCAGAAAGAACTAGGAAGGGGTGAGGTTATTCAGCAGCAAATCTAAGAGGCTGAAAAAGTTCTAGGCCTAGATTAGATTGTATGGAGGCTGAGACACCAGATCTTAGGTTCAGACTCCATCTTAGAGAACCTGATCTAAGGTTGAACTTGACTTAACCAACAACCTGGCACCTAGCACCAGTTTCCAGGTTACTCCCAAACAAACTTTTGCCTAGTAGTAGTTTTCAGTTTATTCTCTAAGAAGCCTGACTCTGGCACTTCACTTCCTAATAAGTATCAATCAGAAGTAAGGCAAAAGTTAAGTTTATGGTTTGGCTCCCAGCACCAACCAATTATGTTAAACGGCATTGACATTCCATAATAGTCCCCCAAATCAGATGTGTGCTAGGCTAGAAATCCCCTTCCTTATTTGCTCACCTCTATAAATGCTTGCTTGAAACTGGGCTCAGGACTTCACCTTTCAGTCCTGCTTTGTCTGGGTCAGTGTGGTAAGCCCAAGCTTCAGCTTGTATAGAAAGACACGAGTGCAATTTCATTGTAATCAGCTCCTTGGTGGTGTTTTGGGGCTTGTGATCAGGGACAACATGCTGAAGCCTCCAGGACTAGGCCTAAGTTAAGAGATGGAAGCAATAAGCCTCCCAGACTACAATTATTACAGCAGAATAAAAGTTACTTTTACAAGAAATTCTCTGAATTCCATATTATAAAGTGTATCCAAGTATTTTCCTCTGAAAAGATGTTTGGAACAGAATACATGCCAAATATGAAAGAAAAAGCACCAAAGTTGCTTAAATACTTAAAAGTATTACCTGTTATAAACACCAAAACAAACTATTTCTACATACAACACCCTCATTTGAAACTGAAGCTAGCTGTCTTGTTTCACTCTCGAATTCAGTATTAATCATTTGGGGCTCAGAACAGTTTTCTAGTTCTCTTAGTTTTAGCAAAATAACTCCCTCTCCCGGCTCAGCAGCTTTAAGAAATTAGATAGAAATATTAATATATAATCTGTTCTTTCTTTAGAACTCTATATAGCATACCTTTCAAAACATCTTTCTTCTTATAAATTGGGTTAGAGAAGAACTTATTGGTAAATAATTATCTCAATCAAAAAAGAATGTCCTATGAACTACGTTAAGATGAACAGAGGGGAGAAAACATGGATTCCCAAAAGAGGTAAATACTTAATCTCTATAGAGGAAAGTTGTTAAATAGTGCTTGATGCAATCCAGCAAATAATGATTTATAACTAGGGAGTGAAATAGGAGAAGAAACAGTGTAAAGTTCTTAGGGTATGGCCTCAATGGATTGGGAAGGAAAACAAGATAATGTTAACGTCTAGGTGGTACATAATAATTTGTGGATTCATAGCACAAATTTCAATTTTCAAATAACATACATGTGCAATTTTGTTTTATTTTAAAAATATGTCTCATGCTTCTTAGAAGAAAATAAGAACTGAACGGTGGAAAAAGGACTGAAATCTGCAAAGCATTAAGGAATGAAATTATGATTTGAGATTGTTAAACAGCCAATTCCTGGTTCCTTTAAGTAAGCAACTAGACATTCTAAAAATACTTTAAACCTTCAAGGAATTTACCATATATGGGGTGTCTTTGAAAAATAGTTGAATAAGAATAGTCACATTTTGAATATGAAAGTGAAACTAATCTAAAAATTGGAAATGAAACAAGAGGTTATTCTTAAGGGCCACTTACAAATGTTATAAAATTTGACAGTTAAAAATATACTATAACTTGGAAAAATAAATGTTAATGGAGTGAAAAACAAAATATGTAACTACATTAAATGTCATTCACAATCTCTTTAATACTAAAGTAGACATTATGAAAAATAAAAGGAAGTATGTACTGATTTCAAGAAATCTGTATTTCTCATTTTTTTCATAATACCAGAGAGAAAATATTTGTCAAAACACTTAGTTTCTTCATATTCTTTGTTTGTACAATAATATCAGTCTAAATTTGATAATCTCATTAAATCATAGCTCACAGGACAACCTTATTCTATAATATTTACCTCCATATCAACTACGTTTGTAAAATCTTTATTTTATTCCACCTGTTTAAGTATATTAGACAGTTATCTGAATAGAAATCTTATATTAATGATTACTTGGGAGTCATGTATTTCATTTTTATATTATCACCATCTGAATTATTTCTGAAACTGTCAGGGGAAGCCCTGGCTTATACACTGAAGGCCTAAAAACAATCATAGGCCCAAAAATCAGCAATAGGCCTGACATACATGCCTGCTAACACAAAGTCTTGGGTCTCTGTGGAAAAACACTGAAGCAGATGCTAGAAGCTATTGTAAACAAGCAGCTTTGGTGGAAAATTGCCAGGCTGAATAGTCATAGACCTTATGGATAGGTAACCTTGGTGGATAGTACCAACTTAGATAAGGACAAGTGAATCATAGGCAGAGTCATAGTGATCTGTCCCCTGAACCTTCACCCAGCTGACACTCTGTTCTGGAAGATATCTGTACTCCCCTTGAACACCTATACTCCTGCGTCATCCCCTTCCCCACATCCTGCCTTTTTGTGTATATAACCTGTATGTAAAAAAGTAAAAATGGCAGTTTGATCAGCTTATAGACAAGCTGTGTTTCTTTGTATTCTCCACTTTTTTCCCCATTTGCTCTTAGGTGATCTCCCCGGACCCTGTTTAATGCCCTGCTGGACAGAACATGAAACAATAGAGTAATACACACTTTCATTTTTGAAAATACTTAACAGAAAGTTCCACTAATGTTACTTGAGAGATTACAGTCTGAAATTTTGCAAAATCTCTGGACTCCATCATACTTGTTCAGTCTGAAGAAAACTCAGTTTTGTATCTGTCTTCAATTATACTGATCTTCATCCATGAGTTTACCCTTGGCCTAGCAGGTACTAAGATGACTTGATAGCATTCCTCTCTAGATACCTTGAACTTGATTTCTTTAAGATACTGCAGCTTCATTTTCTCCTTCATTGATTTCTAGTTTTTCATCTGAAGGCCAGTTCTTATTTACTATCAGTTCTTATTGACTGACTAGAATCTTACAGGTACATTAAACTATGAATGACTGTCTTTGATCTCTCTCTAGAGAAGCTCAGTTTGCCTGCTTCAACCTATCTTATTTTTTCTCTTTTCTTTCCTTTGTGGCCTTCAGATTGCTTTGTAATTTGATCTGCCACTTAGAGTGTTCTCTAGTTGATACCGGTATTTAGCATGCTTATATGAAATGGTAACTCCATACATCTGTTTCATCTTGACACAAATTGTACTCTGGTGTGAGGCACAGATGAAGAGTTTCTGAGAAGTCTGTATGACATTTTAAAAAATTGATCAAGATGGTGACTGGGATGACTAATGTTATCACCTTGGCATGTTCGTGAACCATTCAAAAAGGACAAACTTCGAGTAAAATCTGTGAAGGAGTTATTTTAGATGAGGTTAAAATGAGGTGGGAAGTCCCATACTCATTGTGGATGACATCACCCCATAGGCTGCTTTCCTGAAATGAATCAACAAGAGAAAACCAGTTAAGCACCAACATCCATTGCTCTCGGTTTCATCATTATGGATGCCATGTGACCAGCCTCTTCCTGCTCCATAATTATGAATGCAATACGACCAGCCTCCCCAGCTCCATAACTATGGATGTAAATGATCAGCTCCCTATAGCACCATAACTATGTACACTATGTGACCAGCTTCCTCCAGCTCCATAATTATGGATCATCCCCCTCCAGCTCTTTTTGCCATGACTGATATGCCATAATGGACTGTGCTTAGAACTGTAACACAAAATGCACCCTCTGTTCTTTCATGTCAACCCATAAGAAATCCAACTACTATTGCATCTAATAGACTGTAAAACTAATGATAGAAGAACAACACAGTCTTGAAAGTAAAGAGACTGGAACCAAGAGGTCAGGAGTAGAGACAGGAAACAATCAGAATTAGAAAGCATACATTAGAAAACAAACATAGGAAAGAGTAATTTATTTAGTTCCTCAAAAATCTAACTTACTCCTAAGAGAACTATCCAACTCTCTCTAGGAAAATGCTATCCATTCAAAACTGTTTGCCCCTATATCAGATTATGGAACACTTGGCCCTGAACTCTTAAAGCAAGTACCTTAGGAATCAAGTTTCCATGAACCTGTAAAAGCTGAATCATATTTCACCTAAAGAAATATTGCTGGGAAGTGGTAGCGCACGCCTTAAATTCTAGCACTTGGGAGGCAGAGGCGGGTGGATTTCTGAGTTTGAGGCCAGCCTGGTCTACAGAGTGAGTTCCCGGACAGCCAGGGCTACACAGAGATACCCTGTCTCGAAAAACCAAAAAAAAAAAAAAAAAAAAAAAAAAGAAAAGAAAAGAAATATCATTCATCTATTTCAGCTTTGAATATTTTTTGCTATTGCTAATAAATATTCTTGTATATTACTGCTGGTTTCTATATGCCATATCTTCCCCTGAGTATATCTAAGGAACAAAAGTCTATAGTCATAAAACATGTGAATGCTCATATTAAAAGGAAATGTCAAAATATTTTATAAGATGCTTACATAGAGCATATATACTCTTCATTTGCATCTCTAATATTTCATAACAAAAGAATAATTAATTGTTTTACAGAGTATAAATGTGAAGTGTGTATCAGCTTTCAGTTTGATTGGTATGTCTCTAATTTCAGGTAAAAAAGAACATCTGTTCCCATTACTGGCTTGAAGCATTTTACTTCCTTCAAATGGATAACATTCTTTGCATGTCTTTCATTTAAACATTGAGGTTTCCTTTCCCATTAATTTAAGGCCTTTAAATGCTATTGACTTAATGTTTCATCAAGGTTATTAATTACGAATGTTATCTACGTTGTAAACTACTTCCCCTCACTAAGGTGATATAATAGCCAAAATTCAGTATAAATCAGCAAAAGTGTACGTAGCACATGTTTCAGCATCACCTAGAAGGACCACCCAACCAGTATATAGGAAGATAGATCAATTTAAGTTTCTTATATAGTGTAATTTTAAAATTTGGCTTTTGAGAAGTTTCATGTAAACCCATAGATACTGGTAAGGCACATAAAATAACATTAACGTAGAGAAGACACTAATTGTAAAGGTTGTAGCTCATTTTTCTGTAGAGATCGTTTAGCTCTTTGTATGATAGTTCAATACTACCCTAGCATGTATTTATTGAAATAAATATAATTTTGGTAAGGGTAAACCCAAGAAGAGCAGTATACCATTATATCTGGGATGACATGGTGTAGCAGGACCAAGAAGCTAGATGATTACAGTTTTCCTCCTCTCACAGGATACAGAGAGATCAGAGAAGTACAGCAAGGGTGTGCATCTTCAAAATCTACCTTAGTGATGTACTTTTCCATCCCATGTCGGTCTCATAGCCTCTTTAAATAGTGCCACCATCTAGGGATCAGATGTTCGACTAAGTCAGCTTATGGAAGATATTCCTTATTAGAACTACCACCCAAAGAATGTTTGACTTCTATACTTGAGGCTCTGTTGGTCTGTTTCTATAATCCTTCTCTGTACCCTTTTGTACCCTTTTGTACACTGTTCCTTTCTCCAGCTAACAGCAGCTGATGCTGTTTGTTACCTTTGGGGTTGGTGCTCAGTGTTCAGAGTTCACCACGACACTTTGCAGCCTCTGGTGTTCTATCTGTTACTAGCTCAGCCCACACTACTGACTAGTGACTGTAGACACTAAATAGAATCCTTTTATCAGATGGTCTCACGGGTAAACAATGTACCCCCCTTATAAATGCAGAGAAGGGATGTTTGTACCAATCACCATACACATTACAAATAAATAAAATTTGGTTTTGCATCAATTATAACATTATCTCTAGTACGCATTACAACATATATTCTGCATATCACCAAAGGAAGTGCTGCCCCTATAGCCTAGGTGAAAATGATTGCACTATCATTAGGTGTTAACTGAGAATTGGGATAGCAGAAAAAGTCTACTATAAACTGTTTGAAATGACGGTTGTCCAAAGCTGTTCATACAGGAGTCTGAGAGATCAGTTGTAATGGTTGTGTGATTTTTATCAGAGTGTGCACCAATTTGGGATAAGGGTAGTATAGGCTGCTGCTTGATAAATACTAGTGTTCAAAGCAGCCAGGCCAGTAACAGAGAATCCAACAGTTGCCTATGAGGAGCTAAAATTTCCTTACCTACCAATGCATTTGCACGTGTATAGGAGTTCAAACACCAAAATGAGTTTCAAGAATTTATCATTTATTCTAACAATTATTTTTAACAGATTATGTTTAACAAATACCAAGTACCCAGTGGAAATGGCAGTCCTCCTAACATCTCTCATTTCTACTACACTAAAAGAATCTATTCTTATACTACAATGTCACAGTTTATTTCCAAATATTACTGACTCTTCTAAAAGAGGAAAATCTAAGAATAGTTAGAAAAGCTAGGAATTTGAGCAAATTTTAGAAGATCTGAGTAAAGGGAATTCCACATGCTTCAGCTTCTATTTGCTGACTCTAAAAAGAAGCAATAAGAGATAATTAAAAACCTCAGCAAAACTCTCTCCATATTACAGCGTTTCTTATGAGATAATTTTCAAATGGAAACTCATAAACCTGAAATGGCAAATATTAAAGGCATACAGAACTAAAATTTGACTTTTTCTTTGTTAAAAGAATAAATTGGATTTAGAGTTCTTAATGAGCTACGGTAAAAGGTTATTTTTTAACCTTCTCTATAATCAGCTCAGAAAGTTGAGCGTCCATATTTCTCTAGAATAATCTTTGTTGGTTTTCATTGACTTTATCATGCATTTGGTTAATTAAAACTAAATTGTTTCTTGTTTAAGTAAGCACTGAAATGCTTCACAACTGTGCTTTCTTCTTGCATATTTAGATTTGAGAATTTAGTGCACATTCATTAATCACTATCTACAGTCCTACTTCTCTGTCATTCATAAACTCAATCCAATTAAGTGACCAAATGCAGTTGAACTATTGAAATGTAGCTTACTAATGTAAGCTAGGACTATGGTTATTTTATTTGGACTTGACAAATACTAAGGAGTAACCCATAAACTAATTTCCTAACTGCTGCCCTGGCTACTTCCCCAGCAGTATAGTCAAGTACTTGTTATATCTCCTGGCCATGCATATGCATTCAAGGTCCATCTCCTCACAGGGTGGCTTCCTCCTCTCTAAATCTCCTCTCTTCTCTCCTTTCTCTGCAACCCCCAACTAAGTAACTCAAAACCTCTCTCTAATCCAGTAATTGACTGTAGCCAATTTTATTTAAACAGTAGTTTTAAATTAAGTAACAAGGTTTGCACAACAAAAGCTGGTAAAGGTGAGAATTCTTTCTTAGGTCATAAGACCTAAGGCTACAGAATTTGGTATAACAGTACATAGCAACAGACAAAATGTCAACAACCAAACCATGCACACTGACAACTGTGGCTTTGCCTTTCCAAGGTTAGATGGGGAAGAAATAAACATTTAGGATTTCTTTTTAACATTTTAATGGTTTTTAAATCTTTAGGTCAGCTACCACAAACTACTATAATAATTTGCTATATGTAAAAATGTGATACGAGACATGACTGAGATGCTTTCTCCATACTTCTCAGTCAGCTTCATGCTATTGTTGATTAAGTATCATGGGAAGAGTCCCCAAACAAATGGCACACTCATGTTTCCCCAGTTGCTTTTGCATCTGCCACAGTCTTTAAACCTCTTAATAAACATTGATCACACTCTTAGAAAATACAGAAACTTTACTTTCCTTAATCAAAACATTATTGGTTAGTATAAGGAATTAATCAAACTTTTGTTGTCATTATAAAATATTATCTGAAGGATCTACAAAGAGCTATGAGCTAGAAATATGTGTCAACTCTTGTGAAACTGACTATAACTAGTAATATAAATTATAGTGCTTAAAATATTTTCTCAAATATTTAAATAACTTCCAGATCATACTCATGGGATTATTAACATCCTCAGAATTTTTTGCAGTCCATAGAAGATTCATGAGTGCCCATATTGACTCAAAGTCCTACAGAATGAAATTAATTCTGTTGGAGTCAATATGCTGATGAAAAGACTCATTTATTTGAAGTAATTCTGATGTATAACATTTATGTTTAGTTTAATTATAGCTTTGTGGAAGTAAAAACTATGCATTGCAAACCACAATATTTAAAGATTATAATACAGTAAGTTCTAATATACCTCTACAATATAGTTAATGCTATAAACACACACATCACCTTCAAAAGTTTCTCTGCCAACCTTCTTGATTGCTCCTGTTTGACCTGTCCTACCTGCCCCTGTCTCCAAGATGATATTGATCTGCTTTTTGTTGTCACAGATTGATCTGTATTTTCTAGATTTTTTTTTCATAGAATTGGAATCTGAAAGTGTCTACTCTTCGTTTTTCTCACTCTCCGCAGCACAGAAATGTGTGAGAAGTGGTAAAGTTCATGATGAATGGAGCTCTGCTCATTAATAATGTAAGATAGTTGGATGCAAGAGTATTTGGAGAGAAACATTTGCACTTTAATGTGATTAACTTCCACTCTTTGCTGGTCTTTGTCAGTACCCTCTCAAACACACAGGCATGCATGCATGTACTCTAAAAGAAGATTGCTTCTACTGTAGGAATTTCAGGTCTCAAGACTCTCAGGTTTCGGTAAACTCAAAAATCAACTGCCTCAGGACACATCCTGGGAGAAGCACATTCCCCAAAATAACACATTCCAGAAGAAGGGCCCCAGATAAGAGGTAATCAGGAAGCTGGGCCCTTAACACTCATTGTTATAAAGATAATGTGATAATCTGAGTTACCTAGAAACCCGGCCTGGGAATGGCTGTTGATGTCAACCTTTGTGATTATTGTTTAAAGAGATGATTGTAGAACTGCCCTCATAAACTCTGTGGAAATGGTATAAAGACTGCCCTTAGTTTTGGCTCAGGGTTCCTCCTCTTGCCTGTGTGTGAGGGAACCCCAGTGCACACTGGTTATTATCATTAACCCTCATGCTTTTGCAGCTAATCCCCTGTCCATGAGTGTTTCTGTGGGAGCGCTTTCCCTGGTTTGGATCTTAGAGTCCAACACCACCATCTTCTATTAAGATCTGCTCCAGCTTTTGGAGATAGGACTCACAGAACACTAGGAGATTCTCTCTAAGTCCTCTCAGACTTTCATCAAAGGTACAGAATACATAGAAGTTTCTCATTTCTTATTTTTCTACCTAATTACTGGAACCTACAGCACTCTCTATCCTAGAATTTCTTCTCTGGCAAGTTGATTTTGTCTATTCAGGGTCTTGACAATGTGGGAGGCAGTGATCTCCCTAGTGATTTTTCTTTCCTGTGCCATCTAAAAACAATTAGTAATTCTCTTGTTTGTTGGTGTTTTAATTTGCTTTCAGAATGTAACGACAATTTCAAATTCCTACACAGAGAGAGTACATCCCAAACCAGAGGCTCACATTTATGTTTAACAACTGTTTTATCTGCACCAGTACCCTGCCCCCACACCTCTCTTTCCTTTCTGATGCTACAAATGTTTGTCTTCCATTCACTTGTATTTCTGGTTGGAAATTTTTCTGTTTTACTAATCTTATTAAAAATTATATTTTGCTTTCAACAATTCTTTGCAGCGCTGTTTCTCTTCATTTGCTCTCTTACCCTCTTCCTCCTCTGTCCCTTCTCTCCCCATTCCCCTTCCTCTCTCTTTTCATGTGTTCATAGTCTCTCTCTCTCTCTCTCTCTCTCTCTCTCTCTTCTCTCTCTCTCTTTCTCTCTCCCTCTCCCTCTCTCTCTCCCTCTCCACTCCCTTTTTCTGTCTCTACTACCCTTTCAACCCCCCTCCTCATGCCCTAAATAAACACTATTCTATATTATAAAAACAAAAACAATTCTTTGCTTTTTTAATTTTTATTTTATTTTTGTTTCATGTCTATCTCTTTTTATTATTGGTTATATTATTTATCTACATTTCAAATGTCATAACCCTTCCTGGTTTCCCCTCTACAAGCACCCTATCACATCCCCCTTCCCTCCTGCTTCTATCAAAGTGCTCGCCCACCCATTTCCACCTCCCCACCCTGGCATTTCCCTACACTGGGGCAACTAACTTCCACAGGACCAAGGGCCTCCCCTCCCACTGATGCCAAATAAGGCCATCCTCTGTTACATATACTGCTGGAGCCAAGAGTCCCTGCATGTGTACTTTTCATTTGGTGGTTTAGTCCCTGGAGCTCTGGGGCACCCTAATTGTTTGATATTGTTGATCTTCCTATGAGTTTACAAACCCCTTTAGCTCCTTCAGTCCTTCCCCTAATTCCTCTGTTGGGGTCCCTGATGGTTAGCAGTGAGCATCTGCATCTGTATTGGTCAAGCACTGGCAATGCCTCTCAGGGGACAGCTATACCAGGCTCCTGTCAACAAGCGCTTCTTGGCATCAGTAAAATATCTGGGTATGGTGTCTGCAGATGGGATGAATCCTTATTCAGCTATTAAAAACAATGACTTCATGAAAATTGCAGGCAAATGAATGGTACTAGACAATTTCCTAAGTGAGGTAACCCAGTCACAAAAGAACACACATGGTATGTACTCACTGATAAGTGGGATATTAGGAAAAAAGCTCTGAATACTCAAGATACAACTCAGACCATATGAACCTCAAGAAGAAAGAAGACCAAGGTGTGGATGCTTCAGTCCTACTTATAAGGGGGAACAAAATAATTATGGGAGGGAGAGGAAGGGAGGAACCTGGGAGAGAGAGAGGAGGGGGAGGAAAAAGGGGGGCAGGGTCAGGTGTGGGAGGAAACAGGGAGTGGGAGGTGGGGGGGGATGTACAGAGGATCAGGAAATTGAAAGGAGCTGTGTAGCAGTGGGGGATGAGAAACTTAGGGTAGCCACTAGATACCAGATGCCAGGAAAGCAAGAGGCTCCCAGGACCTAACAGGGATGACATTAGCTGAAATACCCAACAAGTGTTCTCTTTCTCTTCTCTTGCTCTCTTACCCTCTTCACCCTCTGCCCTTCTCTCCTCATTCCCCTCCTCCTCTCTCTCCATGTGGGGAGAGAAAACCTGTAGAGACCATTTCCAGAGGTTAGGCATGGCCCCTGGCTGAGGGATTCGGTAACCCACTCATCTCAAACATATTAACCCAGAATTGCTCCTGTATAAAATTTAATTCAGGGACAAAGAGTGGAGCAGAGACTGAGAGAAAGGTCATCCAGAGACTGCCCCACCTATGGATCCATCCCATCTGCAGACACCAAACCCAGACACTATTGCTGATGCCAAGAGGTGCTTTTTTTGTTTGTTTGTTTATGTTTTTTTAATTTTTATGTGAGTACACTGTTGCTCTCTTCAGACACAACAGAAGAGAGCACTAGTTCCCATTACAGATGGTTGTGGTTGCTGGGAATTGAACTCAGGAAGAACAGTCAGTGCTATTAGCCTCTGAGCCAACTCTCTAGCTGCCAATTCTTTGCTTTTTCTACTTCATTTATTTTATTTCTATTCTGATGTCTGTTATTTTTATTATTTATTTTCAAAGTATTTCACTGCTAGTTCTCTCTCTCTCTCTCTCTCTCTCTCTCTCTCTCTCTCTCTCTCTCTCTCTCTTGTGTGTGAATGTGTGTGTGTGATATGTAATGAATATATGTATGTCCTCCATCCCTGTGTATGACACAAGATTTGGGTACACATTTGCTATTTTGCTACTTTGTTCAGTTATCCAGTCTCTTGAATCTCTAAGTACAAGAGTTTTTATACTTAGAGATGTATGTAAATGGTTTTCAAATTATTTGCTTGGTTAATAATGTTAATACAGACTGATAATTCCTTTCATTTAAAATAATATTTCTGTCTTATATTACATTCCAACTATAATTTCCCATCCCACCCCCAGCTTCTTCCCCTGACCTTCCCTCTCCCCAAAATCAATGCTCCCTCTCCCTCAGAAAAGACCAAGCCTCACAGAGATATCACCCAAATACTTCTCAAAAACTACAATAAGACCAAGGCAAGTAGCATCACATCAAGGATGAAGCAGGAAAACAAGAAGGAAGAAAAGGGTCTCCTGACCAGGCAAGAGAATCAAAGACAGCCCCCACTCGTACCAATAGTACCAATAAGATTATCAGAAGAACACCAAGCTACTCAGCCATAACTTATATTCAGAGAACCTAGGTCAGACCCCTACAGACTCCCTGATCACCGTGAGCCCTCATGAGTCCCAGTCAGTATATTCTGAGGGCTATATTTTTGTTGTGTCCCTGACCTCTCTGTTTCCTCCAATCTGTGTCCCCCTGTCTCTCCAGGACTCCCCAGACTGTGCCTATTGTCTTTGCTAGTATCATCCTCAAAGATGCCATGGAATTTCTCTTACTAGGCTTCTATCTCACCCCTGAAATGACTGCCCCCCAACCCCCATCTTTCTGGGCATTCTCTGCCTTCATCACCTCTCACCTTCCCCCTGACCCCATCCCTACCTGTCCCTGAGTCCACCTCTGAAATCTATTCTGCTTCACCTTCCCAGGGAGATTCTTACATCTTCATTAAGCCCTCATCATTTAGCTGCTCTAAGTCTGTAGATTGTAGCATGATTATCCTTTATTTTACAGCTAATATCCACTTGCAAGTGAATACATATCATTTTTGTCAGTCTGGGTATGGGTTACCTCACTCAGGATGATTTTTTCTAGTTCTATCCATTTGCCAACAAATTCCATATTGTCATTGTTTTCAGCAGCTGAGTAATACTTTTTATGTACCCTTCAGTTGAGATATATCTAGGTTGCTTCCAGTTTCTGGCTATTGTGAATAAATCTGCTATGAACATAGTTGATCAAGTATCCTTGTGGTATAATGGGGTACCCTGTGGGTGTATGTCCATCAGTAGTATAGCTGGATCTGAAGGTAGATTGATTCTGAAGGTAGTTAAAAAGCAAACAAATAAACAAAAACTCCATACTGGTTTCCAAAGTGGAAATATAGGTGTGTACTCCCACCAGAAATAGAGAACTTTCCTATTATTCCACATCCTCACCAGCATGAGTTGTCATTTGTGTTTTTAATCTTAGCCATTCTGACAGGTGTAAGATGCAATCTCAAAGTTGTTTTGATTTTGATTTCCCCGATGGCTAAGGATGTTCAACATTTCTTTACGTGTTTCTCAGCTATTTGAGATTCCTCTTATGAAAATTTTCTATTTAGACCTTTACCCCATTTTTTTTCTTGGATTATTTAGTTTTCTGATGTCTAGTTTCTTGAGTTCTTTGCATATTTTAGATAGTAGTCTACAGTCACGTGTGGAGTTGGTGAAACTATTTTTTTCCATTCTGTGGGCTGCCATTTTGTCTTATTGACACTATCCTTTGCCTTACAGAAGCTTTTCAATTCCATGTGTTCAAGGCTATTTCCCAATTTCTCTTCTATCAGGTTCAGTATATTTGGTTTTTGATCTACTCAGATTTATATTTTTGTGCAAGATGATAAATATGAATCTATTTGCATTCTTCTACATGCCAACATCAAGTTAGACCAAGTATATGTTGAAGATGCTTTCTTTTAGCCATTGTATATTTATGGCTTCTCTATCAAATATCAGGTGTCTACAGTGTGTAGATTTACACCTGTGGCTTATATGTAATCACATTGATCATTGTGTAATGTCCTTTTTATGCTGATACTATGTTTTTGTGGTTGTTTTGTTTTTATTTGTTTGTTTGGTTTGCTCCATAGTACAACTTGAAATCAGAAACATTAATACCTCCAGAAATTCTATCATTATATAGGAATGTTTTTAACTTTTTTTTGTTTGTTTTTTTGGTTTTTTGTTTTTTGTTTTTTTCATAAGAAGTTGAGAGTTGCTCTTTCAAGGTCTGTAAAGAATTGTGTTGGAATTTTGATGAGTATAACATTGAATCTGTAGATTTCTTTTGATAGGATGACCACTTTTACTATGTTAATCCCATCCATCCATGACCATGTTAGGTCTTTCCATATTCTGATATCTTCTTCAATTTCCTTCTTTAAAGACTTGAAGTTTTATCATATACATCTTTCACTGGCTTGGTTAGAGTTACCCCAATGTTTGTTGCATTAATATTCATGAGGATAATTGGTTTCTAATTCTAAATTTTGTTGAATCTCTTGAGTATCAGACTAACTGTAGCCTCATACAATGAATTGGCAATATTCCTTCTGCTTCTATTTTGTGGAATAATTAGAGAATTGACATTAGCTTGTCTTTGAAAGTTTAGTAAAATTTTGCTTAAAACATCTAGCCCTTGGCATTTGTTGTTGTTGTTGTTGTTGTTAGCCTTTAAATAACTGCTTCTCTTTACTTCAGGTAATAGATATAGCTAAGTTGTTTATTTGATCTTGATTTAATTTTGATGTGTTATCTATTGAGAAAAATTATTCATTTATTTTAGATTTTTCAATATTGTGGAGTACAGGTTTTTGAGGCATGATGTAATGATTCTTTGGATTTCCTCAGAGTCTGTTGCTATATCCCCCTTTTAATTTCTGATTTTGTTAAGTTGGATATTCCCTCTCTGTCTTTTAGTTTGGATGAGGGTTTATCTATCTTGTTGATTTTTTTTTAAAAAGACAACTTTTCATTTCATTGATTCTTTGCATTGTTTCTATGTTATCGAATTCAGTCTTCAACTGATTATTTTTGGGTGACTACTCATCTTAGATATGTTTTCTTCTTTTTGTTTTACAGCTTTTTGTTGTGATATTAAGTTGCTAGTATAAGATCTTTCCAGTTTCACTATGAAGGCACTTATGCTATGAACTTTTCTCTTAACACTGCATTCATCATGTCCTGTAAGTTGTGTATATTGTGCACTAATTTTCATTGAGTTCTAGTAAGACTTTAATTTCTTTAGTTATTTCTGCTTTGATGCAGTAGTGATTCAGTAGGGAGCTATTCAGTTTCCATGATCTTATAGGTTTCTATTGAATCTGTTGTTAATATTCAGCTTTAATCCATGGTGTTCTGAAAGGATACAAGGGGTTATTTCAATCTTCTTATATCTGTTGAGATTTGCTTTGTGACAAAGTATAGGGTTATGAGTTCCTGCTTTTGCTTTGCCACAAGGCATGGCTACTCAAGAAGGCAGGACATAGGAAGTTGACTGTGCTTACCCCACACAGTCACCGGGTGAGTGTTGGGCCTTAGGGAAGCTTTGGGACATCACTGGGGATGGGATGGGAAAGCTCAGTCTGAGGTGTGGTTCAGTGGTCCTGAGTCCTGTGAGGAGGCCGGGGGAGGGGGGCATGGGGTTCTAAGGCTCTTGGACACCCAGGTGCACTGTAAGTAGCAGAATAACTGAGAATGGAATCTGGGCCCAGGGGCAGTATCTGGCCTGGGGCTGGGGAAAAAGGGGAGGTTCCAACTAGTTCAATGTCGGGGAGGAGGGAGTCCTTGGCTTAAAGACTGGCCACTTGGATTTGGTGGCAGTCGTGACTGGGAGTGCAGAGTGCAGACAGGCCTTCTACAAGAGACTAATCAGTGGCACTATAGGCGAAGGCCTTCTCCGTGTCTCCCCATGGTTAATCCCAATGAAAAGAGGCAATGCATGGTTTTAAGGCATTTATTGTCATGGCAGAAAGAGGATGTGTAAAACCATATCCCACTTCTCAGGGTGGGCCTCAGATTAAAATGCCTTTTGCAGTGAGAAATGTCTGGGAAGGAAAGTTTATTGGCTAAACATTCTAGGCCTTTAGGTACCTCATTAAAATGGAGAACTGTCTTGAGCCAACTTGACCACAGGTCATGTCTTCTACATGTGGAAGGGCTTGGGGCATTGCTCTTACATGACTGATGGCCAAAAATCTATGAGAGCTGCGGCTAATGCCAGGGACCTGGTGCCCGGGAGCAGGCAAAACTCCTACCATCCCTTTAGGATCTCCGAGGCTTCTGCCTTAGCTCAAGGCTTTAAGCTTTTAAGGCTTTTTTTTTTTTTTTTTTTTTTTTTTTTTTTTTTAAGTTAGGTCCTTTTGATTCATAGCATCTGTTAGCTCTATTGTTTCTCCATTTAGTTTTTGCCAGGATGACCTGTCAATTGGTGAGAGTGGGATATTGATGTCCCCCATTATTAATGTGTGATATTTGATGTATGGTTTAAGCTTTAGTAATATTTCTTTTACAAATGTAGGTGCCCTTGCATTTGGGGCATAGGTTTTAAGAATAGAAAGATCATCTTGGTGGATTTTTTTTTTCTGATGAGTAGAAGTATCCTTCCCCATATCTTTTTATTAATTCTGGTTTGAAGACTATTTTGCTCGATATTAGAAAAGATACATCAACTTGTTTCTTGGACCCATTTGCTTGAAAATAATTTTTCCAATCCTTTACCCATAGATAATGTGTATTTTTAATGTTGTTGCATATAGCAAAGGGATGGGTCCTGTTTTCATAACCATTCTATTTGCCTGTGTCTTTTTTACTAGAAATTTGAGTCTGTTGTTATTGAGATATGTTAATGAACAATGATTGTTAATTTTGTTTTGTTAGTGATAGAATCTCCTTTCTCTCTCTCTCTCTCTCTCTCTCTCTCTCTCTCCTCTCAATGTGTGTGTGTGTGTGTGTGTGTGTGTGTGTGTTTGTCTGTGTGTGTCTGTGTGTTCCTTGTTTTTGTGTTTTGCTGGTATGAGATTATTTATTGCCTTTGTTTTCAGGACTGTAGTTAACCTCCATTAATTGGAATTTTCCTATAGTCCCATCTGTGGGGCTGGACTTGTTCATAAATATGGTTTAAATTTGACTGTGTCATGAAATATCCTGTTTTTTCCATCTGTGCTGTTTAAAAGTTATACTAGGTCTGATAGTCTGAACTGGCATCCTTGTTCTTTTAGAGTCTTCAAGACAATTGTCCATACCTTTCTGGTTCTAGATTCTTCATTGAGAGTTATGTCTTATGAGAGTAAGCATAATTCTAATATGTCTGCCTTTATATGGTGTTTGGCCTTTTTTTCTGTGCAACTTTTAATATATTTTTTTGGTATGTTTACTGTTCTGATTATTATGTGACATAGGGACATTATTTTCTAGTCTAATCTATTTGGTGTTCTATAACCTTCTTGTACTTTTACAGGGATATCCTCCTTGTGGATAAAGAAATTATCTTCTATGATTTTATTAAATACATTTACTGGGTTTTTGAGCTGTGATTCTTCTCATTTATCTATTTTTATAATTCTTAGGGTTGATCTTTCATAGTATTCATGGATATTTTGGATAAATGTTTTTCAGTTTTGAATTGAATATTTTCCGATGAATCTTTCTCTATCCATCTTCTAGGCCCATGATTCTCTTTATTTCTTGTAGTCTGTTAGTGATACTTGCATCTGTAGTTCCCGTTCTCTTCTCTAGATTTCCCATCTTCAGGATTCCCTTGTGTTTTTTTATTGCTTCTATTTCCATTTTCAGGTCTTAACATTTTCCTTTACCCCTCCCCCCAAATCCCACCCGTGGCTTTCTTAGCATTATTCAAAGGTGTTATTTATTTCCTCCATTTTTGGGGCTCTAGTGGAGTCTATTTTTACTATCCCATTCTGAAAAGGAACTAAAAAGGAAAAATTATCTTTCCCACTTGTGGTTCAACTTTAAGAAATGTTAAATACCTTCTAAATAGATTATCTCTTCTGTCTTGAAAGGACTCATTTATTGCAGGAGAAATGGTAGGCCCTACTGACAAAGCAGTGGCCTCCTCTGCATAAATGTCAGAGGACCTTGCAGCCATGGATGCAACTTCTGAATGAGGACCTAATTGAAGACTACCTGAGAGTCTAAAGATTGTTGATGAAGACAATGCCAACCAGTCAGTAACTGACACTTGGAAGAGATAATTCCCTGGGACCAATGGGACATGGGTGGAAGGAATAAAGGGCACTCACCGAGAATTAATAAACAAGCTTGCAGCAGTGTTCTCCTGAGCTTGCTGCAGTGTTCTCAGCTGCCCCAGGAGTCTGAACCATTCAGCACCACGTCATCCTCAGCCTACAAGGGTAAATAAAGTCTGGAGGCAGGTGGTCCAGGGTGTAAGCAGCAATTTATGAGTAATTAATAATGATTAATTAGTACATTGTCTATTTATTACACATCCTTGCCTAAATACTAATCTTGGCTAACCTAGATTTCTGGCTTCCTTAACAGACTTAAAGAAAGAACTAAAAATTGGAATATAGTACCAAGACTGCCTACTTAAATAATCAAAAGTGATCCATATGCTAAAGGAAACTTCTTAGAGTATGGCTAGACACCGCTTTCTTCCATGTAGACTTTCTTTCTTTCAATATTCTTTCCTGATTATTTGCTTCCTGGTAAAGGCCACTGGATTTTAAAATAGACACTTTGCAATTTATCACTGTGTGTTCCTTCTGTTTACAAACTCCTTCTGCTCAGTCAATGGAGATTATGAACTCACCTGGCACCAATCTTCTTATCCTGTATACATACTTTTTCAGAGAACAGGTGGCACAGCTTGATTTCTTCATTCTTGCCTTTGGCTTGGTCTGAAAATTGCTTGGACAAGTAGAATTTGATAAAAGTGATTTGGGGAAACTACTAAAGTCAAGACTTAAAAAGATGCAAGTTGCATTTCGTGCCTGCCTTAGAATGAAACAATCTCAAGCCCATCATAAGGGAACACTTTATGGTAGAGTACCAAGATGCTCTATGAACTGATCCTACTAAGGATCCATCACCAGTTGTAAACCTGTTTATGAAGGAATGAGCTTTAATGTTTTAATCTCTGCCAAAACCCAGAAGGCTCAAAATGGAAGACTCCCTCAACTGAGCTCAGCCATTTGCAGTATTGGAGGAGATATGAAACTATGATTATTTTAAGCTTTAATGTGTATAACAGTTATGCAAGAGGATAAAGTTAGAGTATGGTATCACAGGATGTGTGATTTTAACTTTCCCCATCATTAGAGGGGTTGAAAACAAAACAGAATTCAAATAATATTGCTTTCTTCTGAAATCAACTAAGACAAAGCAATGAACTACCTGGATTGTTGGCTAGGAAAAAAAAATACTTGACACTCTTTAAAAACAGATTAAGCATTTTTATGATCCATATGTTATGATGTATTGCCAGAGTTAAGGGGAACAATATGAGTGAAAGGTAGCAAGAAGTCTGACCATCTTTTGTTAGATTAAAAAATACAGAAATTAGTTACCCATATATAGTGACAAAATATGTTTAGATAACTTATTGTCATTTCTATGACAGTTGAGATATATTACTAAGATGATCAAAGGTAATATTTAAATAAAAAAATTTTCTATCATTTTAATTAAGAAATGAGAAAACACTAATATATTTTAATTTTATTAATTTTTTAGTTAGAAAGACAAAACACAAATAGAGTTGTACTATATAATTTGAACAATTGCTTATTAAAATTATAAATTTATAGAAAGAACATAAGCAAAAAGTTATGCTGTGTAAAACATGAAAAGGTTTCTGCAATATCTGGATACCATAAAAAAAAATAGAGACCAACAAAAATCACTTACAATGAAAGCATCCTTCTATTGCAGCTTGTATAACAATATGGAATAAATGACTCTGAAAACTTAATTGCAATATTTTCAGAGATGGACAGATTCAATTAATGAATAAGCAGGTTGAAGACAGAAAATAGTCAGTCTTGCCTTTCAGTCATGTTTTTTAAGTTTGCATTGCATGTAGTTGAACAATTTCCCAGCCTCATATATAAGTCATTTCTAACACTGACCATAGGCATAGACCATTCATTCCTAAAATCTTTGCCTCATAGTTCTGAGGGACTGGTCAGTGAATTTTACCCAAAGTAGCAAATTTTCTTTAAGTAATGAATGTGTGAAGCAAAAAGAAGGAAGAAGATTCACAGAGAACACACTGAAGTCATGTACACATAAAGGGTATGTGTTGCCTACAAACAAAACAAAACAAGACAAAAAACAAAAAACAAACAAACAAAAAAATCCATTGATCTAGACACTTACATTTAAAGAGTATTACCAAAGATCCTGTAAGCAAAATTATCATGGCTATACCAAGTCCCCATGCCACTGGTCAGACTAAGTCTAAAGAAATTCATTGTGGTATATAACTGCTAATAAAATGTTTTAATCCATATGTACTTTGACTAAGTTAGCCCAACTCTATTGATTTTAAAATCTCCAGTGCATTTCGAGGACAGGTTCAAAGTTATCCTTTATAACATATCAAGTTTGAGGTGAACCTAGGGCTATGTGAACTTCTTTCACTCTCCCATAATATATAATGCTCTAAAGCAAAATTTAAAACAATAAAATGAACTGTCAGCCCAGAGGACATCTTATGAATAAAGATACTGTCCACATAAGAGAAGCCCGTTTGCCCTTTACCCAACTCAGCACCTTTTCTTTTTCTAGGACCCTACCTTCCAGGATGCCAAACCTACCATTTGTTCCTTTCATGATGTCTTATTATCAATGGAGGATCTAGTCTCTGTCACAAATATTTTTCTTGTGATATTAGAGCAAGAAAAATGTTATGAGATATAAGTAATATTTATTAAATTGCACTTGTAGTTTTCAATAGCTATTCATAAAACGAGCAGTGGGCTACTTTTGACTACTTGCTATTGGCCTTTGCTCTAATTTATTCACCCTTCATAAGTATCACTATTCTATTGTGCAAGTATAAAAGGAGTTGTAGGAAGAGTTTCCAATTCCCTAATTGTTTGATTGGCTAAATAAAGCCAGCAGAAACCAATCGTTAGGTGAAGACATGGAGGTGGGTTTTCCGCGTCAGGGAGAGGAAGAGGACAGGATAGAGAAGGTGGCTCTTTTCAGCCAGGTGGTGGAAGGAGAGGAGACAGGCACTAAGTAGCCCGGCTAGTTCAGGTTAGACCCAGTGGTGTCTGCAGATGCCACTGGAAGAATTCCAACATAGAATAGCTGATGAGTTTAAGACAATAGATTAGGACAATAGATTCCAAACCCAGTGGTTGTAATATCTGACTGATTTTGCATATTAAGATTATCTGGTGTTTTTCATTCATGACAATTCAGGTGGGCAAGAAAGAGGACACAGGTGTGGGTCGGCCTCACCTGCGGGGGTGGATGGTCATGGTCAGTGGAACACGAGTGGTAGCTCCAAGAATTCTCAGGAGGGACAGATGCAGGACGGCTTAGCAAAGCCAGGCTGAGGAACAGACAGTGGTCTTGGAAAAAGGCCAGCCGACAACATGCCAGCAGCTGTTTTCAGAGCATAGCCGGGAAGGCACTCCTGGTGTTTGTGGGAAAAGCATTAGTTAGCAGGCAGGCGGCTGCTGAGTCCCAGAGCCTAGCTGGAACAAATGTGGATTTTTAAAAATTACACCCAATGGGGAGTTACTTTTATTTTTATTGTTTTGTCGTTATGGATATATGCTTGTATTTTGCTACAGTTGAATTAAGCTTCAATTTTTTAAGTAATTAATGAGAAAAGAGATAGTGAAATACCTAATATTTGTATTACTAAGAACTTTAAAGGAAAAAACTTAAGATATAGTCAAATACTTAGATAAGGCAACCAATTTAGTTAAAGAAGAATGTGCCCCAATAGAATCAATTTTTAAAATTCCACTACATCCTATTTTTCTTTCTGTCTGTTTGTCTGTCTTTCTGTCTGTCTGTCTGCCTGCCTGTCTATTAATCTATTCATCTATCTATCCATCCATCCATCCATCCATCCATCCATGCATCTATTTATTTCTGATGAAAACTGACAAGTCAATTTTAGCATTTTTAAAAAGTTAAATAATTCAAAAGACATTATCTGAAGATGGAGGGCAAAGCATTCTCTACTAAAAACTAAGACAACTAAACCATGTTGAAATAATTCATCATAAGGTTCAGTTGCCTATTTCTTAGTGTCTTTTGAAAGAAATCTAGAATTTTGTTAAGTGTGAGCTTGTCCACTTCTAATTTTGCCAGGTTTTCCAAAACTACCACAATAAACATCTGTCCTGATTTTTCTAGTAGACTAGACTCTTTCTGTTGAATATTGATTCACTTTCAGTCCAAACAAGACATTATATCCTGGGGTTGGAGTACAGTGGTAAGCACACACATAACCCAATATGTATGAGTGATGAAGACTAGATCCCCCAGAACATTTAGATTGTTTACTTTTGCTGCTTTCCAAAAGTCTTCAGGAGCTGTAATCTGAAACAATGAATGTTCCATGAACCCACCTCTTCTTTGTAACACCTAAAGGGAAAGCTCAGTCCACAACATGATTTGACTTCATTCTTGAGACCTCAGAGAGAAAAATTAAACCTTTATTTTCAGTCTGATGTGCTTGATAATAAGACATCATGAAAGACACAAATGGAAAGTTTGGCATCCTGGAAGATGCCAGGGTCCTAGGAAAAGAAGAGATGCTGAGTTGGGTAAAGGGCAAACGGGCTTCTCTTATGTGGACAGTATCTTTTTTCATAAGATGTCCTCTGGGCTGACAGTTCATTTTATTGTTTTAAATTTTGCTTTAGAGCATTATATATTATGGGTGAGTAAAAGAAGTTCTCGCAGCCCTAGGTTCACCTCAAACTTAATATGTAATAAAGGATAAATTTGAACCTGTCTTCAATCTCTGAGGGCAGACATTAGAGACACCAACATGCTGTTCGTGGGGTGCTAGTGGTCAAACCTAGGGCTTCCTGCAGTTTAGGCAAGCTCCCTATGAAATGAGCTACGTACTTGATTCAATTTAATTTTTTTAAATGAATGCAATGATTTTATTGGAGTTTGATACTTTATATACGTTTACTACATTCTTCTTTTCTTTTTTTCTTTTTCTTTTTACCACAAATCTGTTTTAAACATTTTTGATGAATTTTTGTAAGCATCTCCACTCTAAGAATTCACAACAAGTTTCTAGTAAGGCCTGAATTATCTCATTTCTAATTCATGTCTTTGAGATAGAAATTGTTACATTTAGGCTGTATTAATGGGAAGTCTGAGATTTAGAGAGTAAAGTAATTTTCTCAAAGTCACTGGTTAAGTTGTTTGTATTTAATTAAAGATTTCCCTCACTTCAGTGTCCAATATTTTAAAAATAGCAGAAAGATACTGACCATTACAGAAATGAAGAGGAAAAAATACTTTAAACTTGGTGATTGATATCTCGTGGGTCTTATATCTGCTTAATTCCATCATTTGTTACTAAAATTTATCCACAATTTCAT
This sequence comes from Mastomys natalensis, assembly GCA_021653895.1. Lineage (NCBI taxonomy): Eukaryota > Metazoa > Chordata > Mammalia > Rodentia > Muridae > Mastomys > Mastomys natalensis. The sequence continues at coordinate 3,121,264 of JAJTUV010000326.1, read as the reverse complement.
CAATACTAATATATTAGTTGACAAGAATAGAAAACACTTAGAGTCAAAATACCAAAAAATATGTAAGAATTAGGAGCAGAATTCAGAAAGTACATTTTGAGTTTCAATCTGTGGTTCTTCTTAAACAGGTTATATTTTAATTTCTCAGCAAAGTATCTGAAAATACATATGATAAGATGTTATTAGAAGAAATACACAATGATATGTTTGTTTCACTGTTTTTAGGCCAAATTCTGTTTTTCCTTCTGTTTTTTTCTTATCCATTACCTAGCATATCTATATTCAATATGCTTTTGAAAGCATTTCCCATGGTACTAGCTCATATACGTCAGATATCCTCACTTCTTACTGCAAAGATTATCTAATGAAGTATAGTAGAGGCCATCATTCATTTGTGTAGTACTAGACTGCACATTTTTGAGTTTAGAAAAGGCCCCACCATCTGTGGGATGATAAGCACTCACCAGCAAGTATCTAGCACACTTTTATTGACATTTCTTTCAAGGTCCTGTGGCTCATTCTGCTCTCTGCTGCACCCAAGGCCCAGGACCAGTTCTAAGAAGCAATAATCATGGGATTGAGAGATAGTTCAGCAGCTAAAACCTGGATTTTTAAATCCTTGGTCTACTAGGTGGATGTCTAGTGCAAAACACAAATTCATCTAATAAGAAACCTACTCCTAAGTGAGAGACCTGAACTTTAAACCATTTATTTTTTATGTGTGTGCTTGACTTATTTGCCTTATTATACTATACTCGAATTACAATATTTTTCATATTTCTTACAAACAATAAAAGGTATTTTTAGGTTAAGAGAAGCAGGACAACCCTGTCCTGGGAATCTTAACTAAAGGCACAGATTTATTTTTTTAAGATATATTTACTTTTCATTCACGTAGATGAGTGTTTTGCTTGCATGTATATAAATTGTCTGTTACCTACAGCCATCAAATTAATGTATAGTATTCCATGGAATTGAACTAGTAGACAATTATGAATCAGTATATTGGGTGTTGGGCCCTAAAACCAATTAGAGTCTTAGTTGCTAAACCATCTCTCAGTCCCATGATTATTGTGTCTATATTGGCTATTTTGCATCCCATAAGAAGTATGCTAAATTATCTTGTTTTGTGGAGACCTCCCATCAAGCCTCACATTCCACAATGACACAATTCACAGAAGGTGAAGAATGAAACTCAAGTCAGTACTCTCTTTGCAGGCACTGAGTCCAAATCTTCCAGAAACTGACCTGATGTTTGACTCTTCTTACATATTTAAGCATAGCAAAACCTTAGGAATGGGTTCCCTGTGACAATAACCACAACAAACCTTTAGGGATAGCTACACAGAAACTCCCTGGCAAGTTAACACTTGTTAAAAGGCACTTGTGTCTTTTAAATAAGAATGAGTTCTATTGGCTGACAAACTGAATTCAGAGATAGGGCCTAGAGGAATGGAAGGTGAAAAACACAAGGGTAGATTCTACTGGTGGAGAACGCAAAATACACAGGGCCTTTCTCATAGGGATGTGTTCTATTCAACAAGAAGTTCAGTATTAGGAAGCAAACAATGCACATTGTGCATTCTATCAACAACTGGATGTATTGCTGTATCATCAAGTTTTTAAATGACCTAAAACAATTTATCCTTTCAATTACACAAGCCATAATTCCAATTCACTCATTACATTCACGGATTTAAAAAGATACTTCTAGTATGTGGTCTCATTGTTTCAGTGTGTGTGTGTATGTGTGTATGTGTGTGTGTTTCCTAAGTTCAAAAATCACAAATAATACATGTTTACACAAGCTCTATTTTTTTCGTTTTTCACAGTATACAACTGAAAATCTAATCAACTCAAACATGAAAAATGCATACCTACTTTTGCTTTTGGGTTTTGACAGTCAACACTCAAGGCCTATTTTCACAATAAATTCATAAGACATACTGGAATATGCAGTATAAGACAACTGAAAAAAACTAAATAAATAATTGATCCTTCTTGCCTTTACTGGAATCACTAATTAATGCCTTCAGATAAATGGCCAAGTCTAGTTGTGTGGTAAAGAATAGGTGAATCCAGAGGCTTAGTGTAGGGGCCTATTTAGGTCTTGCTAATTTACTAATTTGTGTGTAATAGATATTTAGAATAAAATATATTTTAAATAGAATAAAACCCCACACATGTGTTAAAACACAGGATTTAGTAGTGAATTAAATTTGCCTAGTCTCACACTGACTTACAAAGCTAAGGTTCATATACATTCAAGCTTACTTAAAGACTTTTTCAGTTTGTTTTTATTCAACCTGCTTGTTTCAGTTACAATTTTATTAATAAAAAAATATGAAATACAGACAGAGAAAAAAAAGGTCAACTAGAAACCAGGGTACTGGGACTAGAGAAGAAACTGAGGGAAAATCAGTTGCGATAGTCTGTGTATTTATATTTTCCTAGTTACTCTCTCAGTTTCCAATACTGGAGATCATTAGGAATGCATTCTTATAATCCCTGCTCACACAGGCAGCCCTGTCTCAGCCTTTTTCTCTACAGTTAGTTTTCTATAGAAGATGGATCCAAACAAGATGAAGTGACTACTGCACTATCATGCAGCTAATATTGTCTGAGGTCTTAGGGCCTTAAAGATACTGAAAGTACTGCAGAGCAATAATGTTCTAGTGATTTCCTGTCAGCTTAGTCTATCAATCACTGAGAGATGGATGCTGAAGTCTCCAACTGGAGAAGAGTACTCACTCATCCCTCCTTTACTTCTGGCTGTTTTTGCCTCATGTATCTTGACATTTTGTTGTAAGCATGCAAGTTAAGTTTTGTTGGATCTTCCTGGAGAACTAAGTTCTTTATCATTTAAGTAATTTCCCTCTCATTATTTCTGATAATTTTATTTGCTATGAAGTTTTCCCTGAAACCAATAAAGCTACTCCAGCTTTTTAAATTAAGTGTCAGCATGGTACCTCTTGTTCCATTTTCTGTCTCCACTAATTTAAATTGAGCATTTTATAAGATTCCACTTCTTTCCTCTTCACAGATCAAACATATTTCTCTTTAAATAGCTTGTGCAGTTCCTCCATTGCACAGTATGCATTTATACCTCATTTGAGATTGCTTTGACATGCAAATCAGAGGTGGTGCAAGCTCTAACCCCTCCACACATCTCTTATGACAATGCTGTCAAAGATTCCTCTTATCCATGCACTGTTATTACCCAATTTTTGCTATTATTATTCCAGACTAACATTCAGTTAATATATCAAATAGGAAAAATATAAATTTTACTTTTAATATTATTTTTACGACATTCTAAATTTTTGTTATGACTTAATTTTATAAATTTATCAACTTCCTTCTTTCATATATTATTTTTATTTTATTATTTTTTATTAAAATATACCATGTTTTATACCCTTTCCTTTCTTTCCTCCAATCCCTGCCAGATACTCCTTTAGCTTTTCAAATCACGTTGTCGTGATGTTGAAAACTGTTCCAAGATATTGAAACTAATACCAAGATATTGCAAGCAAAAACTTTGTTTTTATGGCCAGACCAAGCTTATACCTCTCCTTAGGAGAAAGATGAAAAGGTGTCTAAGTTGTAGCAGAGAAGTTCTTATACAGGACTTTTATGATCAAGCAACGCTTAACAAAACTAAACATCTGCATTAGGCTTTACCATAAACACTGTAAGTTGTAGTATCATTGTGCTCACTCAGTTTCAGAAAGACTCACTTTTTCAAGTCAAGTCAAGCTGGTTCTCAGAAGGTCTCTGTGGTCTGTTGATTTGAAAACCAGTCTGAACAATAGGAACATGAATCTCATTTTACCTAAGAAATAAGTACAAATAGGAAGACTCTGGAAAAAATATTCGAAGCTGAACAATGGGGAAAATGGGGGTCCTGCTATTATTTACTCCACTTTAAAGCCAATAATGGAGGCAGAACTGGAGGAGTCACTTTTAACAACATCTTTTTTCTTTCATTGTTACTGTTATTTTTCTTTCAAGACAGTGCGAATAGCAACAGATTTCAGATACAAAACCAGATAGATTTGTTAACGTCTAATTGCCATGAACATGTAATTATAGTTTGGAGAATTTTTATCTTTCCTCACTTTGGTTCTTTTGACTTTTGTTTCTTCAGCATTCTTAGAAACTCTAATAGAGCCAGTGAGATGGTGAGTCAAAGCAATCCTTTTACCTGAGTTCTGATCCAGGAACCTGTGTAAAAGTCCCATACAGCCACACCTGTCCATCATATCAGCACTCCTGCAGAAGAAGGCAGAGAAAGCTTTGCCAGAAGCACTCACACCATACATATACCATGGCACTACTGTACCCTCACACAAATAAATATACTTCTCCCATCTCCCTCTGTTCTCTCTCTCTCTCTCTCTCTCTCTCTCTCTCTCTCTCTCTCTCTCTCTTTCACACACACACACACACACACACACACACACACACACACACACCTGCACACAGAGTGACAGAGCCATACCAGAAATTACAGAAAGGTAATTTCTTCATCTAATTTTTAATTAACATAAATTTAGTGAAGCTTGGATGTTAAATGGTTATTCTTTGTATACCCCTTTGAGCAAAAGTCATATTTAAAATATTAACTGACTGAAGACTTACTAGCAGTCAGCTCTTTATTGACAGTAACACCTCTTAAGGTGTGCAGGCAGTACTTCCAGTACATTCCAGTATGTCCATTTCAGACAAATACTGTTATAGTACTCATAAGGATATTTCCAATTTAATCACAGTAGTCAGCTTATGTATAATGGCAAGTTATACGTATACATCTGTTCAGATCCATCTTTATCTATAAAAACAATTTATTCCAGGATATTAGGCCCTAACATTTCAGGATTCTTATGGTAGTGGGTTTGGTGGTGGGTTTGAGAACACAAATCAACTCTTGAGACAGGAAGTTATTACTATTTGTTTAAAAATAAAGAATCCTTTAGGAACTTCTTTCTAATTCTCTAAAATTTCCAAAGTGTTCATTATTTTTTTTAATTTCAATTCCTTGTAGTCCATATTGAAGCCAAATTATATTTGTAATGAATCCATAAAACACCCAGAAGAGAGAGATAAGCCTTTAAGACTAAATGTGGACTAATAAATGTCACTGCAGATGCAGTCTCTCATGAGTGTCATCTCAGATATATTACTTTGTAGATATTATCACTAAAATGATGTCATTAGTTATTAGGTGAGACACCTTCTAATCTGAGCACCACAGAAAAAGGATTTGCAAACTCTTAAAACTATAAGAGGACAGTGCAATTGAGTGGAACTTTTTCAATATGTAAATATCTTCAAAGTAACTCACCTAGAAATTTATTATAAAAAATAAAATGTAATATGGTGAATTAAAATTTACCCCAAAGAATGCCATAATATTTTCTTTTTGAACATAAAATGTGTATGTGCAATTGACTGAGTGGCTTATTAGAACTTTTCATAGACAATAAAATAAATTAGGAAGTATGACAGAAATTTCAGAGTCACACATTTATACATTAGCATATAATACTTTAATGGTGCCCATGAGCTGAATATTATATACCTATTTTTAAATGGTGCAATCACAGTTTTATAAAATAGATTCTAATAACATTAATCAAGAACGTGTGCTAGTTGGATTATTTTAAGAACTACTATAAATACATACCTAGCAACAATTTAGGCAAAAAAATGTTTGCTGATATTCAAGGCCTGGAAAATCTCAAAAAGTTCATTTATGTGTAGTGGAGCTAAAATTCTGGGCATTGCTCCATTTATAATTGTTCTAATTGTATTTTTTAAAAGATAGTCTTAGAATAATGAGAAATAGGAAAATATTTTTTATAAAACTTCTTTCATAATATGTTTGCCATATCACTGAGAATGTGGTGTTCTGTGGCTTTATATTTAAAACTTCATAGCACTAACCAATCACTGTAGCACATTCTACTTGTCTGAGTGACAAATTGAAATATCTTAGTGACTGACAGGTGTAGAATTTTCAAATCTTCTTGTTTCCATTTATGGAGAGAATGAATAAATCAAATGGTTAATTTGAAATTTTATAAAATGTGGACAAATCAAAATTAGAACTCACAGATTTGTGCATGAATTAAGTAGAGTCCAAAGGAGTTTTGACAATGATAATGTAAGTTACTCATTCAACATCTACAATGGTATCAGACATTAACACTTCTACTGTAAAATGCTCATGTGGAAGCAGGAAAATAAAATTTTTCAGCATATTGTTTTTATGCTCTTAATAGAATTTGGTTTAGGCTTACAAGAACATCAAAAGACAAGAAAGATAACACTTGTCTTTTGAAAAAAATTATAGTTTCCAGTCATTATTAGATAGTGTGATCTTGCTCCATACTTAACCTATCTCAGATTCAGATCCTCCTAAGAAAATTGTAGTTGACAATAGGACAGGTAATATGTCTTCCATGAAGACTCCTGAGACATATATACACAATGGTCGTAATACTAATGCCCAAGGTCTGATCTGAATAAAACTCTCAGTTGTCTGTCTAGTGTGTAATTTTGAGGCTATTATCTGGAACTCCTTTCTAAGGAGCTTGGAAAAGGTTGTGTAAGTACTGTTGATGCAAAATGCACAATTGGAGTTGTTTTAAACCAGCATTATTGATAAATACAAAGTTGACTGAGATAGAAACTCTTTAATTGAATCTTCACCCAGTTAACTCATTAAGCCACTCTATGGACTTCTCTCTTTGCCCTGTGGTGCTACCAGGAAGATGCATGAATGGTGTCCATGTTCTAAAACATGAAAGTTGGGCTCTCACTCTGAACTATAATGAAACCACTTTAAAAGACTCATGTTGTCTTTTCCTTTCTACATACCTGAAGTTCATGACTCTTCAGAGTTTAAATGTGTCTTTTGCTAAGTTTTTTGCTAATGATTCCTTAACAGGAATCCTTTGTCATGGATCAAGTATGCTATCAGAGCATATTAAAAGAACAACGTTGATTTTAACTGGCCAGATAAAGAAAGGTCACCAGAAGAAGTAGACGTACAACACACCATGGAAGGTGGTGTCGTGGGTGGAGGGAAGGGGGTCAGGAATTCCTGGTAATGTAGCAAGGGAGACAAGAAAACTTAAAGAAAAGAAAACAGGGTTTGTACAATGTGGAGAGAACATGAGTCTAACTGAAAACAGGCACTGTGACCTATGGAATTATAAAAGTTTGAAAAAATGTGAATATTTGTGAGAATTTCTGTATTTGACTGATAATTGGCTACATTGGAAAAATTCTGTCAACAACGACATGTGACTAAATTTCTCCCAGTTTCTAGGAGCCTGGAAAACACTTAATATATTATTTTTTAAATTTAGAGAATAAAACAAAGACTCACCAAATACCACATATTCATGAAATTTGTATTAAATTTGAATTTGTCTTATGGTAAATATCTGTTTTACTAACTATTATTTTATCTATAGGTGCATAAATGAAGGCCAAGAGAGATTGTATAATTTACCCCAATCTCTGAGGCATTCAATCAGACTGTCTATCCATTATGTTTTGTAACTACAATGTCTTGCCTAAGAATAGAAATCTTCCATTAGAGATTTGTTTACCATTTGATATCCTGGAATTAGCTTAAATTTTTTCCAGGTGAATACACACATGATATTTTATATCTAAAACATATTGTTATGGTTTAAGCTTACATAAGAGTACAGTTCTTTAAAAGAAAGAAAATCTGCTCCTACAAAGAATTTCTGTCAAGTATTTTGTTTCATGATGAAAATGCAGGTTTTTCTAGTTAAGCAAATAATTACTCTAAAAGTATAAATGATTAAATATCATGAAAAAGAAATTTCAGTTGTTGGAATCTAGGACACACAAAAAGGACTCTGAAGGAGCATAAATGTTTTTCAACACGCTATTCATCACTTCCTTAGGAATTGAAACTTTTCCATTCCTTCTCAGTGTCTCCCTGTAATTTGAGAGTGTTCATAGCCATGCTGAAGGGGAGTCTTCTTTCCAATTTTTTTTGTTCTGACAATTAACACAACTTGTATGTAGGAATGTTGTCTCTGTAAAGTTTGGAAGCTAAATGTTTATTTCCATATAAGACCATTCCTTCAGCTTGAGTGTGGCTGCCTGCCCAGATCCTGCTGTGCTGGTTCCCATTGCCAGCTCAGTGCTCCTGAGCAGTTTCCCATTCTTCCTATGAAACTCTACTAGATCTGAACACATATTCTCAGAAGTCTTATAAGTAGCTAGTCATATTACAGAGGGAGAGGAATTAACTATCACTTCAAATGAATAATTAAACAACATTAGATAACAATTGTTATCTAATGCCAACAAATACTCTTCCTTAAGGTTTTTCTTAAAATGTATTTTCTGTGACTATTTGCTAGGATATTGTATTATATATCTACCTGTAGCACATTTCTTCACATCTTAATGCAAGCTCCTGATGCCCTTCCTTACTATAAAATATGAAAAGTAAAATCACTTCAAAATGAATTACTAGAGAACAACTCTTCTGACAAAAATGTCAATAACACACCAAACTCCCTGAACAACAGCATAGAGGTTCCTGCACTGTGGGCGTGTCTTTTTTCCTGCCCTGTGAGTGTGTCCCTGTTCCTGCCCTGTGAGTGTGTCCCTGTTGCTGCCCTGTGAGTGTGTCCCTGTTCCTGCACTGTGAGCATGTCTCTTTTCCTGCCTGTGAGTGTGTCCCTGTTCCTGCCCTATGAGTGTGTCCCTGTTCCTGCCCTATGAGTGTGTCCCTGTTCCTGCCCTATGAGTGTGTCCCTGTTCCTGCACTGTAACTGTGTCCCTGTTGCTGCACTGTAACTGTGTCCTGTTGCTGCACTATGGGTGTATCACTGTAGCTTTCTTTTTCTCCTTCTCCCAGTCTATTTTTTGTTGGTGTATTTATTTATTTTTGGATTGGTTGATTTGTGTGTGTGTGTGTGTGTGTGTGTGTGTGTGTGTGTGTGTGTGAAATGTTTTGGTTCTGTGTGTATGTAATGTTAGTGTCATTAATTTACAGTTTTTAATATACTTTAGTATAGATTCTGCCCAATGATTGAAGAGGTTTCACAATGGTTTGATCATATGACTTGTTTTTGTTTCTGTGAATGGTATCAGAGATAGTAATGGTTTTCAAACAGTAAATCATTTTCAAAATATATACAAAACATTGAACACGTTAAGGAATATCAGGAGTAAGTGGGATGATTAGTCTAACATGTCCAGTAAAAGTTTCTGGACAGGAAAATGTTAGAGAAATGATGAAAGATACCTAGCTTTAAGATACCTCAAAATGTTGATGTTCAAACTTCATAATGTGATACAAGACTGTCTGATGACTTCTTAAAAACAGCCATGGAAACCAAACAGTTGCATTTTCCAGGCTAAGAGCAAAAAGGCTCAAGCAAGAATTTAACAGCCACAAAAAAATATTTTTGAAACATTAGAGCAAAACTGAGGATTTTCAGTGTAGTAAAATGTGAGAGAAGTTTGAATGAGCTGAAGAATGAGCTGAGAATGGAGAATGTTTATATGAAGAGACAATATTGTTAATAAATACAAAAATGACCAAGAACAAAGCAATACAGAATTATATATTGTCGCCTCCCGATCCGACCAGCAGACAGAAGACAACTAACTCGGGTGTTTAATGCCTGCAGTTCTTTAAATATTCTAGAGATTCTTATTTTAATAAAATTTAAATCCAACTTTATATAGCTTATTGTAAGTAATTTCAATACATAAGGAAAGTATCAACTTTAAATTTTAATAACAATTTGAAGTAAAAATGTGTCTTTTCATTTAAAAAAACCCACACAACTGGACATATTTTCATCTATTTTCTGTATCCTAATTTTGTTGCAATATGTTTCAGATAATTATTTTGAAGTCCTTTTCAAGTTCCTCCCCAAGAACATGTTGTCAAACTCTGCTAAGTTTCCTCATTATGAATTAATTATTATTGTGAACCATCAAGGAGGAAAACAGAGATTTTCACATCTTGAAAGCACATCTTGAAACAGAGTGACATTTTTAATTAACAGTGGAACCCAACTATCATTAATCCCTGAGAAAGCCCTTCAGTCACAGCGGTTGCTAACCTGAGAGTCAAGGCTATTACTTGGGTCAATTCTAGTCTCTGGCAGCCATCATTTTCTGAATTCTTTTTGACCAATCTAAACTTGTATATGTTTATTTTGTGACCCAATAATATTAATTAACATTATATGCTAAATCATACATCAGGAAAATCTTTATACCAGGAAAAACATTCATGCCGAGGGAAGTTGAAAACGTATGTCCCTCATAAAATAAAATTAAAGCTAACTTGATGCTGGTATACTTTTTTCTAATAATGTTATCAATAAGTGCTATTCATATAGATTTAGCTGTTGTAATTTCACAGAAACCTTGTCGTAGGATCTCATTGTCAACAAGAAATAGAATGTCATACATGCTGAGATTTACCCTCCATTGTGAATTGGATAGCAATATGATCTAGGGGAAGTACTTAGATTGAAAGCTTTATCTTGATTGTTCTACAATCAACCAATGTATGTTGTTCTGAGTGGATCTGGGAGGGCCTTACAGTATGAATTACCTGAGGAAAGACCACTCTTCTCTAGAGTAGATGGTGATGTCCAAACGCACCTCAGTGTGGTCCAAGGAATAAAATGGCTGCTTTTGCTTGCACAGCTTTATTGTTTGCTAATGTGCATGCCTGCCTGATTGTTGCTGCTCTTGATTCCACAATCCTTTGCATACCCATTTTCTTTGGACTTACAATATGAAGTACACTATATTTACATGCCTAAAGCATACTGATCCTTCAATGGCTGATGAGAGCTGTTGAAGACTTCTGTCTCCTCTTAGCAAAAATGATTCCTATACCAGTCTGGATATTGGTTCTTTGTTGTTGTTTGTTTGTTTGTTTAGTTGTTTTGTTTAGTGCTTTTGGAGACAGAGCATCAGATAGCTAATGCTGGCCCAAATTTAATGTTTAGCTGAGGCTAAGCTTGTACTCCCAAGTACAAGAATTGCAAGCATGGCACACCTTCCCTGCATTCCTCTTCCTAACCTGGATGACTGCCATCAACCCAGTGAGCCTCCACTGTGATGTTTACCTCCTCACTCAAAGCCTATCCTTGGTCCTTGATGAATGGCTTGATGCTCACTTGTGTTCATTGGGCAACTTCTTCATCCATTAATGTGAAATCTCACATTGATATTCCTACTGACTCCCTTGATGCTAAGAACAGAAGGAAAATATGAAAAACATTTAATCGATGAAAAAGTGAATACAAACCTATGGTTCAGTACTCTGCTTAAGGGCATGCGTCATGGAAATAACTTATATTTAATCCAATTGTATTATGTATAGACCAGGTCAGGCTGTGAGCAATCATTTCACTTTACACCGTATAAGTTTAAGAGAACACACATAGTGGTCATTATGCTACTTATAGAATCATTATGGCACCATCAAACTGGTCCTAAAGAAGTAGGAAATATACTGCTTTAAATTAGAAACGTATAGAAGCAAATGCTCAGAAAACAACTCAACAGATTATATTTTGGTTGATACTTTGAGATTTATTCTCTTCCTCTCATAGAAAAAGTAATGAATGGCTTATCTCTTATAAAATGCAAAAATAAAACTAAATTGTTCAATGATAAGTAATTAACATAGCAGCTTTTACATTTTAGTTGATCTAATACCTTCATTATAGAAAAAGTGGCATTTGAATAAAGATACAAAGTGATTAGGTTATTATTTTGTTTCCTAGAACTGTCCACAACCCCCTCAAATTGAAAATAGAGTATAAGTGAATTGGTAGATTATAGCTTCCAACTTTAGTAAATGTAGTAGAAGAGAAAGATGCCCAATGTCATATTTAATAAATATAAGGTAAAAACAGATTTCCTAATGCTATATTACATCTATAATAAACAATTGGTGTTCAAAAATGAACTACTTTACCCAACTATAAGCTTCTATTTATATAGTTTTATTATTTTTATTACTAGTATTCTGTCTCTTAATGAACTATATTGTAACTGAATCTTATAATAGGTATTTAAAATAGTTTTGGAAGAATTTCATTCATTAGAAATTACCAGTTCAGGTATGTTTAACAATTTAAGTTAATATAGGTAGATTCAACTTACTTAATATTTATAAGACAAGTGAAAAGATATGAATTTTGTGTTAAGGGTGCATTTTCTGATCACTATAAATGTATTTGCATAATAAAGAAGCCCATTACATCAGGGCATAACAATAAAGACATTCCTACAATTAGAAAAAAATAAGCTCTGTGCAATTAAAATGTGATTATCAACATTGACGGATCCAACATGGACCATTGTGTATACATTAAAGCCATCTTAAACTCTCTTATTCAGGGACATATTAATATTTCAAGTATAGATCATGATCTGAAAGCCCTTAGGGAAAAGGAAATTATACAGACAAGCAGTGCCTAATATAAAAGGGCATTGTTATGTTGGTATAATTGGCACTATCAGATTAAAGGCACTTCAGGAATTTGTGATTAATACATTGTTCACCTTTCTGGCAATTAAAATTCCAATTAATTCATGCTAATAATTTAATATTGAAATAATGACCACAGTTTACAAGCAAGAGCCTGAGAACAAAAATTCATCAGAAATTTAGAGGTATATCAAAAAGGAAAAATTAAATAATATTATAAAAATATAAACTTCATATTGACAAAACAGTTCTTGTTGCCAAGAAGTCTTTTATCAAAAACCCTATCTAGATTTTTGAGTAAACAAATAAAACACCAAAGAATAAACTAGATTATCATCTTTGTATTGGTATCATGGATCATTCAGTGCTCTTTACTCATTTTTCATTAGTAACGTTTCTTTATAATGGTCATACAATATCTTAACAGATAAAGAAAATAAACAATTTTATTTTAAAAAATATTGAAAAGTAGTAGTCGAGAAATTATGGCTTGCCTGTTCTTCTCTGAGAAGATTTAAATTCAGTTCCCAGACCCATGCTGGGAAGCCTCTCCCAGGCATCTGGCATTCCTTCTCTAGCCTGTTAGTCACTGGAAAATATAGAAAAACAAGCATACAAAAATATAAATAAATACTTTTTTACTAAAAAAATCTTAAAGCCGCTTTAAGATTGCTGTTATTTTTGCACATCCTCCATTACCATTATCGTTTCAAGGGCACAGAAGAATAATATGTTGGATTAATGGGAATTCAAAGAAATGCAATATGTAGCTGTAATATGACAGGTTACCTGCTCACCTTGTTCCTGGAGAGAGCAGCCTCCATCTACAGCCCTAGAATCAGGCAGAAAATAGTGCCACAAAAATCCACCTCCATCTCTAGGGTTGTCTAAGATACTTGTACTAATGACTTTTATACACAGCATTTAATTATGGAGGTTTCCAGACTCCATCAAAATATTTTAATTGATTTTTTTCTACAATCCCATTGCATAGATAAAATGTAATTGCCATCAGGTGTGACCATAAAAAAAAAAAAAAATGAGACATTGCTAAATCAGTCAGGAGGCACCTATTAAACAAGACATTTCCTTCCCTTAGCTCCACACAGGGCGTTGGGACTTCCAGAGAATCTGTTACGTGTTATCAGGTATTAGTTTAAGAAAAGATAGGACTGAAGAGATAACTCGGTCATTTAGGAGCATGCCATGTAAAAAGGAAGATTGCAGTT